>SRSI01000002.1:0-378329 GCA_005656395.1 Strongyloides papillosus
GATTGAGAAACTTATTAATTCGGGTTACTACAAAAGCATAAAAGCAATAAGTAAGATGTCTTGTATCTAAAAACGGTAAATTAAATAAGATTACTTTTGCTTCTTTCAAACATTTTTTTAATTGATTTCTATAATGCATATTATCTTGAGACAATATAAAATTATTTCCTTTCTTAGTATACAATAGATCATACTGACGTAATTTTCTTGAAATAGTACGTCTATAATGAAATAAACACAATTTATGATTTGTTTGTGGAAATATATTTGAAAAGGCTTTAACAACATTCATTTCTTTATCACTTATTACACATTTGTTATGGTTAAATGGAATATTTGTAATTTGTTTTCTACTTTCACACAAATTACGAAGATAGGTAAAAGCTTTAGAATACACATCAACAGTTCTTGATAAAGTAAGTATATAAATTAAACAAATACCATTTCTTGAGAATTTGTCAACTGAATGTATTCCAAAAAGTTGATTGAATTCTTTAGGACATTATTTAAATGTCCCATCCATTATTAACGTATCACTACTGCAAAAGATATCTAACATTTTATCACTTACAATCATAATAAATGATTCATCTTCAGAATAGTGAATATATTGTGAGTTTTCATCATAAAGACATTTTCCTACTTTATCTACTAACTTTTTCATATTTCTATGTTTTTGTTTCTTGAAAGCATCAACATATACACATTTATTTTCCATGTGTTTACTCTGTACTACTTGTTCATACGAAACATTGTATTTAGTACTGCAATATAAAGCGATTTTACTTAAAAATAAGCGATATGCATCAACAGGAGGTATTGACCCATCACTGATTCATTACAAATCTCAATAAAAACATTTCTCAAGTAAACAGACAAAACCTCAATAGGCTCGCAACCATCATTATGGATTTGCCCAAATTTTTTGTCGCTGCTCTTTTTCGAAACTTGTCTGATTTTTTTACAACCACAGCAAATTCTTTCTTCCTGTACAACATTATAGATATATCTGTATCCTTTCCATGTTAATAAGTTATCACCAAAAAAAGTAAAAAAAAATGCTATTTTTTCTATATATTGTATGTAAATCAAGTATCCATGGACTTGATTCTTGAGTAATAATATTTGAATTTATTACAGGTCTATATTCAACCGGTTGTACTTGCATTCTTTTAAATGATAAAAAAATTTTTTATAAATTTTTATACTACTTTCTGAAAGCATCAGTGAATCCTAAAAAAAATTAACAAAAACAAAAATGATTATATATATAATTAATCAAAAAAGTTTTATAAAAACATATTTAAACTAAAAAAAACTATTTTTTAAGAATTTAAATTTTTCAAAAATTTTAAATATTTTCGATATATTTTTACTAAATTAAAAAAAGAATTTAAAAGTTGACTTTTCTAGTTTAGAAAAGTAAGTAAAATCAATGTAAATGCATTTTCAACAGACAAAAAATTCACAAGATAAAATTTCTAGCAATTTTTAAAAATTAAAAAATTGTATTTATAACATACATTCATAGACTTTTTCTACTAATTCCTATACGTGATGATATCGACGGCATTGCTAGACAAACTGATGCAATGACACAAACTTTATCAATAAATAAATAAAAATTATGTGCTTTTTTTAAAAAAAAATCATAGAAAATCTATTAAAAAATTCGAATGCCCAAAAGTAACATAAAAAATTGTGATGATTTTATAGTATTTAAAAGGACAACATAATAATAGATCAAATATTATACTAAGTACTACCTACTAAATATAGTTTTTTATGCTTATATATTACAAAATATTGTATAGTCAGATTTAAAAACAAGATATTATTACCTGGTTAAATGATTTTCCCAATTCCTCAAGAACACGACGAGCACCATATGTCGGATGGTTCTTAAAAATATCATAGATTTTTTTTAATATGTAATCGGGAAAACTAGAACAAAAAATTTCTTTGTAATCAAGCATGATTAAACAAAATAACAAAATGAATCAATCTACTTTATATGACGTTATTTTATAATAAAAAAATCATCTAATTTTTTACTCCTTATAAAACATTAAAATCAAACATTTCATTATTTTTAAATAATTTAGGGACCTTGTTCGGAAAAGACCAACCAATTCAATTTTAAGTTTATCACAATTTTTGTAATACATTTTATGACATTTATAGATAGATAATAATAAAAAAAGTAGATTTTTTTAATTACTTTTAGCAAATTTAAAAAAAAATTACCTTATTAAAACAATATTTCTCATCAAAAATGTTTTTTATGCTACTATAAATTATCTTAATTATTCTGTTAGTGCAAAATAAAAAAAATGACTTTTCGCTTGTCCATATTTTGTTTGTTACAAAAAAAAGCCATTTCGCTTACCCAATGGACAAGTTGTAACAAAAAAAATGCTGTTTCGCTTACCCATGCGTAAGTCAAAATTTTTAAAATGCCATTTCGCTTACCCATGGACAAGCGAATGTCCTCTCTCCCAAATTAATTTTTTAATTTTTGAATATTAACAAATTTTAAAAGAAAATATAAGTATAAGCAACAATTTGAGTGAAAATTAAACGATTTAATATTAAAACATTTCATCAAATTAAAAAATTATTACATACTTATATATTTTAAATATATTCATATGTTTATAAAAATTATTTAACAACCAAAAAACAATGAAAAAACACTAAAAAATAGTAGTGGAGATTGATGAACTCTGGTGGATTTTAAATTATATTTTGTGGAAAAGTGCCCCATCTTTTCGTTAGCCAACCATAACTCAGTTGGTAGAGCGGAGGACTGTAGATTTAATTGCTGATATCCTTAGGTCACTGGTTCGAATCCGGTTGGTTGGAAACTCTTTTTACATAGAAGGTGTATTTATAGTATTGTTTTATCAAAAAACAATAGTTTCAATGCCTTATAAAATTTATTCTGTATTAAATTAACTACAGAAAAAAACTTAGGGATATTTATTATACTTTTATATAAATAAATAGCAATACAATCATATTTTTAATTTAAAATTAATTAATTAATTTTTAAACAAAATTTTCCATTTACTTTTATCGTGTTAAATAGAGAAAATTTTAATATTTTTAATATTCTTTAAAATAAAAGATTATTTTTTTAAACATTTTACATAATCTACTAAATTACTCGTCTAACAGGGGACTTAACTCAGTGGTAGAGTGCTCGCTTTGCATGCGAGAAGCCGCGGGTTCAATTCCCGCAGTCTCCAACATCTCTTTTGAAAACTACTTTTTTACTACGCTATATCTTTTTTTAGTATCGTGATGCTTATCATTTGTATTAGAATAAAAATTATAAATGTGTATATTATGTGTTATATTTTACAATATATCAAATAACATTAAGATTAACACAAAAAAGAGGAAGGCATTGATGTTTATTGTAAAAAAGAATACATCCTACTATTAAACTGAGAAAAAAATTAATAGTAGTTAGAATAATACACTATTTAAGAAGGAAGACTTAAGATAATAATTAGTTCTGTCCCAACTAGCTGAATTATAGTTAAGAAACTATATTTTAGTTATAAGTACTACTCGTTTTACTAACAAAATAAAAAGTTATATTCATTTCATTGTTTTATTTTGTTCTTAGCACCCATATCCAAGCATGTCACTAGATAATATTAACCTTAATTAGGTGGCAAGAATCTAGCTAACATGCTTCCATTAGAATACATGTAACAAAAGCTCATGGTACGTCTTTTAATAAAACTATACTACTAAAAAAAGAAAGTATCAAAATCTTTAAGGGTATAAATTTTTTTTTCTGGTAGTAAATAAAAAAAGTTTTCAATTAAAAATTTAAATTTATTAATGTATCGACTCATTTAATAAACAAGTTTGTAGAATAGTATTATTATTAATTAACACAAAAATAAAAAGCTTAAAATACTTTATCTTGGTAAAAAAGTATGTCATTCTCTATTGCAAATGGAACCGAGTTTAAAGAGAAGTTTTAAATAATACATTTCGTTCAAAATTTATCGATTAATATAAATAAATTTTAAACTAATAAATTACTTTCAATAAATGGCAATTCATTATTTTAAATAATGATATCTCCATGTAGTATTTTTGAAACTCTATAGATTTTTATATAAAAAATAAACCAAATAACTTATTTCAATTTGATATCAACTATAGTATATAAAAAATCAAAATTATTACTAAACATCATTAAAAATTATTGTAATGTATTTTTTATGTCTATTTTTATTGTTACATGTACAAGAAAATATCATTAAAGAAAAAGTTTTATTACATCAAAGAAACTATTTATAATATAATAAACTCTGTTTAAAAAGAAATGCAGAAGAAGATAAAATTACTGCTAAAAATGAGTATAAATGGCCCGGAAAGTTATGAACAATGTCATCATTATTTTCTCTATTAACGAATTAATTTTACTACAGAATCAACAAATAAGATTTAAACGGATAACTGGTGGAAATTTAAAAAGAGACAAAAATGTTATAAAGTATAATTGATTAATTATTATTGTTATTTATTATATAAAATATCTATAAGATCAATAAAATATTTTACCATATCAAGAGTTTAAATACATAACAATTAAATAATATATTTAATAGACTTTTTTTATTCTGTTACAATCAATGAATATCAGGAAAAACACAAGCAAATAAAAAATAATTAAATTTATTCACTTCGATTTTGTTAGAAGTTGTTAGTAAACTAACTTTATAGTATAAAACTTACGTTAGAATCTCAATTATTTGTATAAAATTATCACTTATTTTACAACAAATTAAATATATGTAAAATATTACATTATATGGTTTCTTAAAAATACTAGAAAAAATTAATTTTTGATTATTTTTTTAAAGGAAAAAAACGAATTATATGTAATTGTCAAATATTGAAAGCTGGCAATGTGAGATTATGAAAATTCTAACATAAAACATCACAAATATACCAGAATAATGTAAAATAATTAAACAGATTTGAAGATCTTGCCTCCAGGCCTTCCTAGCTCAGTTGGTAGAGCGTTAGACTTTTAATCTAACGGTCAGGGGTTCGAGCCCCCTGGAGGGCTTAGTTTTTCTTTGCATTAGCAAACGGAAGTGTACAGAAGGTTAAATCTGGATAATTTGCAGGTTTTTTTCTCGAATTCTTGGAAATTTCTATTATTTAAAAAAGTCCAGTAACTTAAATAATATAATTGATTTTCTTTATTTTAAATATTTTCTTGACATCAACAGAGTTAATATAAAAAATTTATTTTAAATTTTTTGCCTCACTTTGTCGATTATAGTTGAAACGTTTTTTTAAAAAAATGTACGATATTACAAACAATACAATAATCATAACTCTATGTTTATTTCTTTGTTACAAATATTAACACTACTACCAAAATTTCACAGTTTACTCGAAAATATTTAAAAAATAAGTACAATTACGATAAATATTGCTTTATGTATTAGTTTTTTTATGTGGTATTTTTCAATGTAGTTATAGTTTCTTAAATCAGATTTCATTCACTTTACATCTTTTAACCTTTATAATATACTCATTATAAATGCTTAAAAAATATTAATTATAAATTACATAAATTAAAACTATATCAAAAGTTTTTGTATTATGCATTACCTTATTTATATTAATGATTTTGATGATTTCTAAAATTGCTAAACATTTTTTGAATATAATTTAATCATTTAAATTAAACTTTATTAATTAAAATAAATTTTAGGTTATCTCACTAAATAATACAATAATTAGTATATAAAATAACAATTATTAAAATTTACAGTCTGGAGAGTAAAACTTTTTTAAACTAACTGACATATGAAAATTCACATTTTGTATAATCTTAATGCCAACTTCGGGTTATTTTCTAAAAGGTTCTGTAACGTTTTATCGCTACATTTAAACTCTTATATTAATTTTTACAAAGTACGTAAGGTCAATATACTTGAAATTATTATCTTTTAGCAGTTGAATTAAAAAGACTATTGAGAATGAATGATGAAACGCAAAATTTGCTTCTAAATATTAAAAAAAAGACAATCTATTCCAAGGTAAAATTATAGACATTATTGTATCTGCTAGATTCTGAGTTAAAAATGTGTATGTATTCAATTATTATATTTATAATGCAAGGAGTAGTATAAATTAAATAAGGAAATAATTAATAATAAAAAAAAATAAAATTATAGAAACTATGTATTTTTTATAATAATAGATTTTATGTATAGTCAATAATTATTTTTGCAAATATTTAAAAAAAACAGTTGTTTTTGATTTTATTAAATCCTTACTATTTAGAAATTAAAGAATATAAAATTAATATAATATTTATTTGTAATTACACAAATATAAAATTTAACAAAATTAAACCGATTTTTACAAGTAAATAGCTAAAAGATATATTTTTAAACTAGTCATGTTAATTTCTATTTTCTTTACTGTTAAAATTTCAGTACACTAGTTCTAGCCGAATAAAAATTTCATTTACATAATGCACTTGTATTTAAGATATTTTATTAGATATAGTCATAAAAACATAATTCATCGTATTTTTGCTATAATTATTTATCAATTTATAACTATTAAAGACGTACTTTAATTTTTGAGTATATAAATATTTCAATGTTTGTGGTATTATTTTATTTTTGATTTCATTGTAATTAATCTTTGAAAATGCGATAAAAAAATCTAATACATTTTTTTATATCTATAACGAAAAGAAATAAGAAAAAAAATTTTGTCTCTCTCATAACTCCTCTTAAACTTAACCGATTTTTATGAGTAAATAGCCAAAAGATGTGTTTTTTTCTAACTTAGTGGGGAAGATAGGTCTCAAAAGTTTTTGGGCCATAATTGGCCATGTTATCTTTAAAAAACATCGTTTTTTTGGCCTTTTTTAGCATAGATTTGACCAGGGGTAAACGTTATTTCAAAATAGATAATATATAACAGTTTATATATCATTTGAAAGGTCTACTACCAGAATAGGGGGGAAACACAATTCTATTGAATTTTAACAAAAATTGGCGGAGTTATGATACAAAGAGTGGTGACCATTTTTAAAAAATGATTAAAAAGTTAAATAGTTATAACTTAGTTAAAACTTGATGAAATGAAATAAAATAGTATCTGTTATATAGATATTAGTCTAACTTAAAAAACAAGTATCTAACGAACTTTATAGCTCAACTATGAAAGAAGTTATATTAATTTGAATGTCAACTTTTTTGCCTTTTTTTCATTTTTATTGTAAAAATCAATTTTGTTCCAGACATAACTCTTTTCAAACTTGATCAATTTTTATGGTCAAGTAGTCATTTGATGTATTTTTTTTCAACTTAGGGGGGAAAGGGAGTTTTAAAACTTTTGGTTCATAACTGGCTAAATTATTTTTAGAAAACATTACTTTTTTAGACCCTTTTTTGTGTAGTTTTGTCTTTCGGATAACTTTTGTAAAAGTAAATGGAATGTTTTGATTTATAGCTCATTGGAAAGGTACAAGTATGGAATAAGGGGGAAACACAGCAGCAAAAAGATTAATAAAGTATCGGCCAAGTTATGGGTCAATAAGTGATGACCATTTTTTCAGCAAATAATAAAAATTTAAATAGTTCTTAAATAATGGAAACTTGAACAAATAAAGTAAACATAATTTTTTTAATAGATCTAGGTCTAACTTAAAAAATGAAACTATTGCGAAGTTTATAGCTTATCTAGAAAACGATTTATGCCAATTTTAATGTCATTTTCCTTGCATTTTTCCATTTTAATTGTAAAAATCAATTTTGTTCCAGACATAACTCTCTATAAACTTTATCAATTTTTATAGCCAAATAGTCATTTGATGTATTTTTTTCCAACTTAATGCGGAAAATGAGTCTCAAAACTTTTGGTCTATAAGCGGCCAAGTTATATTTATAAAATACTATTTTTTGGAACAATTTTTGCATAGTTTTGTCTTTCAGATAACTTTTGTAAAAGTGGACGGATTTTTTTTGTTTTTAACTCATTTGAAATGTAAAAGTCAGGAATAAGGGAGAAACTTAATAAAATTTAGATTAATAAAGAATTAGCAAAGTTATTGGTCAATGAGTGATGACCATTTTTTTCGTAAAAATTAAAAAGTTAGATAGATATTACCTCATTAAAACTTCATAAAACTAAGTTGATATGGTTTTTTACATAGATTTAAGTATAACTTAAAAATAAGACTATTGCGAAGTTTATAGCTTATATACGAAACGATTTATGCCAATTTTAATTTCATTTTTCTCTCTTTTTTCTATTTCCTTTGTAAAAGTCAATTTTCTTCTAGACATTACTCTTTTCAAAGTTGATCAATTTTTATGGTCAAATAGTTATTTGATGTATTCATTTTCAACTAATAGGGGAAAATGGGTCTTAAAACTTTTGATCTATAATTGGCCAATTTTTTTTTAAAAATATCACTTTTTAGCCACATTTTTGCATAGTTTTGTTCCAAAAATAACTCTTTTAAAGGTTAATTTAACTCTGTGATTTATGACTCATTTATAAGGTACAAATATGGAAAAGAGGGAAATTTAATATTAAAATGATCAACAAAAAATTAGTAAAGTTATGGATTAAAATTTGACAATCATTTTTTTAGCAGAAATAAAATTTTTTAAATATTATAACTTTATAAAAAATTGTTTAAAATGAATAAAATTAAATGTAGAATATAGATCAAAGTCTGATTTTAAATATAAAACCATAACAAAGTTTGTAGCTTAAAAACAAAAACTTTTTTTAGGTATTAATTTTTTTGTTTTTTCTCATTTACATATTTGTAAAATTAACGTAAATATGTAGTTAATAGAGCAATATATTAAATTGTTTATACCAATTCAAAGGTATGATGAAAAGTCACTTAAATTGTTACTTGAAAATATTCGAATATACATTTTCATTTACCTTTTAGATAATAAATGAGATTCTTTTTGTTGGGTAGATTTTTTTTAACTAAACAGTTTCAATAAATGTAAACGTCATGAAATGATTCTCACAATCAGAAATATTTCATATATTATAACAATGTATTGTCGGTTATTTTATTTCTCTATAAATACGTAATTTAATAAAACAATTTTTTTATAAAGATACTTTGATTAATGATTTTGTATAAAAATTCTTTATTAAAAAATATGCTCTGCGGACCAGCTCTGACCTGCCGAAGGCGGGTCTAAGGCTGGTTATTCATAAAAAAAGTTGAAAAAAAAGGAGTTTTACAAGATTCAAATTGTTTTAATATATTCTAAAAAATATTAATAAGTTAAATAGTAAAACTTTACAATTTTAGAAATTTCATCATGTGACATAGAACTTTTTTTGTCAATTGTTTTTCTAATTCTGTTTTGTCTCAAATAATATATGTTTTTAAATTTCTCTATTTTTATTGGATTTCCTAAAAACGATATTAATACATAATTTAAAAAAATACCTTTAACATTAAAAATATCATAAAATATCGTAATAAAAACTTCTACGGCATGTTTTCTTGATCTGTAATTTGGTGGGATAAGCAAACTAAGAATAAAATATTATTAAAAATTTTTATAATCTTACGTATAAGTATTATAAAGAAACAAATAAACACAACTAATTGATTTTTCAAAATCTATTGAGCATTCTTTTTCTATGGATCTTTCTAATTTTAATTCTAACATTGCATTTTTTAAATTTATATTTTGTCTATTGTCTATTTCTTCATAATAACGAGTCATAAAAGTATGCTCATTTATAAGGATTGCAGGAAATTGCTTATACAAATTCGTACTTCTCATATTATTTAAAGATGGATCATCAAATTCTATTGGATTATCTATAATTTTTAGATACAAATGTTCTCTTATTTTTAATTTTACCTATTGTATTATGAATCGTATTATTGCATGTTTTTGTATCTGAATCAAGATTATCTATTGTATAATTTATAGTACTTTGTGAAATATTGTGTGTTGGAGAATCTAGATAATCATGATCTACTATAAATAATGTAATTAACAAACAAATAAAAACATACATATTGATTCAGCTTCATTATCTATATCACTTACGATTGTATTAAATGATGAAAGATTACTCATTTTGGTGGTAGTTAATGTTAAAATTAACAACTGATATAGAAATATGTGTTAACTGTCTTAAATAAATAACTGATTAATTTGACTACATACAATATGCAATATTGAATATAAGAAATTTGAATGTTTGATAAAATTTTTTGCATTAACCAATTGTTATATAAATAATGTTTAGTAATAGAGTTCTTATTTAAAATATCTTGTTTTAATTTTGAGAAATTTTGCAGCAAACCATGAATCAAATCAATGAAACAATTGATTTAGATTCTAATTTTATCCTCAAATCAAGAACCGACGAAACAATAGAAGATATTCGTAATATACCAAATGGATATAAGATAAGACATAAAAATTGTAACATTGTATTTGATAAAATTATTGGAGAAGGAAGTTATGGAAAGGTTTATTTAGTTTATGCTGATAATAAAAAGCTTGCACTGAAGTTAACAAATGATGGTGATGAATGTCGTTTAATACAAACCTATCTTACTCCATATGAAATAGGATTGTTTTACAGCAAAAATAATAATAGCAATCCACCTTTTATTAAATACCTTGGTTCTGGATCTCTTTTTTATAATGAAAAATTTTATCATTACTACTTGATGCCATACTACGTTCAGTCACTGTCAGAATTTTTAAAACATTCTAAAGATTCCATAGAAAATATTTTCTTTACAATAGCTCTAAGAATAATGAATGCATTAGGTTATCTATGTAGTAAAAATATTACACATGGAGATATCAAACCATCATATATTTTACTGAAAATTGAGAATAATCTTGATTCATGTGTTTTGTCTGATTATGGTACATCTAAATTTCAGCCTAGCTTTAAAAATGAAAAATCCGTTGGAACATATATGTTTATGTCATTAGATGCTCATTTGTAAGTTTTATCTCCTTTGTGTATTCTTTTGATATTCTTAAGTTTCCAAAAATCTTGAATTTCATTTATGTGGTTCAATTATTCTAAATATGTTTCTATTTTTGTAATTTTAGAGGAATTTCAACATTTCGTGGAGATTTTTTAAATTTTCTTTTTATGATGCTCCACATAGTTATAAAACTTCCATGGCATAACATACAAGATATAAATGAAATCCAAAACCACAAAATTGCATTCCTAAATCAAATGGATGTAATTATTAAAGAAATTAAAGAAAAAATTAAAAATACTTTACTAGATCATCTCCATATATATAGAAGTATGAATCTAAAAGAAAAACCAAATTATAAAAATATGATAATGAAAATTAATGAATCTAGATTTCTCATTGATTCAAATATAGTTACAATGATTGATTCTCTTCAGATTACAGATGGTTTTAATGGAGAGTAAGTTTTTAAATTTAAAAAGTTTGAACATACCTTAAATTTTTGTCGAATCTGCAGTACAGTTTACTATCCTAATTTTTGATTTTCATCAAAGTACATCCTTTTTTAAAAGTTTGACATTTAGAAAAAACCAAAATTAATATAAACTCTGAAGAATTTTCTTGTATCCATAGCTTCTTTATTTGATTTCCCTGTACTGATGATTCCCATAGTTTAAGATTAGAATACATAACTTTTGAAAATAAACATTTAATGAACTTGCTTTGCAATTTACTGAATTGCTCCAAAAATACTTTTATACATACTATGACTGATTTACCGTCTTTAATAGTACTCAGATGAGACTGTTTTTTATCTAGAATGCAACTAATAGCTTTCTTATTTGACTCGTCCGAACTGATTCCGATAACTTTAAGATTCCAATCTTTAATTTTTGGAAATAAACATTTAGTAAACTTGATTTAAAAATTATTGAATTTGCATCACAGCTACTTTTTGCGGTGATATATGTCAATGTTTTAATAAACTATACTTTATGTTGATAAACAATAGGTTACTTGTAATTTTAAAGAAAAAAAAACAAAACAAAAAAATTAAAAATATGTGTGTTTTAGAAAAGAAAATCATAAGGTTTGTATAACAAATATTGGTCATGATTATGTAAACTTGTTAAATTATATAAATGACTCACAGTATGAAATTGTTTCTACAATTGTTTTTCCCTTATATCAAGGATGTTGCTATGGGTATAAAACATCATCATCATCATCCATAAGATGTGGATTTAAACTACTGACTAAAAATAATTTAAATCCATGGGAAGGTAAGTAACACTTTTGATTATATTATATTTTTAAATAAGGTTTAACTATTTGTATGGGTTCAATGTCAAGAATTATTTTGCAAAAAGAAAATAAATTTAAGAAAATTCTTGTTATTACTTCTTCAGAAGAGTTTGGATTAGTTATGAAAAATTTAAACAAAAATAACAGTGACCAATATTCTATTACTGAACTGATTGCTAAAACAGAGGTGTTACATATTTTAGTGTGTAAAAATATGCAATTTTATCTTAAAGAAGAAACAGAAAAACATGCCGAAAAATGTTATAAGAGTATAGTAAATAAATAATTTAGTACATTAAATATTGTATTTGTAAAATGATTTTTTCCAATAAAATTTAAACAAAAGTGAATTGTACATTATATTTTTCATAACCAGCCTATAGAGAAAACAGAAGACATGTCTGAAAATGCTATAATTATTTATATGATAAATAAATAGCTTTTGTGAATATATATTGTTGAATATTGTTTTTGTAAATTAATTTTCCCTATTAAAATTATTATTCAAATATAATAATTGTTGGTTTTAATCGACAAAATTTAATAATTATAAGTAGTTAATATTTAAATATAAATATTATAAAAATAAAAAAATTACACTGAAAAGTCCACTTTTTAATTTTTTGAATGGATTCTGACAACATAGACACAATTATTAAAACTTTAAGTATCATTGATACAATAGAAAAGGAGTCAAATGAATCAAAAAAAATTTTAGAATTTCTAAATATTTCTATGAATTTAAAATTTCAAGAAACTGAAAATTTAGAAAAGAAAATCTGCATTTTAACAAAAAAAATAGGAGAAAAATTAAAAACAGATGAACTAACAACTGGTGTTTTGCAAAAGATATTTGCATTGCAACTATTTAAAAAAAACAATTTAATTATTCCTGAGAAACTAGACAAGTTAATTATAGATGAAAAATCGACTGAAAAATGTAAAATAGGCGAGAAAAATGTCAAAGAAATAAAAAATTTAAATTTAAAAAATTTAGATTTAAATAATTTAAATTTAAAGAGTGATGTTTCAATGCCAACTACTCCAAGTACAATAGATCAATCACTGCTAAACATTAGTACAGCATCAACTGGCTTACCTTTTAATAACATAGAAAGAAAATTAAACAATGACACTAGGTTACCAAATGTTAAAAATATATCAACTAAAGAAATTGATAGATTTATGCAACAAGGATTATTAACAGTTATAATAATCTACTACTATGATACTGAACCCCCATTTAAAGGATACAAATATGCATACTCTAAACAAGATGAAAAAAATAACAAAAAAATGTGTATCTCTGCTAAACAAGAAAGAAAAAATTTATTAAAAAAAACATTAATATTAAAGTCTCTAGAATCTGTTTATGGTAAAATCTTAGACAAAAAAATAAACATAATTACAACCAAAGATTTTGTTAATGAAATGTATGATGTGATTGTGCAAAAAGAATCTAGTTATTTAGACGAATCATTACACTTATACTACATAGATAATTACTCTAGTGAATCAATAAATGAATCAAATTGGCTTAAAAAAATAGATGATACAAAATTTAAATCAACAACATCAAGTTTAAACACATCAATTCAATTAGAATAATAAATTGACATCTTTAATTTACATATTATTTGAATATCATATACTTTAGAAAAAATAAAATATATACCGCTACCTCTTTAATAAATTTTACCCCTTAGTTAATTTTACTAAAATATCAGCATTTTATCAATCATATTTAGTTAAATTTCTATTTTAATAAAATTTAAAATAAATAATGCAAAAAATACTAAATTATTAGTAAAAGTAGAAAGAATGGTATGACGTTTTTAAACATGCCTCCTTATCATCTAAAATCCAACAGCCCGGCCAAAACGATAAAAAAAGAATTAAATCATTACAGAACAATTTAAGTCATAAAAACATTATTAAAAGTAGTAAAATAATAATGAAAGGGTAAATGAAATAATGAAAATTAAAATACAAATACATATTTGTAAGGAGTAAAATTTCATTCCACTAATCATATAAACAATTAAATGGTGACTGAATATGAAAAGTATTAAAATATTTGTTTCCACATTGAGAACATTCTTTTGAACCAATAAAGTTATGATGTAAATATCTACAATTGATATGGTATAGAAGAGAATAGTAATTGTTGTTAAAAAGTTCTTCAAAAACAATCTTATGAAGTTTCGTAAATGCGGATGATTTGTAAAGTCTTGTGTTATAAGATTTACATAAACATTCACCATTGATGTTGGGTGGAATATCTGTTAAGAGGTACTTAGTTATATCATTATATATGTTATCACTTTCTGAATATAAATTAAATATACAACATCATTACTGTTAGATATAAGATGAGAAACTATCTTTGGTGTGGCAAACTTTGTTCTATCTGATTATACTAAACAAAACTTTTTAAATGATTTCATAACTAAAAATGTAGAAATTTCTAGGTATATTTTGAACTTTTAAAATTATTGTTAAGTTTATTTATTTAGTATTCTTGATTTTAGTGACAAAAGTTGATACATCAATTGAATTGTTCTAACTTGATCATCATAATTTTCAAGATAAAACATATTTAAGATGACATCCAGGAACATAATTGTCATTAGAAATTTTCGATAAGCATGTATCAGAAATGATACAAAAAGATAAACGATGTAATTTTGTAAGCCCGCCTCTGGCAGGCACTATAAATACGCAATCCTAAGGGTTGCTATCTCAGTCTTAGTTTCATTTATAATTTTTACATTACTATGCCACAATAAACATTTATTCATAATATATTATTTTTAACATTAGCTGACAAGCTAACATGGAGGTTCCACCGAGATCCAACCGTTAGGTTGGATCATAGAATTTTTTTCAAAGACTCAAATTAATATCACAAACGTAAGATTCAAATACCCCATATACCTTTTAGACGATTCACAATAAATTGTAATATAGTTATTACGTCACATATATACGAAAGTGTATAGTCGAAATATCCTCATTTTTAAGCGAAAATTGGCACATATTGAAAATCAATATTCCGATACATAGAGAGAGATTATTTATTATTTATAAACATGGGCAAAATTGTAAAATAATTAAATATATACAAAGTGAGTTAGTAGAGCAACCACTTTAGAAACGGCAGATGGCTGTTCAAACATCCATTTGGCCCTTCCCCCAGGCATAGTACACGCCCACCAAATAGAGGAGTATAAAAGAAGTGAAATTTGGCAAACTTCACCATTCTTTTAGCAGCAGTGAAAACTTAAAAATTTTCACTCTTAGCAACGCAATAGTTTTAAACTATTGTTACTCTCTCAAGTCTTTTCCGACTTTGAACACATCTTCTTGAAAGATGGCTGATCCAATGGATATTCCGCGTCCTTCTGCTCCAGCAGCAGAGGCTCCAAAACTGAAAATGTTTCTTGGAGCCTATGAAGCTGCCAAGGCAGAGTGGGTTGAACAGCAAAAACAGCTGTCACGAAACCCCAATGTAACCGATGAGGAGAAAATGAACCTCATGCATGCCCAAGCTGGTGTATTGACCCAGATGCTTGACTTCTTTGGCATCGAAGACGAAGGAGGTTATGTGGTTCCTGCTGCGTGGGAAAACCATAACAACCATCCACGTCTAGAGAAAATCACTAGCATCTTTATGTACCAAACCTCTAAGAACGGTCACATCAAACCTTTTCTTAAAGGTAGCGATGTAGACTTTGGTATCTGGAAAGATCAGACAATTAACATGCTTCGCATAGCTGCAGTGGATGACGAAGGTTTCGAAATCCTTGATAAGCTATGTATGTCTGCAACATATGTATTCATACCGCGTCATAGTGAAGCATATGAATACTTAAGAAAAGCCCTTCTCAAGAGAACTGATGAGAATGGGAAGTTGCGTAAGGAACTTCTCGTCACTGATCTTCTTGATGAGATATGGCGTGCCATGAAGAATTCTGAAGTCAATAAGGCTAATCAGATACTGGCCAAGGTACCACAATGGCGTCATGGAAATGACACCGTTATTAAGTTCAACAAGAGATTCAATGACTACCTGACTGTACGTTTAGGCGTCCAGGTAGTTGGGGCATATCTTGACTCTAACCCCGCTCTCAGAAGGGAACACCTCCTTGTTTACAAGGATTGTATCCCAGCCAGAGTAGAAAGGGAAGTAAAAATCGAGTTAAGAGGTAAAGAAAACGTATCGTGGGATGAATACCTACATGCGTGTGCGGAAGCTGAAACTGCTTTAATAGCAGCGGATCGAAAGGAAAAGATAAAGAATCGTCAACATAATTCCTTCCCGAATTATGATAAGAAGAGCTTTCCGAAAGGAAATCGCTACAAAGAGAAAAAGCGCTTTACAAATAAGAGATTCGTACCCAACAAGGGATCGAGTAATAAATTCTCTGATAATAAGACTCATAATACTAACCCTCAAAAGAGCGGATTTAGTAGAAATATTCCTTCAAATGCTAGCACCTTTAAGAAGGAATTCAATAAGCAGAAACCTATTAATAATAATAGTAATACTAATGGCAACTTCAACCGTACTAAAAACGGTATGAATTCTGGTAATAAACCAGCTGTCTACGGTGGTGGTAGACGATTTGATAATAAACCTGGGAATAGAGGCCCACAGGTTAATATGATAGATGAACTATCTACTTCGTTATGTCAAAAATTTCAAGACATGATGTTAACTGCGAAAATGTCGACACTTATTGCCATCTGCTTAATAATGCTCTTCATACCAGGAGTCTCCGGACAACTGGTAGCACCACCTGGTTACACAATTGAACCTTGTAATGCACCTCGTACTCCTAATTTCTACAGATTAAGTGAAGAGTACATTGACAAAATACCATTAATATTAGTGTCACTGACACCTATAAAAGATGATTGTCAACCTGATATGGAAAAGAAGATAAAAGACGGTTTTGAATTTGGAGATTGGTTTGTTACCTTGGAAGAGGATAACCCTATACCAGCCGAATACAAATACCTCAAGAGGAATGAGCACTTCTGTAACTACCAGAACATAGCTACCTTATCGGATAATATTCGCTACGGGCGGACAACCTCTGGTTCAAAGGAGGCCACCGATGCATTAGCACTTCTAATAGGACACGTTAGAGAAATACGTGCTTATTTTCTACAAGAATGCCCTGATTGGGATAAGCCCACTGTTGCACCTGCTGTAAGCAACCCTGATCAAGTTGCACCAAGTAGCAACAAACGTAAACAACTGGAAACTGTAAAATTTTCTGACAAAATCGATGCATTCCAACTCCCTGAGTGGAAACCTGATAAGCTTATTTCTGGGACACGAAATAAAGCTGAAGTATATCGTGATAATCTGGAGGAAGTTTTCAATAAACTAAAAAGTTACGCTTTCGGGCTGGAAAAGAACACAGCCAAGCTGACGGACACCAATTCACGACTTCATGATCAAATTGAAGAACTGAACAAGAAATATTCTACGTGTGAAGCTTCTCGCCAGTCTTTAGAGAGAACGGCAAAGGATACAATCACCCTTTCTGAAGAACTCAAGAAGGCGAACGAGAAGATGAACACCATGATATTACGGTCGGAACATGATACCACACTGGATCATGTTAACACCCAACTTCGACTTAAAGATTCTGAAGTCATTGCATTGGATAATCAAGTAAAATCCTTGCAAACTAAACTTGCGACAGCTAATGAACAAGTAACGTCTATTAAAGCGGAACTTGAGAAAAAGACTACTGAAGTAACTGTTTGTAAAACGGAGATTGATGGCAAGAATCAAGAACTCCTTGTTTTACAAGATCAAGTTATGGACACCAGCGATTCTGCTGCTGACGCTGATGCACTAGCCAAATGTAGAGAATTACTTCACACAGCGGTCGAAACGACAGCCCAGGTGGAGAAGGATTTACATGCAACCTGTACATCAGCTAAGCAAGAACTAAATAGTAAAATCAATGATTTAACTGCACAAAACAGCATCCACAGACTCACATTTACACGTGTTAAATATAACACTGAGCATATACGTAATGAGATAGAAGCAATACGTCATAAACCTGATGGTATTGCATGCATCGTGAAGAAAGCAATGACGGAAAGGTTGAACACCATTACTACTTTCATGTCAGTAAATATACTCCTGGCTTATACTCAGCCAGAGGAAGTGCAAACATTTGAAAAGCTCAACAAGTATGTAGCAGCCTCTAAACATCAAAGCACATACAACGACATTACAAGAGGTTTAGGTAACATCGTAAAAGACATTGATCTCAACCAAACGACCAATGATTACGAATCATTACTCACCTTCTTAGGTGGAGTAATAACGACGATTGTGGGAAGGATCGTCAAGGATAAGATTGGTGATTATATAGTACAACGTAAACATAATAGAGAATCTACTGATTCCTCTTCACATCCCAATTCTTATGGAGGCACAGGAATACCCTTGATCGAAGCACCAGCCAGACGGATCACAACTAATCCAGAGAGAGGGTTAAGAGTGAATCGTCATGGCATCATAGGAGGTCAGGTGAACGTAATACAGACCCCTGAACAGCCACGAATTATACATCGTGATTGGTTACCATTTGTAGACATTACCTTGAACGGCATTCGTTATGATGCCTTATTAGATACAGGAGCAACAATTAACGTTATTTCAGAAGAGGTAGTAAGAAAACTATCCCTTCAAACAACAGCACATACTGTGAAGATAGCTACAGCTAATGGAGATTTAGTATCTACTAGTGGGAGAATTACATGTAGACCTGTCATTTTAGATAAGGAATACACAATTCACTTCGACATTGTACCAGGATGTCATCATGATATAATTCTCGGCATGCCTGCTATTAACACAGTTGGCATCAAGAAATTATTTTGTGATCGACTCCTTGATAACATAGATAAGCCACAAAACCTATTTGTTGCTGAAAATACTGTCATACCACCCCAAGCATGTACTATTTTTCACGCTAGAATATCTCCTGGTATTCCAGATGATTCCACTGTTATTCTTGATCTTAACTCTTACTGGAAGAGAGCTGATCATCTACTAACTATGGAACAGGTATGTAAACCATTCAAAGGTATTGTCCCAGTGGTATTAGTAAATGCTGGACGTAATCCAGTTCGTTTAACTAAAGATACACACATCGGTCAAGTACGGACAATTCAAGAAATTGATCCTAATACATTAGTAGTCACTAGTGAAGAAGTAATTCCTGAGGATGCGGACTGGGAAGATGCGTTACCACCGTATCCACAAGATCCTCAAGAAATAGATGAAGACAGTTTTTATGAACTGATCGATCTCTCTGATTCGGCTCTTAGTAGCAAAGACCGAGCAAAACTCCTCAACATTTTATGGAAACATAGACGTGCATTTCACGAATATGATGGACAGCCAGGGTTGTACACTGGTACTCAGAGATTGAACATCAAACTTAAAACTAAAGATGTTCCACGACGCATCAAACCTTCTCGTATGAGTTATGAGAAGGAAAGTGAGGTTAGCAAACAAATTGCTGACATGCTGCGAACAGGTATGATCGAACCAAGTAGATCACCTTACCTATCACGCGTAGTATTAGTACGAAAAAAGGATCAAAAATGGCGTTTTGTTGTTGATTTCAGAGGTATTAATAGCCTCATTGAACAACAATCTCACATTATCCCACGGATTGATAGGATCACCGGCGATGCAGCAGGTAAAAGGTTCTACACATCATTCGATTTGAAAGCTGGCTTTCATCAGATTCCTCTAGATGAGAACAGTCGTAAAATCGCTGCCTTTATCACACATGAAGGTGTCTTCCAATACAAAGTCATGCCAATGGGTTTAACAGGTAGTCCTGATAAGTTCCAGGAGATCATGGATGAAGTATTGGCAGGCATTCCTAATTGCTACGTATATCTTGATGATATACTCACTTGCGCCAATGATGAAACTATTCATCTGAATAATATCGAAGCAATACTTCAACGTATTGAACAATTCGGTATGAAAATAACACTTAACAAATGCCAATTCGGCAGAAGTACTGCACAATATCTTGGGTTTGTGTTGGATAACAACGGTATCCACCCCAACCCTGATAAAGTGAAAGCCATTAGTGAAAAACCTATTCCACGTAATCAAAAGGAGGTCAAAAGCTTCCTTGGAGCAGCATCTTACTTTCGTAGGCATATAAAGAACTTTTCAGCTATTGCTGATCCTCTTTATAAGCTGGATAAAGCTTTTGAATGGACTGAATCACATACAATCGCTTTCAACAAGCTCAAAGACGCTTTGATTAATGCTACAACGTTATCCCCGCCAGATAACACAAAGAATTATACCATCTTCACTGATGCCAGCTTCCAAGGCTTGGGAGCTGCATTAGTACAGAATGATAAACCAATCGCTTTTGCTTCCAGGTCTCTCAAACCTGCTGAGAAAAACTATCCCATTATAAAGCTTGAAGCCTTGGGATTAGTCTATGCACTAAAACAGTTTCGTCCATATATCTATGGGAAACATACTGTTGTTGTAACGGATCACAAACCCTTGTTAGCTTTGTTGAAGAACAAAGAATTAACTGGGATTTTGCAACGTTATCAGATGGCGATCATGGAGTATGATCTCACCATCCAATATATTAAAGGCGAAGCAAATAACGTAGCCGATTACCTAAGTAGGGAATCATTTATGGCTATTGACGTTAAAGACACGTTACTTGAGGATACATTCCCAACTACAGGGTTTCCACCCTATAAAATAGAACGTTTTCAAGACTTCTATGATGATTCAGAAAAACTACGTACATTTGAAAATGGGAAAATTCGAACCCCTAGTGGTGTTCGTATATATGTACCTCAGATGATCAGAGAAAAACTTCTTCAAGTTTTTCATGAACATCCTCTGATTGGCAACCATCTTGGTTTTGATAAGATTAGTGGTAAATTTAAGGCAATTTTCTATTGGCCTTCAATGGATAAACTCATGACTGATGTCTGGAAATCTTGCCAGATCTGTCAATTTAATAAAGAACAACCTAGTAGGTTGGTTGAGACACATTTGAAGAATATTCAAAGACCGAAGACGGCTTGGCACACCTTAAATGCTGATTTTCTACACGTTGACAGTGAATACGTCTTTGTCATGGTAGACGAATACAGTAAATTTGTTGTTGCAACAGTTTGCAAGAAACAAAATGGTCCAACTCTCAAGAATATGCTAATGAAGTGTTTCACAACATTAGGATTTCCTGAAGTATTGCGATCAGACAATGGTCCTGCATTTATTTCTAGAATAGTAACTGAATACTTGAAATCGGTAGGAGTTACCCAACAGTTTAGTTCACCTCATAACCATAAGAGCAATGCTTTTGTGGAACGATTTAATCGCACATTACGTGATGCCATTCGTATTCGCAAAGGAATGTCACTCTTATCAGTGGTTTCTCATTTTGTTTACGCCTACAATCGTTCAAAAGCTAGAAGTACTGGTCTTTCACCAGCACAAATACTCTTGAATATACCTGATAGGATGTTACAAGATGAAGCTATCCACAATGGTCTCAGTGGTATTCACGAATTGATCAAAGATACAAAAGATCAATTCGCTGATCCTGACCTATCACGTAACGGCATCAAAGTAAATGTTGGTGACCTAATACTTCGAAAAGTTATGCATAGAAAAGATGCATCTACATCCATGAAAAATCAACCCACATGGGAAGGACCTTTTAAGATAATTAAACATCTTTATGGAGATACATATGAGATATTACGTGTTGGTAAACGTCATACCCGTCTCTCATATGAAAAATGTCATGCTGATAGGATGAAGAAGTACATCCCATCGCTTCTTCACGTTCGATTAACGAAACAATGTCTCAATCACGGCCATCACTACTAAGATGCCAATGATTGTCCAATTGCATTATACCTTTAATATTTGCAATTTTTGTATATACTTATCACTTAATTAAGACAACAACATTTTAAACCACTTACTTACTTATGAATACCTTTATTTAAATATCCAATTTAAATAATACAAAAACAAAAAGAAAATAATTATTAATTCGTTATTCAATTACACAATTATTAATTAATACAAAAAAAAAAAAAGAAGAGAGAAAGAGAATTTATGTATTTCACAATGAAATTCATTTCAAACAGGACCAGCGCGTGCTAACTTCTTCTTCATGTCCTGCAGCTCATTCCATGCTTCTGCAACTGAATCAGGTAGTTCAGCGGCACACAAGTCTTCTAGTACTCGATCGTCATTATAATACACCTTGACACGAGTATGAAATCTTCTTCCAGACCGCTGAAAGACCACTTCATTGAAATAGTGGTTGTTATTCTGTTCGGCTGGTACGACCTCGATTGTTCTCCAGAATTTGGTTCCTATTGGAGAACGATAGCAATTACACTCTCTTCCACGCATGCATACTACAGCCTGCATGGTGGATAATGAGTTTAGTATGACACTTAGATGATGAGCCAATTCACAATCATCTAGTACCAAGATTTGTAACTTCTTCAAAGACGATAATAATTCTCGCCACTTCACATCCACTGCATGTGCAAAGTTCTCCAGAATAAGAACTTTCAAACCCCTAGGTAGTGGACCAGATACACTTCCCCCGGCATATACCAACCTCATTCCTTCCCAATTAGGAACTATGAGTCTGGGAAATACCGTGGTACCGTGTATCGTTAAGGAAATACCGATAAATGGACTCTTTTGATTACGGCTCCATATATCTGGTATCGTATCAATTGAATTCAACATCCCATAATCCACAATAGGTGTTGATTCCAGTGAAGCGCGATAAGTGTTAATCGAAGTCGCCGTTTGATAAAGACGTACGAGTATAAATGACGTTTCCGCCATTATCATACGTTTAGCAAGCGGATGTTTTGGAAGTAAACCTACATCCTTTAACAATAACTGTGCCTCAATAGTGCGAGTATCCCTATTGAGAATCACAGCGTAATCCGCAACTACCTGCTGGAGCGCCTGCATTTCTGCTTCATTGACCACAGGAACCATAGGTTTCTTCATTCTTGCAGCAGGATCTCTTGTCACCATCTTCCGAAGCCTTAGCATACGTGGTGTACACTGAATAGCACTCCTCTTACGTATTCTCGAAATAGTGGGCTCCATCCGTTTTCCTCGCTTCTTGGAGCCTGAAACAGGTCGTGAAACTAGTTGAATTTACTTACCTTTAGCATGGTCAGCAGGAAGGTCAGAGAGTACCACTATAAGACGAACATCACGATACAGGGATTTCTTAGGACGCCAAAACCTCGGGGGTATCCTTGGTTTCAACGTACCTAACTCACCTGAACTAGTGCTCGCTTCTACAGCTGGTGGTGGATCCATTACGGTAACAGTCACAATCTCCGTTGATTCAACAACACCACCAGTTTCCATCACTGCTCCCTCACCACTTCCATCAGTATTAACCTCTTGGACGGTTTCAACAACGTTGGCTTCAGTGGATGCGTCGCCAACGTCATCATCACCATCCAAGAGATGCTCAGCATCACTGGACGCTTCACGTACGGGCTCTCCTACACTAGCTGAAACAAGAATATCATCAATGAATCTATTGACTTACCAAGAAGTTCCTTCTCTGTCATGTCTCCACTCTGAGCCATCTTGAATGTTTGAACTGCTTCTTTGACTTGCTCTTGAAGCAAGATATGATGAGAAACTCTAAAATTCGGGGTTTTTATAGTAGTGGGTTCCTCCCATCTTATAGGGGGTGGACCTGGGGTCACAATAGAAATTAGATGATCGACACCCACATAGGAATTAATTATTAGCCATCTGGTCAATTCTAATTCCATTATAAACTCATCATAGATTCATCAACGTAAACTCCAAATTTAAAATCAAATTTTCATAAAAGGAAATTAAGCTGACCGTAAACAATCACTAAAACACAACACTCATCACACAATTGTCTCGGCCAGATTACCAAATTATCATCAATAAACAATTACAATATTGTAAACAGCTGGTAGTAAACAATTCCAGAAATTAGGTCAAAGCTAATTATTACAGTAACAGAAAAACACCAATTAAATAGAAATAACTAATTATATTCAATTCACATCTATTACCAGTACAATATTAGTAACACTAATTATGAAAAGACTACGTTTGGAAATTATTTTTGCCGATCCAGTATCGTATGATGAAGACTTCCAGAAGAGAATAAGAAGAGAAAAACTACCGATCTATCCAGTGAAGGTAGACCAATCAGACTGGATATATGAATTCTGGGAGAAAGATGTGGACGAAGTCATAGACAGGATGGAGGAAATGGGAGGTTGGTTGATGACTAGTAGTGGAGAAATAGTTGATTTTGATTTCTACATCGACTATAATTATGAACTTGAAATAACAGAATAATAATTATTTAAAGTACTAACATCAACTGTGAAATATTAACAAACCATATTCAAATTAAAATAACCAAGAACATCAATTATTATTATACTATATACGAATTAATTACTTGAAAATCATTATACTTTATTATATTCAAAACCCTATATTTTATTAAACTCGAGATCATCATCATAATATTCGAGAAAGATATATTTATATTTAACTAACTTTAAAATCATATTTCATTATATACCAAAATTTATTCTTCTAGTTACTAACATTTAAATGTACCAGTATTTACTTGAAAAAAACTGAAAAACCAAATTTACACATATTCTAATTTACCCTCGTTAACAATATTCTAAGAAATACTATAATATTGAAACTATATCAAAGAAATTTAAAATATATATCAAAATATAATTACAAATTTGAAATTGACTACTGCCATTGTGATCCATCGCAATATAGAAGAAATTATAAGACTATTATTCAAAAGAGGATAAATATCAAATAATGTGTACTAGAACATCTAATATTACCGAAGGAGATATGAAAACAATCATTGAAATGAAGTCTCGTCAAGGTTACACTTTATGAACAGATATTAACAGATACAAGAATACAAAGAAACAAACAACAAAAAGTATTCATGGTTTAAACAACAGATTATGGAGATTTTGATGGTACAGAATCAACATCATCATCATCACTATCTAGTACTGGAGACTCTTGAACTTGAGCAGTTCCAGTAACTGCTGTTGTAGGTGCTGTTGTTGGAGTTGGGGTGGTGGTGAATCGTTGATAAATCCAAGCAAGAATTATGATAATCGAAGTGCTGATGATTTCTACAAGAAATTCGGTAAGAAATTCATCAGTGAAGCTTCCTCTAGGACATCCTCCTCTTCCTCCTCCTATAGCAGCAGCAGCAAGTGGAGGTATGGATGGTGGAGAAGCTGTAGTAGTTGTAGTAGTAGTTGATGATCCGCAGTTGGTTATATAACTACTACAACGATCTTTATAAATGTTACAGATGTCAAACTTCATACTCACTAAAAATGAAAGAAAATGTTAATAAATAAATAATAACTTAGACATGACAACACAATAATAAAAGAAACACATTAATAGTACAACAAGACATCACATTCATTTTTGGATACCTCAACTATGAAAAAATCTTCTTATCCAATTTAGGAATAATAGAATAATGAAAAAAAAAATCACGATTTTAATAATAGAATAATAATAATAAGTATATCAAAACAAATCGACCAAATTACCAGCTCATACTTCAAGTGACAATACATTCTCCAGTCTGAAATAAATAAAACAATTAGCAACACCTGATCCTCGACACTAATGCTAATAAAACATGTAATCCCGTAAAATTAATAAAGTAAGGAAATTGGGAAAGCATTGGAGAAGTGTCACCGAAAACATTCCAGTTAGGAGACACCGGAAGATAGAAGATAATTGGTAAAATAAACAAATAACCATAATTAATAATTAATTAATAAATTTTAATATAAATAAAACTATAAGGGGGATGTAAGCCCGCCTCTGGCAGGCACTATAAATACGCAATCCTAAGGGTTGCTATCTCAGTCTTAGTTTCATTTATAATTTTTACATTACTATGCCACAATAAACATTTATTCATAATATATTATTTTTAACATTAGCTGACAAGCTAACAATTTCATAAAGTTACGCTTTTGGAGAAAGTTTTATAATCTTTCAAATTAGTAAAAGAAACCTAGAAATAAAATTGATTAATGAAAAATGTTAACTTCTTTTTTGTATATCTTGAATAATGAATACAATTACTTCAATCAATTCCACGAAATATCTTATATACAATTTTTATTTATCTTTTTACCAATTATTTTTCCAGATAAGTTAACATCCAAGAAACATAATTGTGGTTTTTACATATGATTCATTTTACATCTTAAAATTGGCCCAAATTTTTTAAAAGTAAGTTTAAGATTGATAAGATTTTTCCAATCAACATAACCAAAACTTTTAGTTAGAATATGTTGTGGTAGAAGTAGTAAATTGATGAGATCAGACATATTACTATTTAAAATAAATGATAGTAAAAAATTATTTTATTTATAATTTCCAATCAGTTGTAAAATATATTTTTAATCAATTAATAAAACTTATTTTAGTGGTTAATTAAGTATATTTTAATA
The DNA here is from genome assembly GCA_005656395.1 of Strongyloides papillosus. Classification (NCBI taxonomy): domain Eukaryota; kingdom Metazoa; phylum Nematoda; class Chromadorea; order Rhabditida; family Strongyloididae; genus Strongyloides; species Strongyloides papillosus. The sequence continues at coordinate 26,957 of SRSI01000002.1, forward strand.
ATACAAAAACTAAGTTTTTTGTCTACATCTTTAAATTAAAATGACATGCATTAATGCTTTGTATGTCTTTATTAAAAATATAATATTGAAAGAAAAATTAGTTTTAACTGTATATCAATATTAATTCAAAATTACATTTATTTCATTATAAAAATGTTTATAAAAACTAAACATTTTTGAATATCATAATATATAGAATTTTTTACAGCAATAGACAATATTTAACATAATAAGTTCGAAAAAATTTACCATCATTTTGCATCAATATTGTCGAGTAAAAATGCATATAATATACATTAACAAAAAAATTAAAAATTGTACTACAATTTAAGACTAAATTGTAGGACAAAAATGATGTAATTTTGAGTGATATTTTTTGTTCACTTGCTATAGTCAAATTGACAAAGATATGCTCTGTGTGTACAAGCTAATCAAGTTTGTAATGATTCAATATTTGATCTTAATGGTGTAAACATTAGTGTTGAAAATATATCAGATGTTAATTCTAATATTTCGGCAACTAAAATAAATGTAAAGGGTAGACTATCAAAAATAGTCAAAAAAGAACCTTTACATTTATCTAAAAATAATAAAAATAAAAAAATCGACTCTAATTTAAATGAAGAAATATCTTTATTAAAAATTAAATATGATAAATGTAAAAGACTATGTGAAAAAAAGAAAATACAAGTGCAGTTAAATAGATTAGAAAAAAAATCTATCGATACTGTTAAAAAAGATTGTATTGAAACTTTAAAAATAAATAAGATAGTTGATAATAATCCACTTAAAGGTTCATTAATTAATAATGAAGAACCAATGGAAATTGATAAATGTGAAAACGATGCATCAAATTTACTTATAAATTTCGATGAAGGTATCGATTCTACATTAAAAGAAATAATTGTAATTGAAAGTAAAATTAAAAATTGCAAAAGAGTCAATGAAAAGAAGAAATTGCAAGTGCATTTAAATAGATTAAATAAAAAATTATCACAAGATACTGTTAAATCAAATTCTAATGATACTTCAAAAGTAAATGAGATAATTGACATTGATCTAAATAAAAATGTTATAGCAAATAATGAAGAGCCCATGGAAATTGATATATGTGAGAATAATATATAAAAAGATCCAATAGGGCCTAATGTAGATGTGAATTCTACATTAAAAGAAATAAAAGATACTAAAGTGAAAATTAAAAAGAGTAAAAAAAAATCGGATACTAATAAATTACGATTGCAATTACAAAGATCTAAAAAAAACTTACCAAAAAGTTTGAAAAGTATTGCAAAAAAGGATAAATTAGACACGAGTAGTGACAAATTTTCTGTAGTTAGTGATTTATTAGTAAACTTAATTGACTTAAAAAAGTCTAAAAAAGGAATGAATAAAAATAAATTGACAAAAAGGATTCAAAGATTATCAAGTAACATTATAAAATGTGATGCTGTATCTTTAAATAAAAATTGTCAGGTAGATTCTATTGTAAAAGCTCTTGATTCAATTCAAGTAGCTAATCATTCTACAAAAAAAAGACAAAAAAGCAAAAAGTATTTGAAAAAAGAAGAACTTTTTCCAGCTAGAAATGAGAAAATTATCCCAAATGAACATTATTTGGGTCCTCTTTCTACTGGCTGTGAACATTGCCAAGCAATGTTCTACGAAAAAGAATCCAAATATAAACAATGCTGTGAATTTGGGGGAGTTAAAGAATATGAAAGATTATTTAATAACTTTCCTAAATTTATGAAAGATTTGTTTATAGGTGAAGATGAAGAAAGTATATACTTTAAAAAGCATTGTAGGCGAATTAATAATAAATTTGCCTTTGCGAGTTATACCGGTCAACAAAGAGATTTTAAAACACCAGGTCCTCCAACATTTGTGTTGCATGGTGAGGCTAAACATGTAATAAACACAGCTGTACCTGAAAATAAAGATAATTTGTCCTATGGGCAATTATATTTTTACGGACCTGATGTTGCTGAAGATATTAGAAATAAAAATGTTAACGCATTTAATGAAATATCAGTTATTAGTAATCTTACTCATATAATTTCCAAAATAAATATGTTAGCATTATCATATAAACATTTTGGTGATTATATTCGTGAGCAAGAGCTAAAACATAAAAATGAAAACAAAGCTGTACCAATTTATAAATTAGTTTTGAAACCTCCAGCAAATAAGAACGATAGAGTTCGTAATTTGCCAGAGGTTACAGAAATAGCAGCTATATTTCAAAGTGAAGATGGAGAAGTTCCTGATTATAATGTTTTGTTATGTAATAAAACAGGAAAATTGGAAACTTTGAGCCATTTCAGTCCCTTAAAAGATCCTGCAACATATCCATTGTTCTTCCCAACAGGAGCTTTTGGATGGGAAGAGAAAAAAACTTATAAAAAAGGTAATGAGCAAAGATCTCTAACGAAATTGGTTTATTACCAAAATCTAATTGCTGTGAGACCATCATTTAATCCTTTACATCATGGAGGATTATTATTTCAACTGTTTGTTGTTGATGCTTACACAGCAATAGAAAGAGATCGTCTAAATTACGTTATTAAGCTTAACAAAGAGCTTAAACAAAAAAATAATAAACAAATAGAAGATCTTCTTGAAGATTATCTTATCGGTGATGAAGATAATGAAGAAGCTGCAAAAAAAAGTGAGAGAATTAAACTTTTTAGCAGTTACATTGGTTCAAGAAGATTCATGCATTTAGGCTATCAAGATGGTATGGCCATTGTTAGGAAATTTGGGAAACCAGATTTCTTTATTACAATGACCACAAACCCAAATTGGAGAGAGATTACAGAAAATCTTTATCCAGGGCAACTACCGAATGATCGCCATGACTTGATTGCAAGAGTGTTTAAGCATAAATCCGATGCTTTAACACATGACTTGAAGGAAAACAAAATAATGGGTAATGTGGTTTATCTACAGTCAACCATTGAGTTTCAGAAAAGATCTTTACCACATATTCACATATTGGTAAAAGTTTCAAAAGAAGACTTCAGATTAACTTCTGATCAGGTAGATGAATGTGTCAAAGCAGAATTCCCTGATAAAGAAAAAAATCCACGTCTCTTTGAAATTGTCACTAAAACAATGGTACATTCGAGATGTGATATTTTGAAAACAAAAGTACCCTGTTGGGATGAGGCAAAGAATATTTGCACTAAAAAATTCCCAAAACAGTACCATAAAGTAACTTCCATCACTTCTAAAGGTAAAGTTAATATTAAGAGATCATTTGATTCTTTATCAGATATTACAGATAGATTTGGTAACAAAGTAAATAATGATTTTTGTGTAACATATAATTATTATTTAAGCTTGAAATACAATTCACATATTAATGTAAAAATATGTGAAAGTGTTTTAAGTCCTAAGTATTTATTTAAGTATACACATAAATCAAATGGTGATAAAATTTCTGCAGATGTGGTCGAAACCGTTGAATCGAAAGATGAGGTTAAACTTCATATTGATGGTAGATATGTAGGACCATCAGAAGCAGTTTGGAGAATCATGGAGTATCCAATACTTTATAAAGATTGGACTGTTGTAAGATTAGCAGTTCACCTGATAAATGAGAATTGCACCGTTGCTGATGAAATGAATAATGGCAATAATAATTGTTTTAAAGCGGAAAAAGGTTATAAATCTACATTGGTAGCATATTATAATCTCAATAAAAACGATATTAATGCTAGAAAGTATCTCTATAATGAGATACCGGAGTATTATTGGTTTGACTTAAAAACCAGAGAATGGAAATTAAGACATCGCCAAAGGCGTACAATAGGAAGGATATTTACTGTATCACCTATGAATGTCGAATTGTTTTCACTTCGCCAACTTTTACTCCATGTACCTGGAGCAACATGTGAAGGCGATTTGAAAATTGTTAGTGATGTTCAATGGCCCTCATTTAGAGATGCTGCCATATCAAGAGGCTTACTTGATACTGAAGACAATTACAATGAATTGTTTGAAGAAGCATGTGAAAGCGCGATGCCTAACATGCTTCGTAATTACTTCGGGCTCATGATTTGCTATTGGCCATCTTTTACAAGGCATTATGATACCTTCATAAGGTTCAAAAATTAATTAATCGAAGATTATTTAATGAAATATAATGGTAATGAAGAAAGAGCTGAAGCTCAAGCCATTTTTGATATTAGAAATGTTCTACAATCTAATAACTTTAATGCTATACTGATTTACCTGAAGTCAATTTCGATATTATAGAGATTGACTATGTTGAGGATAAAGATGTTCTAAAAAAGTTAGGTGAAGAAAATTTAAAATCAGCTAACGAAGAACAGAAAAACTTTATTAATAGGATATTAAATATCATTGTTAATAATATCTCAGATAAACGTTGCTTCTTTTTAGAAGGACCTGCAGGAACAGGTAAGACATTCGTCTACACAACGTTATATTATTTGCTTAGAGCTGAAGATAAGATAGTACTTAATTGTGCTTCAACAGGTATTGCGGCTACTCTTCTTAGAAATGGACAAACAGTTCATTCTATGTTTTCAGTACCTATTACCTTATTTGACAGTAATTTTAGGCTATCCAAGCTTAATAAATTACGTACTACTATGCTTGAAAAAGCTTCATTAATAATAACTGATGAAGCACCTATGCTTAGTAAGTATGTAATTGATTATCTTGATCAGCAACTGAAAAAAGTTTGCAAGAATGATCTTCCATTCGGTGGAAAAGTCATCATATGTGGTGGTGATTTTAGACAAACATTGCCTATCCTACCAAATTCTACAAGGCATCAAAATGTTTTGTTCTCAATTAAGTATAGCCCTCTTTGGAATGTTCACTTTGAGACAGTGAAACTTACCAGAAACATGAGGGTTAAAGAGAACGAGATAGATTTTGCCAAGTGGATTTTAGATATTGGTAATGATGCTCTTCAAAAAAATGAAGATGGCGAAGTGGATATACCACTAAATATCCAATCAACTGGAAATTTAGTGAATGATATCTTTGGAGCTAAAAATGAAAGCATATTAGAAAAATCTAACTATGCAATTCTTGCTCCAACAAATGCCATTGTAGAGACTATCAATAATGAAGTATTAAATACTCTACCAGGCGATGTAGAAAAAATATTTTCAGCCGATTCGATTAGAAAAGATTCGGATACAAATAAAAATTACTACAACATGCCTATTGAGAACTTAAATCAGTTAACACCTAGCGGTTTACCACCACATGTGTTAAATCTCAAGGTTAATGCCGTAATTATTGTTCTTCGTAATTTGAACATTAAAGAAGGACTTTGTAACGGCACAAGATTGAGAGTTATAAAAATTAATAAAAGAATCTTGACATGTATTCATTTGTCAGGGTTAAATAAAGATAAAACTGTTCTTATACCTAGAATAGTTTTATATAGTTCTGAAGGAGAATATCCTTTTACACTAGCAAGGAAACAGTTTCCTGTAAGACTTGCTTTTGCCATGACAATTAATAAAAGTCAAGGGCAAACATTAAGTAAAGTTGGTGTAGATTTAACAACACCAGTTTTTTCACATGGGCAATTGTATGTTGCTTTTTCGCGAGTAAAAAGCTCTGATTGTCTATTTGTTAAAACAGAATCTAAAAAAGCTAAAAATATTGTATATAAAGAGATATTTAATGCATAGATTCTGATGAGATAATGAAAACATGAAGAACAAAATGATGGCAGCAATTAAAGCAGATGGAGGACCACAAGAAAGAAACAGGAATATTTTTTTAACATTTTTAAATAAATGAATTTTTTTAATTATAATTTTTTTAACATTTTTAAATAAATGATTGTTTTTTTAATTGTGTTTTTTTATTTCTTTGAATGACAAATTGTTCTAATACAAATATTTTGATAATAATTTAATACAAAAATTCTTTTAAAAAATATGCTCTGCGGACCAGACGTGACCTGCCGAAGGCAGGTCTAAGGCTGGTATATTAAAATGAATTTATTTTTGGTATTTATAGAGTTTTCTTGATAACGCCTTCTGGGGGCGTTACAACAGTAATTTTTCCTTTTTTTATATCTTTTGGCCATACATTTTCAACTGTTGCTTTTATTCTATAATAGCCACAACTTAAATAGAAAGTAGCATTATAATCTATTAAATAGATAAGTAATTTAAATTTTATTTATATTAGTTAAATTTTATTTAATCTGGTACAACGCCTATTAATTTTCACAATAAAAACAACAATTACAAAAATTTACCTTATAATTATCAATATTTCCTAAACAATGCCAGGTTCTATACAACCTCAAAAATAAATAACTTAACCCCCAAAAATATTATAATTAAATTTAAGTTTTGGGATTAAAATTAGTGAATTTGAAAATAATGACGTTGCTACCGTAAAAACGTCTATTTAAAATAATTTCTGAGAGATGCTTTATACCATGACAAACAATCAAGACATATTTAGCTTTCAATATACAACAATTCAAATTATTCACCTGTTATTTCTGAGTTATTCAAATATTTTTTAATTCTAAAAGTTCTATTACAATATGCATAAGTATGTTCAACTACATGTCTCTCTTCTAGATATATTAATGCATAACCAAAATCATAACAATATTTTCTACATGATAGACATTTTATGTTTCCTGTGAGTAAAACATTACACTTCGGTTTTACTTGGAATATCACATGTTTTATATTGCGGAACAATAATTTTAAACATTGAAATACAAACTATAAATACTGTTGTTGGCCCTCCTCCTTTATAAACGTTTTAATATTCTAATGTAAAAAGGCACAATATTCATATTCATTATCATTCTCTCATTTTACATTCTTATATTCTCTTATATTTAAATAAAAGTTAAATTTACTTTCTATTATTATTAACCGCAAGGTGAAGTCTGTTAATGCTTTTAAAAATGCCATTTATAAATATTTTACTTCAACATTTTGAAAATTTCCTTAAATACTTGAAATTGTTATACAAAATTGTTGAAAAAAATATATTTGAACATATGAACAATTAAAGAAAAATAAATATTATAAAATATTGATATTTTTTATTGCAGAATAAAAAAATATCAATATAATGTAAATCAAATTTATATTAAATAAATAAAATTTATAAATTTTGTCTAATATTAACTTTTACTAAAAAAAACGAACATTCAATTGCAAAATATGGTAAAGTTTTGATTAATTCAATTCCAACGACTTAAAAGTATAAGCATAATAAAATATAAGTTTACAAGTATTAATTTAATATGAGTGTAAAATATTAGCACTTAAAACTTATTGATAGCTTGCATAATAAAACAAAATTTATAAATGAGATCAAGTTAATAAGATGTTTTATGTTTTTAAATAGTTTGTTTAAGATATACGTCTTCTCTTTTTCTAAGATCAAAGTTTAGTTTTCGAAGAAATTAGTGCACAGTTTGTTAAACTTTTACATTAATTTTGGATTTAAGACACTCTGAAAACTTTGTTAAGTCTATTTACAATATTTTAAATTCTATGCAAAACAGTTTCATAATTTTGTTTTAAAAAATATATACTCAAATATATTATTTTGTCGTTTTCTTGCTTAGTTTATAAGAAAATCTGAATTCGGTGGAGAGTTATGAATGTTCAAAATTAATGTACAATTTAGACTTCAAAGGAGTGAAACGTTTTTATATTGACAGATATTTTAATAATTGTTACTGATTTTGATAAAGCAACTACAAATCACCATCTTGAGATAAGCATTTTGTTCTGAATGCTATCTGTGCGCCAGTCTCTATAATCTAAAGTTTTTGAGTTCGTGTATCAAATAGAACATTCTTTTTACAAAATTCCAGAATATTTAAAATACTTTATATTTACTTGTTATACAAAAATAATAGATACAAAGAAATAACTTTTGCTTTTTAGTATTAATGCGATTTTTTTTGTTTTACTGCACACAAAAAATAAATGAGACAAATTTCGACATTATTACATAAAATGCAGTAAAAATGTTCCACTTTTTTTAAAATGTCAAAATTTATTCAAATTTTAAAAATATCAGGCGACAACAAAAATGTTTTAAACGTCGCAAAATGTTAGATTTTTGCATAAATTTGGTCGTTTTTTTACAAAAGTATATACTTTTAATATTTTGAAGTAATGAAACATTGGTTTAATCTTAGAAATTTTAAAAATATTACACCTATTTTAGAATCTAATTTTTTTATATCATATTATGAAGTGAGTTTTCAGAAGTCAAATTCGTGTAAAGTTGTTAATGTTTTAACAAAAATCACTCTTCTAAATAATCCATTAACACCAGTAAATTTAAAAATTTTACAACAACAATAACAAAGAGTGATAATCATCTAACCATACAAAGAAATGTTTATTGAAAATATTATCTTAGTATTTGCTATTTTTCTTATTTAAATTGAAATATTTAAAAATTTCTTTTATTATGAACAAAACGTATAATGTTTTAAAACTTTAAATCAGTTTGATTTTAAAAGATGATCTTGAAAAACAGTATAAAAAAGTTGGGTCATAAGATAAATATAACTTTATATAAAAATCTAATTTATAGTTATTCAAACAATTGAAGAACATCTAAAAAATACTATCATATGCCAATAAATACTCTTTATAAAAGCTTTTATAATCTTATATTATGTTAAATTTTAATATTGTATTTTAAAATGTATTGTAAAAAATAACTTAAGTTTTAAAATAAAAACAATAAAATATAAAAATAAAAGCTTATTTTAAATTGCTTTAATTTTTTGTAAGAAATAATTGCGTTAAAATTATCGCAAATCAAGAAAATTCAAATTTTATTAGGTGAAACAAATTTATTACATTTTACGCAAATGTGTGTCCCATTTTTTTTGCGTGTAGCCACCTTACCGATTCCAGATGTAAAAAATTTCCCATTTTTTTTGAAAAAAGTTTCAAAAAAACCAATATTTGTCTTACCAATTTTACTGAAGTATCTACCATCCTAGAAGTTATGTAGAGATAAGAGTAAGTAGTGATTAGATAAAGAAACATCTAGAAATTATGTTGTGTGCGAGAGAAATTCATAGCTTTTCTCCCTCAGATTTTTTCGAGGCTTCAATGTCACATGTCGTCATATTGTAGAACAACATTTTTGTCATTTTTCGAATTTCTTAATTTTCTTGTCTAATTTGATAGAATATTGCATTAAAAATCATTTAAAGTAGTTTGTAAATGGTAGAATTTCTAAAAATCTTTATTCAAAGCTAAAACTATACAAATGCATGTTTCATATTCAAGATTCATTTCTTTGTTTTGAAACTTTGAGAACGATCTTTATATAATTCTAACATCTACTACATCTCCTCTTAATGCTGCACATAAATTTTTAAAGCATCAGTTGTCATTTGTTTTAGTTAAAACACTTTGAAAATACAATGTCAAAAATGACTTCTGACCACATCTATGTTTAGCAATAGAAAATTTAGCACAATTGATATGAGAAATCGTGATTATACGAATTTGAAAGCTGAGAAGTTGTACTATTAAACTATCATTATACCTTAATTTCAAATCATTTGTAATTACATTTTTTTGATTATAAAAAATCATCATGAAAAATACGCACGAACTTTTGCAACAGCCTAATATTATAACAATTTTGTTACTAACGTATATACTTTTCTAGTTTTACAAGTTTTATAAAGAAATCTTGATTCCATTTGATGTTACAGATTTTCAAACTTTAGGTACATTTTTTAAATTTCTACTTGTGTGACTTTCTATATGAAAAGATATTTCTATGATTGTTACTTATTATAAAAAGTAGCTTTCTTTCTATCTATTCTTCAAATGTCATCGAAAATATAATCTAACAACTGTGATTAATTTTTTAATACAGGAAAAATTGTAAATTTTTTAAAAAATTTTTATGAGATAATTTTTAAAAAGGTATATTAGTATTTTAATACAGTAAATGAAGCTTTACTCAACAAATAAAATATCATTAATTATAATAAATTATTAAGAAATTATGATTTGCCAAAGATCATCATTACCACACTTTTGGTAAAAAAGTAAAATACAAATATGTCTTCTAACATTTAGAAAATATTAAACTAAATGTTATTATAATTCCTTTTATGCGTTAATTAATGTAATATTACTTATGCTTTAAAAAATATTTTTACGTATCTTTTTGAATTATCGTTTATTTAATATTCCTTTAATACACTCTATTTTTGAAATACGAAAAGCTAATAATCAAAAATAGGATAATATCGTAAATATTTTTGTTAATAAAATATTAATGTTAAAAAATTAGATAAATTTGAACATCTCCTCTAATTATTTGAAATATCATAAAAATAAATCAATATTTGACTAGTCATAACATTTTGCAAATTTAATCGTAATAAAAGATACTATATTGATTAAGTACATATTTATTTACTCTGTCATAATAATTTTAGCGTATTTTTAAGAAACATTTCATTAAAATATTGCTATTAAAAAAATATCAACAATTTGGCGAAATTCATAGTATTTTTTTATATTAAAAAATTCAACATAGTTCTTGAAACTTTTATATTTATCACATTTTAGAAATATTAAGAAAAAAAATTCTTTTTTATAATCAGCAACAATTATTAAAATATTTTTATAGTAAAATGTATCATTTACTTGAAGCTAAAAAAATGGATAAAAATTTTGAAAATAGATAACTCTGTTAAAATTTCATTCTTCATTGTGTAATCTGTAAAACAATAATGGTATATTTTGGCTACAAAATAATTGTAGTACCTTATTCGTATTTTAGAAATATGCAAAATTATATATATAATATCAGAAAAACTCTACGAAGATTATCTTATATTTTTGTTTATTATATAGAACTGTTGTGAATATGTTTATTTTTTTAAAAAGACTAGTACACACAAAAAAAGACACAAAACTTTGAGCAAAACACATAAGCTATTACAATCTAATAAAATTTGAATTGTTTTCATTTTCGACTAATTATGTCGCAGTTATATCATACATAAAAATTAAAGCAATAATTAGAGAATTTTTAAATGAAAGTTTTTATTTTCTATTATATTGTCCTTACTTTAAAACTTAATTTGTTTTTTCCAGTACATTGTAAAGTACAAATTTAGGATTTTATTTCATGTAAAATTATGAATATTTTTATAAAGAGCGTTTGCTGACATACAACAGTGTTTTTTAATGTTTTCAATTATTAAAAATACTATTATAAATAAAATTTTTATGTTAAATTACATTCATCTGAAAGCCCGAGTTTTTTTATAATGCTTTTAAAAATCAAGCTTCTGAAAAGTTATAAAAGACTATGCATTTTGTTCATATTATAAATAAGTTTCAATCAAATAATTTTATTTAAAGAAGTGAAAATACCAAAATAACATTTTAATTAATCGATAATAGTCTACGTGGTTTAATAATCATTGCTTTTCATTATTACTTCTATCAAATTTTTAAACATTTTGTTACTAGTAGAAAGTTTAAAGGAACGGTTTTTGTTAAAACTTTAACAACTTTAAAAGAAATTAACATATAAAAACGTACTTCAAAAAATATTATAAAAAATAATTTAGAATCTAAGATGAGAATAATATCATAAAAAATATCGGGATTAAATGAAACTTACATTACTTCAAAACTTCAAATACAGAATGTTTCACATGGGTGTACATTTTTTTAAAATTATATAACTTCGTTTATTCTTAACCGATTTTAACAATTTTTTAATTTGTAGCTAAGACTTTGGAGTTTTATTTGTCGTAAAAATATTTAGAAGAACAGCCACTTTTAGAAATAAAATTTAATTTTAAAATAATGACATTTAGAAAAATAGACATGTTCGTTATAGTCTTTAAAAATCATTTTATTTAACTATAATAGATTATTTCTTTTGAGACCATGTCAAATCGCTCATATACAACACACAAACTGAAAATAAAGAAGAATTGAAAGAAAAAATAAAAACTGTCTTTTGAAGTGATAAATGATAATAAAGAAGTTCTGTAGAAAAGATTTTTCAAATTGTGAAAAAAAACTTAAATTATGCTTAAACTAAAATAAATGCGTTTTTAATTCTTTTTTTTAAATAAACATTTAATAAAATCTTAAAGAATTTTAGTAAATATTCTTCATCTTTGAGCGTGAATTTTGCAGCAAAAAAAATCAAAACATTTATTTTTAAAAAATTTTAAAGTCTTAATTACAGATTAAAAAACAATTTATTAAAATCGATAAAAAATAAAAATTTAAAAAAGGTACGCCTATTTGAAATACACAGTGTTTGTTGTTCTTTGATTCTTCAGAAATTAAATATTTATTCTCTGATAATCATGCATGGTAATTTTTTGTATTTAAGGAAATTTCATTTTCAAAATATTAAAGTAAAATATTCAGATATGAAAGTTTCAAAAGCATTAACACTATTTTTAATTATTTCAATATTTAATATTGTTAAAATTTATTCCTGGTCTTACAAAGTTTCAATTAGAATATTTCCACGATGTTATCCTAATTACCCTAATGAAAAAGTTTTCTTAAACCTAACAGTTGGTTCTGGTTTATATACTTATAATACTGGAGGATGTAATACTTATAGAGGTTTTGGAACAAAAATGCCAGCTAGTGTTGATTTTCAAAATCGTAAGTAAAAAAATAAAAACAAAATATTTACTTTTTTATAGAAGGTCGTGTTGGGGTTTATTATTTAAGTCATCCTAGAAGTGAACCTATAATAAAGAAACTTAGCGAAGATTGTAAATTTTTAAAAGTTGGAGCAGATTATTATATTTGCAATCTTACAGACGTTAATCCACAAACTTTTCATTGATTTTAAAATAGATTTAAGAAATCACAATACTGGAAAATAAATTATTTGACTAACAAAAAAATAATAAAAATCTTCATCTTTAATAATTTTCTAAAGTTTTAAATTCACAATATGTTCTACATCGGTATAACATAGGAAAATTCAAATAAAAATGATATGAAATTCAAATAATAAGTATGAAATTTGGTTGTAAAATTAGTATAAATAATGGTGTTTTTCTAGATACTGTATCCCTTTTGACTAAATAAAAGATTTTAAATTAATTGTGTTCTTCATTTGTTTTGACATAACAAATTTGGGAGCTCAACTGATGAAATAAAGAGCTTTGGTAATGATTTTTTAAGGCGATTACAGTTTCAGGAGCTGTAGATTTGAAAAATGTGTTGAAGTTGGAAGAATACAAGGAAACATCGTATATCAACTGTCTGAAAAGATTATTTACTATGAGATGGGTTCTAAATAAAGATTTTCCAATTCAGGCAATCATGCAACAGAATGCTGAGAGGCAACGTGAGATGTTGGAATGCATGTCAGAGAATCCAACATAGAAGGAGATCGAACAATACGTACTGAGACGGTAAACTCCAAAAATCCTGCGTTTGCACTGCAAATAGTATGTATTTGTGCATACTTAAACGTAACAAATTTTACATTTTTATTGAATTTGCAGCAGCACATTTATCGAGTTTGGAGAAGAAACTCGTTTAATATGCAAAAAAAATTTTAAAATGTGCATTTTACTATACATTTCTCGTAATTAAATATTATTTTAAATATTTCTTATATTTTTTTTTATGAAATTTGTCTCAAACATATTGATAATAAAAAATAAAAATAACATACGGAAAGTGATTTATCTACAAAAACAATGTTAGATTTTGCAAAAAAATGTTATCTATAACAAAAAAAAATAAGAGAAAAGAATTTGTCTCTCTTATAACTCCTCCCAAACTTAACCGATTTTTATAAATAAATAGTCAAAAGACGTGTTTTTTTCTAACTTAGTGGGGAAAATAGGTTTTAAAAGTTTTGAGCTATAATTGATCAAATTATCTTTTAAAAACAGTGTTTTTTGGCCTTTTTTAGCATAGTTTTGTACAGGAAATAATGTTATTATAAAATATATGACATACAACGGTATATATGTCATTTGAAAGATCAAATTCCAGAATAGTGCGGAAACACAATAATATGGAATTGTGTCAAAAATTGACTGAGTTATGGTCCAAAGAGTAGTGACCATTTTGAAAAAAAAGTTTAAAATTTAAATAGCTATAACTTAGTCATAACTTAATAAAACAAAATAAAATAGTATCTGTTATATAGATGTAAGTCTAACTTAAAAAGCAAGTATCTAACGAAGTTTGTAACTTAACAAAGAGAGAAGTTATATTAATTTGAATGTCAACTTTTTCGCTTTTTTTTCATTTTTTTCACAAAAATCAATTTTGTCTTAAGCATAACTTTCCTAAAACTTGATCAATTTTTATGGTCAAGTAGTAATTTGATGTATTTTTTTTCAACTTAGTGCGAAAAATAAATTTCAAAACTTTTGATCTACAATTGGTCAAGTTATTTTTAAAAAACACCACTTTTTTGAACAATTTTTTACATAGTTTTGTGCTGAAAATAACTTTCTTCAAAGTTAATAAAATAAATTGATTTTTTAATCATTAAAGAGATTTAAATCTGGAATCCCGGGGAAACACAATACGATAGAAATATATGAAAAACTGACTAAGTTATAGACCCAAGAATAGTCATCATTTTTTGAATAAAAACAAAAACTTTTCATGTCGTAATCTAAATGAAAAGTTGTTTAAAATAAATAAACTCAAAGTATTTTATAGATCTATGTCTAACATAAAAAATAAAACTACAACGAATTATATTCATTAACGACATAAAGAGTTATCTTATTTAGGTGCTAATTTTTCCGCTTTTTCTTCATCTTTTTCGCAAAAATCAATTTTGTGATTGACATAACATTCTTCAAACTTAATCAATTTTTATGATAAAATAGTCATTAGATGTATTTTTTTTAACTTAGTGGGGAAAACGATCTTTGAAAATATTAGTTCATAATAAGCCATGTTATTTTTAAAAAACATCAGCTTTTAGTCACTTTTTTGTGTAGTTATGTCTTTCAAAAAAACTTTTGTAAAAGTAAGTGAAATGTTATGGCTTATGACTTTTTTGTAAGGTACGAGTCAGGATTGGATTAAAGAGGAAACGTAATATTAATGGATCGTTAAGAAACTGGCCAAGATATATGCCAAAGAGTAGTAATAATTTTTTCTATAAAAAAAGAAATAAGGAAAAAAAATTTGTCTCTCTCATAACTCTCTTCAATTTCAACCGATTTTAATGGGTAAACAGCCAAAAAATGTGTTATTTTCTAACTAGAGGAGCTAAATCAGTTTTTAAAATTTTTGGCCAAATTATCTTTAAAAATCATCGTTTTTTTTGCCTTTTTTAGCATAGATTTGACCAGGATATAAAGTTATTTTAAAAAAAATAAGATACAATAATTTATATATCATTTGAAAGGTCTAATTCCAGAATAGTGCGGAAACATAGTCTCTTTGAATTGTATTAAAAATTGGTCAAGTTATGGTCCAAAGAGTGATGACCATTTTTAAAAAATGATTAAAATGTTCAATATCTATAACTCAGTCAAAACTTGATGAAATGAAGTAAAATAGTATCTGTTATATAGATCTACGTCTAACTTAAAAAATAAGAGTCTAACGAAGTTTATAGTTGAACTACGAAAGAAGTTATATTAATTCGAATGTCAACTTTTTTACCTTTTTTCCATTTTTATTGTAAAAATCAATTTTGTTCCAGACATAACTCTCTTCAAACTTGATCAATTTTTATGGTCAAATAGTCATTTGATGTATTTTTTTTCAACTTAGGGGGAAAATGAAACTCGAAATTTTTGGTCCATTACTGGCCAAGTTATGCTTGAAAAATACCACTTTTTTAGACACTTTTTTGTATAGTTTTGTCTTTCGGATAACTTTTGTAAAAGTAAATGGAATGCTTTGATTTATGATTCATTTTAAAGGTACAAGCCAGGAATAAGGGAGAAACACAGCAGCAAAAAGATTGATAAAGTATCGACTAAATTATGGGTCAATAAGTAATGACTGTTTTTTTGGTAAAACTTAAATAGTTAAATACCTAGAACTTATTTGAATTTCCATAAGATTAAGCAGATATAATCTTTTTAATATAGATATAAGTCTAACTTAAAAAATGAGACTATTGCGAAGTTTTCAGCTTATCTAGAAAACGATTTATGTCAATTTTAATGTCATTTTTCTTGCTTTTTTCTATATTTTTCCAAAATCAATTTTGTTCCAGACATAACTCTTTTTAAACTTGGTCAAAATTTACGATTAAACATTTAATAGATATATTTTTTCCCAACTTAGGGGGGAAAACGTGTTTTAAAACATTTGGTTAACAATTGACTAAGTTATGTTTAAAAAACACCACTTTTTCGACACATTTTTGTATAGTTTTTTACCAAAAATAACTCTTTTCAAAGTTATTGAAATTTTATGATTTATGACTTATTTGAAAGATATAACTCAGAAATAAGAAGGAAACATAATATAAAAAAGATTAACAAAAAATGAATCAAGTAATGGATCAAAAGATAATAATCATTTTTTTGTAAAAATTAAAATATTATAATTTTATGCCAAGTTGTTTAAAGAAAATAAAACTAAATTTAGTATGTTGAACAAAGTTTTACATAAAATGTAAAAACTATGACAAAGTTTGTAGCTTTAAAACAAAAGAAGTTATTTTTAGACATTAATTTTTTTAGTTTTTTTTTCCATTTAGATGTTTGTAAAATGAAGGTGAATATATAGGTAATAGAATAAATAACATTTAATTGTTTATATCAATTTAAAAAAAATGATCACTTAAATAGTTATTTATGATGATCCAAATTTTTGTTCACTTTTTTGATATAAATTAAATTATTTTTGTTAGGTATATTTTCTTTAACTAAACAGTTTCAATGAATGTAAACGTTATGAAATGATTCTAAAAACTTAGAAATATTTCATAATGTATTAATATATTATGACAATGTACTTTCGATTATTTTATTCCTCCAGAAATATGTAACTAGATGAAACAATTTTTTTATACACATACTTAGACTAATAATTTTGTATAAAAATGCTTTAAAAAAATATGCTCTGCGGACCGGCCCTGACCAGCCGAAGGCGGGTCTAAGGCTGGTGTTAGTAAAATATAATAATTAAACAACAATTTTATCCTTATTAGCAGTAAATGGACATTGTGAAAATTTATTATGATATATAATTTCATGTATTACTTATTTTCATTTGCAAAAAATCACTGATATAGTAGAATTTACATTTAATATTTTTGTTTCTGATTACATAGAATATATGATAGTATATGTTTACATAAAAGTTTTATTAAATCAAAATTGTGTAATTTTTATTTTTTTAAAGATGCCGAATATGTGTTCTATTGTTGAAGAAGAAAATAAATTTTAATATATTCGTAACAACAATGAGAGTGTCGTATTTTAATAAAATAGAATAATTAAACAATACTTTTATCAATATTAACATAAAAAGGATGTCGTACACGTTTCTTATGATATATAATTTCACGTAATATTTAATTTCTATTGGCATATTAATGATTAAGTTGATTTTACATTTTCATTTACATGGAATATTATATTGTATATGTCTTTATAATTTTTTAGTAGTCATCGATATAATCTAAATCACTAGACGACGCTACTTTTATCCAGATGAGTGATATTAAAGGAATCAAAATTTATTCTCATCCTTTTTAGTACACGAAATTTATTTTCGTCCTTTAAAGTTAGCAAAATTTATTTTGTTCATTTAAGTGCGCGTATAATTTATTAAGATATAAAAGTCTTTAAAAAACAAAAACCTAGGTTTTTGATGTGGTTATTTATTTTCATACTTTTTCGTTACAAATAAGTGGAATAATCTAAAAACTTTATAAGTATCAATGTCAATAATAAAAAATGCTAAATTAGATGTTTAAAAGTGCATCTTTTCAACTATGTTATTTAATAATTTCTAGATCTCTTAAAACACGTTGTGTGAGTCAATCAGACATTGGAGGTACAGGCTAAAATTTTACCCCCCATTTTTATTTCATTAATAAAAAGAGCAACTGAAAAAACATATGTTGGCAAATTTATACGGTCTGAAACTTTGAGATACAGGAGCTGTAGTGAGTCAAAGTTTTAAAAATCGATTTTTACAGATTTCTGTTAAATAGATTTTTTTAAAAACAAATAATGTGTCTAGAGGTAATTTTTCGTAAAAAAACGAATGAGCATATTTTCAGCTTCGTAAGTCTACGTCTTTTTGGTTTTTTGGAATTTTTTTATAGTTTTTTCAATTTTTAAGTACAAAAATCGAAAAAGCGCATGTTCTCACTATGCTCATTCGATTTCTCGTGTAATTTTACCTCTAGATTCATGGAAAAAAGTAAAGAAAAAAATGTAACACGATGTCGTTTTGAACGAAAAAAATCCTGGTATTTTCCAAGGTAATAAGATTTTTAAATTTTTGAGTACGAAAATCAAAAAAACGCATGTTCTCACTATGCTCATTCGATTTCTCGTGTAATTTTACATCTAGATTCATGAAAAAAAGTGGAGAAAAAAATGTAACACGATGTCGTTTTGAACGAAAAAGAATCCTGGTATTTTCCAAGGTAATAAGATTTTTAAATTTTTGAGTACAAAAATCGAAAAAGCGCATGTTCTCACTATGCTCATTCGATTTCTCGTGTAATTTTACCTCTAGATTCATGGAAAAAAGTAAAGAAAAAAATGTAACACGATGTCGTTTTGAACGAAAAAGAATCCTGGTATTTTCCAAGGTAATAAGATTTTTAAATTTTTGAGTACGAAAATCGAAAAAGCGCATGTTCTCACTATGTTCATTCGTTTTTATAAAAAATAACCCCTAAAAAACAATATTTATTTTAAATCACGTTATTCGAGTCAGTTGAACATTTTTTAAAAATTTGACACAACACAAATTTGTACTCTCCATTTTTATTTCATTAATGAAAAGTGAAACTAAAATGTTGCATATAAGCAATTTTGTTCGGCCTGAATCTTTTATTAACAATAACAAAAGTGAGTCAAATTCGGGAAAATTGATTTTTGCAAATCTCTGGAAATTAACTTTTTTAAAATAAATATTGTTTTTTAGGGGTTATTTTTTATAAAAACGAATGAACATAGTGAGAACATGCGCTTTTTCGATTTTTGTAATTAAAAATTTAAAAATCTTATTACCTTGGAAAATACCAGGATTCTTTTTCGTTCAAAACGACATTGTGTTACATTTTTTTCTCCACTTTTTTTCATGAATCTAGATGTAAAATTACACGAGAAATCAAATGAGCATAGTGAGAACATGCGCTTTTTCGATTTTTGTACTTAAAAATTGAAAAAACTATAAAAAAATCCCAAAAAACAAAAAAAACGTAGACTTACGAAGCTGAAAGTATGCTCATTCGTTTTTTTACAAAAAAGTACTCCAAGAAACATTACTTGTTTTTAAAAAAATCTATTTAACAGAAACCTGTAAAAATCTATTTTTCATAGTTTGACTCATTACAGCTCTTGTATCTCAAAGTTTCAGGCCGTATAAATTTGCCAACATATGTTTTTTCAGTTGCTCTTTTTATTAATGAAATAAAAATGGGGGGTTAAAAATTTATGTTGTATCAAATTTTTTAAAAATGTTCGACTGACTCACAAAATGGGTTTTAAGTAAATTCTTATTTTTAAAAAAAATTTAACTTCTCATATATTGGAAAAAGTAAATTTATATAAGAATAAAACACGACTCATAACTTTAGAGTAAAAAAAAAGCTACGAAAACCTTTACTTTCGGATTCATTTTAATTTCAATTTCTCCAAAAAAAAATTCTCTAAAAATTAACTTCGAAATATTCATTGTGAAGTCTGAAGATTTATGAAATACTCCATTAGAGCTGGAATGCCGCGCAGCGCACGATGAAACCACTGTTCGTTAAAAAATATTTTATTTAACCTCGGTTTGGCACTTCTTATTTTAGTTGAGTTGATCAAGATCAAAATTTTACACACACATACTAATTTGTATAATATTTCTTGTTAAAGTACCGCGCGTTCATTTACTGAGTAATTAGTGTGTATAATATATTTTGTTAAAATTGGCGCGTCCATTAATCCAAAATTTGCACCATTTTTGGCGCTTTGGATTCATTTTTCTTCATGATGGAGCAGGATTTTTAGAATTTTTATTTTGGATTCCGATTTCTCGTAATAGAATTTATATACATGCAAATTTTCAGAATCAAATTCTGAAATCTAGGGGGTCAAAATATGCTTAACGTTGCATTTTCAGGGGTGACGTTAGTGAGTAGATATAAAAGTCTTTAAAAATCCTATAGATCGCTTTTGCTAAAATCTAAAATGTTTTATTTTATTATATCCTTACTTAATACTATTTATTACTATAATATGATATCATCACATTATATTGAATGCTCATTATTTTATCTTTGTCAGAGGTCTCTATACGAACACCTGTGATTATGGTATTCTAGAACGTCCCTCCAATTAATTACCTTTATAATTTTATATTGTCATTATATTATATTCTATAATAAATTCCTGCAAACAATCTTAAAATCGTATTCAGTTTTATATTGTCTTGGTACATCCTCAAATTCCAATATCATTTCATATGTACCAAAGAGGGGATGTTTCGTACGTATATGGTTACAAGCTGTATGCTTGTCATCATCTTTTGTTATTGTATAAATACATTACTTTTTATAAAATAAAAATACTCTTACCTTTTTTACTGGTGTTATTTATTAATCAATAACTAAATATTATTAAATATAGAATAACTATTAAACAATAGTGAAGTGAAAAATAGAAGTAATGTCTTACTGGCGATTCCACCTGTTAGAGAAATAATAAATAAACAATTACCACTAACAAATATAAATATACCTTTATTTAGAACTTTAAAGGGTTAATAGGGTTACAATACGTTAAAAGTGGTCCTCTAAATAGGTCCCAGTTATCTATAATAAATTAAAGTAATTAAATAAATAGTGGGAATCAAATTAACAATAAAAGTATGAATAAATTACACGAACAATAATCATTTTAAAAGATGATATTATAATTAAGGATGACAAATATGAATGAAGAAATCATCCTCTTTTACCTTGTATAGGCCTTAATTCCCCTCGAGACCATAAAACTTCGTCATCATTTCACTCATTAATATAATATTTAATCTACTATCCCAAATGAAAAAAGAGTAACGACCCCGGTGGGACTTGAACCCACAATCTTCTGCTTAGGAGACAGACGCCTTAGCCATTAGGCCACGGGGCCGTTGGAAGCGACGCTTCAAACTTAGTTGTAAAGTATAACTAATAGTAAAGATTTAAAAATTTTTATTTTTTATCTATTTTAATTAGAGCAGAAATTTTAATTTCAGATAAAAATTTCCACAACAGTAACTATTATTTACTACAATGTTAAAATGTATAATAATTTCATTTTACAAATAATATGAATAAACAAATAATTTTAAAATTTTTTATTAATAATAAAAATAATAATTAATTGAGATATAGTGTAGTTTTGTTATGTAGATTATTGTATGTGGGAGAATCTAGTTCTTCTGTTTTTAAGTTAAAATAAATATCGAATAATAATTAAAATAAAAAATTTAAAATATTGAAGAGTAGTACACAAAGATCAAACTTTTATTTAATAACCAACTAATAAAATAATATGCATAGATAACCTACAAAGGTTTTTGAGGAGAAAAAAGTTTAACATCTATTTTATCATATTGAAAAAAAAACTTGGACGTTTATCACATAGAATTTTGTTAAAACATTCTTGGTATATATTTATACATAATAGGAAAACATAATTGTAAAATTTAAATTATAAATCGAAAATTTAAATATATTATTATTATTATGTAAATTACTATACCTATATATTATTGAAAAATAATATGTAGAGATCTTTTTTCTTCTCGGATAAACGCCAAAAATTAAACCTTCTTATAAAAATTTCTGGTTAAAAAGAAGTTTAATTTCCAGTTTATGAGGAGAACAAGGGTTCACTCAGATATCATTGAGAAACTATCTACAGAAACTGTAGAAGACTACTATAAACGTTTAATAAACCAGGCCAAAGAAGACGTACAAAGGCTAGTGCACAAGCCAGTACATTCAAATTATCAAGAGTCAAAAATGTCCGACGATAATATTTCAGAAAGAGATGACCCCATCCCTCAAAATGTCTAACTAGCATTGAACAATCTTAGAAATGATATGGTTGAAAAATTGGATGCTTTAACAAATCAAATTGCTTTATTGTTAAAATCAAAAGATATAAATAACAATGAGCAACACTCCCCACCTCAAAATTTGAATATGTCCACATCATCATCATCTACTGATGTTCAACTACAGGTACTTCAAGCTTTGAATAGTAGTAACTTAATCAAACCTTTTGATGGCACAAATAAGAGTATTAGTATTAAAACTTGGTTCAGTAACTTGGAACGATACTTCAAACTAAATGGTACAATTTCAAGTGAATATTTTGATTATCTCCTGTTGAAACTTGATGGTGAACCGTTAGAAATTGCTTCACAGTATGATGGTAACTACTTTCAGGTTAAGAAACAGTTGATCCTCCTATTTGATTCCAACAAATCTTGTATTTCTGCTGAAAGAGAATTAGATAGTCTGACTGGACAAATTGATAGAATACAGGATCTTGACTCCAATGCCTCCAAGATCAAATTTCTATGTCGCATTGTCTACCAAGGTAAATCAGGTGAGGAAAGACTGAAGGTACAGGCTAAGAAATTATGGTCCCTATTACGTCCTTCCATTAAAAAGGTTACGAAATTGCCGATGAGATATAATGATTTTGACTGGGATTTGTTCATCCTCGACATGAAGCAAAGTTTTGAGATTGATAGTGCTGAATATAGAGAGAGACGATTTCCAAATAGAAACTTGAAACTACCATCTGATAGTCATAATAAAGAAAAAAGGTGTCTCAATCTTGGATGCAAATTTCCGTATAATCACGATACTTCAAACTGCAAAATGCAAAAAATTTTAAAAGATCATAAGAGCCTCCCAAAGAACAATCTTGTTATGAGTGATTCACCGAATAACTTATTGACTTCACTTGAAAAAGAATGTAATACGGTATTTGATAAAAATGAATGTTTAGAATCCTCTCAAGATGACAGTGATTCGGATGCTAGCTTAAGTGACGCCCCAGGTCTGATATATAAAAGTGGAAAAATTTCAAATATTTCTGTTGTCATTGCTATAGATTCTGGATCAACCTTCACATCGATCAGCGATAATCTTCAGTGTCTGTTAAAAATGCCGGATAAAGAAGGTTCTGAAGTTCCTGTTAAGCTAATTGAAGGAATGACAGCTGTCAAGAGAGTGAAAGGGAAGAGACTTCTAACGATAGAAGGTAATTCGATCTATCTGAAGCACCCATTGATATTCAACTCGCACCACCACAACTTCGACATCCTTCTTGGAAGAGACATGCTTAAGAAGTACGGTGCTATTGTTGATCATACAGACGGAGCGATCAACTGGTCTGTAACAGGTAAATGTATTATTAAAAACACTAATTCTTTAAATTTTTTGATCACACCGAGTGAATTCTCGCCGACTACACACGATGACATCACATTTGATGATCTGAAAGTGTTCCAGTATGGAATCAATATAAATTCAAACGAAGAATCTAAAACTTACGCTTTATGTGCTGAATCTGTTATCGTCGACCAAGATAAGCAAAAATATTTGGATGAATTTATAGCTGCTTCTGATAAAAGTCTTCGTGAAAAATTCCCGAGTGTTTTCATAGTGAATGACAGTCAAATTGTTCCAACCATGGTTGCTGAAGAACAGCATTTTAATTTCACTGAACAGAATAAGAATTATAAGACCTATGGATTATCTTATCACAACCAATCTATAGCACTCCAGCTAGCTAAGACTTGGGAAGACGCTGGAATCATTGAAGAAGGTGAACCAGATAATGGGATCACTCATCCAGTTATACTGATTGATAAGCAAAAAGATTCTTCGGATGACAACAAGAATGTTGATATTACAAGTAGATATAGAATAGTATGCGATTTTAGATGCATCAACGAATTCACACATAAACAATGTGAGATTTCCATGAATATAACAAACAGTATTTTGATCAATCGTCCCTTCGTGTTCTGTTCCAAACTTGATTTCAAGACTGCCTATGGACAGATAAAACTTCATCCTTCAAATACGAGATCGTTTAACATTACTATTGGTCATAAGAAATTCAACTATCTCACTCTTCCACAGGGAGCTAGAAATAGCGCCACTCTTTTTAAAATAGTGATGATGAATCTTTTTCAAGATCTCTTTGAGCAACAGCATCTTCAATGGTATCATGATGATATGTTGATAATGACTCATGCTGATTCTCAATCACCTCTCACCATAGATGATGAAATCAGGAAAGCTCAAGAACATTGTGATTTATTAGAACTGGTTTTTCAGCGGATGGAATCCAAGAATGTCAAAGTTTCACAGATAAAATCTCAACTCTTCCAAAAGTCTGTTAGTTATCTAGGTTTCACTTTAACTAGAACTGGTTGGCGTCCGTCAATACAATCTGTTAATAGAATTTTAAACCGTGGTAGACCTGACTCTCGTGAAAGTTTGAGACGATTCCTTTATGCAAGCAATTATTTCTCCATTTGTATCCCAAACTTCAGTGTAATAGCTTCATCATTATATGACCTCATCAATACCAAATCAAAAAAGAAATTTGTAATGCAAACTCACCATTTAGATGCTTACCATAAGATAGCACGATCCTTATGTGACGTTAACCATAAACTGTATTTTGGAGATCCCAATGCAGACTACATTATTCGCGTAGATGCCTCAAGTACAGAGATTGGTGGATCCATATCACAGAACTTATTTGATGCTGAGACCAATACCATTAGAGAAGTACCATTAGGGTTTGTAAGTTTTCGTTTACCAAAAGTGGTTCGTCGTCGTTCTAGCACATATTTGGAGTTGAAAGGGATTGCGTCAGTACTGGAATACTATAAATTCTTGTTAGAAAATTGTCCTGGAAAAATTAGGATACTTACCGATCATAAACCACTGGAGAAGTTAAGATACACGGCAAGCATGTCAAAACACGTTGAATTACTATCCCATATAGATAAATTTAACTGTATATTTGAATACTCACCAGGTAAACTTCACTTCATGCCGGATTGGTTGAGCAGAATTGAGAATGAAAAGTTGCTACATGACGATGAAAGTGGTGATGATGAAAAAGGGTATGATGATTCTAATGAACAATTTAATTAATTAACATGCCTATTGGTAAAACATTCCCGTGGCAGACCGCGAGTTTTGAAAGAAAAAAACAATGAAATTCTCATTAAACGTAAAGTGGGAAGACCAAAGAAAGGTGAAAGTTCACCAACAAAACAATGTCATGAGAAAGTTAATGTAACAAATAAAGAGAAAGAACATAGTGACGATGAGTTAAATATCGTAGAGTTAAATGAAAAAAATGATATGTCAAACACCGAAAAAAATGATGATGATAATGAGATACACATTACAGAGTTAAATAAAAAAGAAAAATCTTCTCTTTATAAGATATTGAGAAGTAACATATTATTTTCTTTTGATGAGTTAAAAATGGAGCAAGAAAAAGATGATAATTGTCAAAGAGCGGTTAAGAACAAGTACTTTTTAAACTACAATGTACGAGTGAACGATAATGGTATTATACAGATTTGTAAAACAAATCTTGAAAAAGGGGAGGCATGTGATGACAAAAATTGGAAAACTTTAATACCACTTTCCTTAGCTGAGAAAGTTATAAAGATGACACATAGTCAGGGACACTATTCGTTCATTAAGACATTGTCCGCCATCAATTATTTTTGTTATATACCTCAGCCTGGGAAAATGATAAAAAAGATTTTAAATAATTGCAACACGTGTTTTATAAGAAACTCTGGTCACCATCATCAGCCAAGCAATAAAACAATAGACTTGTCATGTTATCCATTCGATCGTTTGTCAATGGATCTTATTACACCAAGAACAATTGACCAAATATGTCACCACAAATATATACTTGTAGTATGTGACGAATGTACTAAGTATGTCTGGGTCTTGCCTTTGCTCAGTAAAGAAGGTAGTGAAATAATTGATACATTGATAAAGAATATATTTACCAAAGGAGCTCTTCCCAGTGTTATAAGAACTGATGGTGATGGTCAATTCAGGGGATCACACTTTAGTGATGCCATGAAAGAACTTGGTGTAAAATTAGAGCTTTCTACAGCCTATGACTCCAACTCAAATGCTATTGTGGAAAATAAGATCAAAAGTGCTAACAAAGTTATTCATTCTCTGACGAAAGATTACCCAACAATATCATTCTGTCAATTACTTGATCTAGTGAGCCATTTTATAAATAATTCTAGAGTAATTGGTATGCAAATGACTCCAGTTGAGATGATGTTTGGGATATCTCCTCGAACTACTTTGTCTAACATCTTGGATCACAATAGTACATTAAAATACATTGATCGTTCAGATAATTTAAATGAATGGTTGAACTCAATAACTATGGTTCGCAGAATCCTAAATGATCAATATATTCAATACAGACAAAATGTAAACAATAAGAAAAAAGAAAAATATGATACTTTTGAGGTTGGAGACACCTTTTACTTCAGGCGTCCCAGAAAGCATACGTTTGATAAAAATTACACTCCTCACGTTGTACTCAAGGATTTGAGAACCAAAGTCTTGTATAAAAGTGGTAACAAAACCTTGGAGGCATCAAAAGCAAAGATTAAAAAACTCCATGTTTCTTAATCTTCAAGAAATGGAGGAGGAAAACATAATTGTAAAATCTAAATTATAAATCGAAAATTTAAATATATTATTATTATTATGTAAATTACAATACCTATATATTATTGAAAAATAATATATAGAGATCTTTTTTCTTCTCTGATAAACGCCAAAAATTAAACCTTCTTATAAAAATTTATAAGCTATAAAAATTAATCAAGTTTGAGTACAGTTATGCTAAAAACAAAACCGATATTTGTGTAAAAAATGAAGAAAATATGAGAAAATTGTCACTAAAATTAGTAAAATCCGTTCCGCAAATAAGCAATAAACTTCCCAATAGTTTGACTTTTTAAGTTAGACTTAAATCTATATAAAAGAAACTATATTTATTTAATTTTATAGAGATTCCATTAAGTAATAGCTATTTAACATTTTAATTTTTACCAAAAAAATAGTCATCACTTGTTGACCCATAACTTGACTAATTTGCTATCAATCTTAATAATGTTGTGTTTCCCCCTTATTTTATGTTAGTATCCTTCTAATGAGTCATAAATCATAAAATTTCACTAACTTTGATAAGAGTTATTTCCGGAAAAAAACTATGCAAAAATGTGTTTTGAAAGTGATGTTTTTTTAGAATAATTTGGCTAGTTATGGACCAAAGGTTTCGGGACTTATTTTTCTACCTAAGTTGAAAAAAATACATCAAATGATTAATTTAACCAATAAAATTAATCAATTTTGAAAGAAGTTATGTCTGGAACAAAATTAGTTTTTACAAAAATAATGGAAAAAAAACAAAAAAGTTGACATTCAAATTAATATAACTTCTTTCGTAGTTGAGCTATAAAGTTCGTTAGATATTTGTTTTTTAAGTTAGACGTAGATCTATATAACAAATACAATTCTTTTTCATTTTATAAAGTTTTGACTAATTTATAGATATTTAACATTTTAATTATTTTTTTAAAGTAGTCACCACTCTTTGGATCATAACTCGGCCAATTTTTAATACAATTCCATAGTATTATATTTCCTCATTATTCTGGAATTAGACTTTTCAAATGATATAGAAACCATCTTACTTTATTAATTTTAAAGTAACGTTGTTCCCTGTATAAATCTATGCTAAAAAAAAACCAAAAAAACAGTGTTTTTAAGATAATTTGGGCAATATATGGTTTAAAACATTTGAGACCTTTTTTCCCCTAAGTTAGAAAAAAACACATTTTTGGCTATTAACCGTAAAAATCGGTTAAATCTGAAGAGAGTTATGAGATAGACAAATATTTTTTTCTTATTTCTTTTTGTTATAGATTATACACTATATTAATTATATTTTTTTTGTTATGTCTAAAGTATAATTAATAAATATTTTAATAACTGTAAAAATAAAATAATGAAATAAATTACTTTTGTTGAATTTTATTTATTTCTAAAAATTATCAAAGATATTTTACAGAAACAAAAATATTATAGTTTAAAAAAATGCTAGAAAGGCAAATGATATGCCGCCAGCAGGGGTCGAACCTGCGACCTTGGGCTTATTAGACCCACGCTCTAACCGACGGGTGCACGTAAATCCACCAAAAATTTTTGTCAAAAAACGCAATCTAGAGAATTGTGTGATTTTTGGCAAAAAATGCAATCTAGGATTTTATATAATGGTAATACATATAATATATGTACTACCATTATACAAAATACCAAACTGCCCCAGCATCAGTACTAAACTGAAACTGGGTTTTATAAACCAACGACATAATAAAAGTACCTACCCCACACCTATTTCATTTCATTCACTTATAATTTTTATGTCACTTTAAATAAAATGAAAATGATTTAATAATGATTAATATATACATTTTTTTAATAAAATATAAAGTGATAAATTGTATAACTTATGAACATATACATTATTTTGATCATATTTGGTATAAAGAAATTTTTTAAAACACAATTAAATTATATTTAACAATAATAATTGTATTAGTGTTACATATTTTTATTTAATATGAGTATTCTATTTTTTCTAATGTACAAACATATCTAGTACGTATATTAACAAAGAAATCGCCCTTAGAATTTTATAACCTTAAAATTGGTGTTTCAGTCTCAAAAAGTATATATTTCACAAGCATAATAATTTTGTTATCATTATTATGATGTAGCAAAAAATCCGTACTTAAATTGGTAAAATCTAAAGTAATTATACTTGATATTTATATTTTATTAATAACTATCTTGCAAAATATCAAAAAATATCTTTTAGATTTATGACATTACTTTTGTTAACATTATTTATGATGCAGTAAAAATTCTATATTTTCAGAATGGTAAAAATTTAGATTGATTTTGTTGTAATGTTTAAATTGAATAATATTTACCTTACAAAGTAAAAATTTGTTTTTATTTAAAATTAATACCATATTTTCTAGTTTAAAATAACTTTGCTAACGTTATTCAAGACATAATAAAAATCTATACTTCAAATTTGTAAAATCTAGAGTAATTATGTTTAGCAATTGAATTTTATTAACAATTTGCTTAATAATTAACAAAAATTTACTTACATCTTAATTATTAGTGAATACATAGATTACCAACATAAAATAAAATATCTTTTATATTCCAAATGTTACTATATAAATTTAATTTATCAATAAAACAACAATAACATAAAATAATACATTTAATCATCAAAAAAATATTAAAAATTATATGTTTTTTTTTGTTTATAATAAAAGGAATTTACATTAATCTAATATTTTATAAACATAATCCCGACACTAAATATGGTAAAAAATCACTGTGTGATTTTTGGCAAAAAACGCATTGTAGGATTTACGTGCTACCCTAACCGACTGAGCTATGGCGGCTTGTGTGACAAGCCTTTTCTTTAATCTTTTATGTCAAAAAGGTAAAACACTATTCCAACCAATAAAATTGCCCGAACATTTCCAAATAATTTATCTTCTTTATCTTAATAGACAATTACTAGTAATGCATTAATTAACTCTTATATCTAGGAAAAGTCTATAATATTAAATGAAATAATATTTAATTTATACTTTTATTGGAATTCGATTTTCAGAAAGGACTATCGTTACAGGAGTACCAAAAATTTACTGAAATGATAATTAAAGTTTATATAAAAATTGATAAACAATTCTACTTATTCTTTATTATAATGTTATTATTGTCTATTTAAAGAAAAATATAAATTAATAATGCCATCATTCTAAGAATTCATTTAGATGTCATTAATATTAGAAAACTGGAAATTAAATAAAAAATATGTATCAATTAATTATAAATGCATCATATATATCGTTTAACGTTATGGTGATTTAAATATGTTAAGAACAAGTAAAAATTTAGTGTGTTCTTTTACCAACTAAATTAACAAAGGACTATATAAATATTGATAGCTTAAATCAAAAAACACTACTTAATAAATAAAATTTCCCCTTAGTAATTGAGTTATTATAAAAATTTACAGAAATTATACATTCTCATGAAATTAATATTTAATCGAATTTTGTAGTTATTAATGCGCAGATTCTTAGAATGTCGTCAAAATAAATTTCCAAATACACTCTTTCTATTATTCACAAGGTGATGATTTTAATTGCAATCTTAATTGTCGTTTACCGTAATTTTTTTTATCATTAATTTAATAGTCAACTTCCTTTTTTATAAATATAAATTAATATTATTACCTTGAAATAGCATTTTTCCGCGTGTTTAGAAAATAATTTCGGTTGGAACAGTGTTTCCTTTTTTGACAGGAAATAGTGAAAAAATGACTCGCCACCATAGCCTCATTGGCTCAGGGGCAGAGCGTCTGTCTAGTAAACAGAAGGTCGCTGGTTCGATTCCAGCATGAGGCATTCTTTAAGGTCCTCGTTTTCATTATTTACAAAAAAAATCGTTTTTGAATATTTAGTAGCTACTACTATCAAAAAATTTCATATTATTTATAAATAAATAAGAGAACACTTTTTTTATTCCGAAACAAATTTAAAAAAATGATTTTGTTTCGAACAAATATAAACAATAGTAAAGAGCAATAATATTGAAAGAAAAAAGTCTACCAGCCTCATCCCGGGCTCGAACCGAGGACCTTATGATTAGAAGTCATACATTCTATCCAACTGAACTAATGAGGCGGTTCAGAACACACTTGATTGGCTACCAATTCTTCTCAAATTTGATAGTAGTTTTTATAGTGAGAAAAAACTCTATTCCAAAAAATATAAATTAATTTGTATAAGTTAATACTTGTCCAAGTACAATTAAGATTAGTAGAAAAAATAAGTTATAATTGTAATCCAGATGGATCCTGGAGAATCTCTAAAGAGGTCCCAAATATAATAAATAACACTTAAGCTTTTACTCAAACTTTTATTTAAAACAATTGTATAATATATAAAATAATATGTGTTGTCTGTTACAACATATACAAAAAGTAAAGATAATGATATATTTAAAAAGTATGTCTTTTATATATTGTGCCTCCTAGTTATGTCCTTCTCTTTCTCTTGGTATTCCTTTGACTCATACTTCTCTGGGGTTTACATAATAATGATAAAAAAACTGTTAAAATAACACTTTTGAAAACTTTATTTTTTTCAATTATATACAACATTTTTAAAAAGAATGAAATTACTATTTTATCAAATATAAGAATAAGAAACAATAACAATGAAATGATTAACTAAAGTGACTTTAATCTCAGTTATCAAATTAAGAATATTAATTTTTTAAAAATTATGAAAAATTTAACATTTTTAATATTGCAAAGTGAATATATAAAAAACTGTGTTATATGAATTATTAATTATTTTATTGTTTTGAATGATAGAACGATATATATAAGATAACAGTTATAACTTTAGTATGTATAAGAAAGTTTATGTTAATATATATGTATGTGATTCATGAAGTAAAAGAGATCTTTTATTTTATCTATGTAGTAACACTTTTAGATTACATTTTATCAATTTCCTCTGTTATATAATCAAATTATCTTATTTTAGTATTAGAAATTTCAGTTTTTTTTAGGATTTTTGTAGAACTACAATAAAAATTGTTAATAATAAAAAGAATTGATATTAACTGAAATATTACCAAACATTTGTGAATATATTAAAATTTTTTAAAATGACTCTAGAAGCTCAAAATATAGCAAAAATAATGTTAAAGTAACTGGCATTTAATTGAGAAACTCACAAAGAGCCCCATAATAAATTTAGAAAATAGTAAAAATTGTCTATGTTGGAAAATTTCTTGTATAATTTTATATATTTTTGAATAATGTGTAGTGCCAATCTATTTATATATATACAAGAAATTTGAAAAAACACTCTCAAATTTGAGAGTATTCTAATAGGAAAGAAGAAAATCACTATACCAACAAGGCAAAAATTGAATAATTAATACTTGATCAAATAAAACCAATAGAGATAAGTTATGATAATATTATGAAAAAATTGATAAACTATAAAAAATAAAAATCAGGAAAATTTGTCTTTCAAAATTTGATAATTGAACATCGTATATTATTTACTTGGTGGCCAATTAGATACGACTCGTTATTTCTTGAAAATACCATAATTTCGGGTCATACACGTGGTTTTACCTTCTAAATTTAATATGTCAATTTAATATATAGTAATTATGTTGTAACTTAAAGAGTATTCAAATATTTGTTTATTGCTTGTCCTAAAGCTAATTTATTACCAAAAAAATGATAAATTAATATATGTACTTTCACAATGAGTAAAAGAAAGATTTGTTGAATATTTCTCTCTTCTAACATGAAGAGAAAATGTATGAATACTCCACTAACAGTTGTATAATAATATATTACACATTAAAAAAAGAAACAGAAGTTGTGTAGAATATAAGGAACTTGTTTTATCAAATAAAATTCTAACTTTTTTACTGAAGACTAATTTCATCACAATTATTTTGCACCTAAAAATTAAAACAATAATTATAATATTATTAATATAAGTTTCTATATTTCTATAGTAGTATCTTTATTTTATGACTTGAGTTTTTTTCTACAATACATCTAAAAATATAAGATTATATTGTAATTTTATGTAAAATTATAAATACTGCGGCTAAAGTTCGGAATAAGGGCGACCAGCGTCAAATTATTTTTAAGTGAAACTTTTTTTGGTAAAAAGAATATTCTAAGCATGGGTAACAATAAGTAAACATATTTTTAAGCATTTTGGAGCATTTGCAGCAAATTTTTTTTGTGCGGCATTTGTGTTTTTGAGTGATTTTTTATAATTTTTTCGTATTATAAGCATGGATAACAATAAATAAACATATTTAAAAGCATTTAAGCAAATTTTTTTACAACATTTGTATTTTTGAGTAGATTTTTTAAAGTGAACGAACTAGTTTTATTCATTTATTGATAAAGCTAAAGCATTGCATTCACTAACAAGCACTGCTATCATTACCACCTCATATAGAAAATATTTTTTTATTACTAATAGGTGGTCCTAATGAGGGCCGTTGAATTAAAATTCATTAGTATTAGAAAAAGTAAAGAGCAGTCATGAGACTTTAAAATTTCTTGGGTCTTTTTCTAAGTGGTGAAACAACTTGTGAACTCGTCTGTCTATCTAAGTGATGTTGTCTATTAGTACCGAGATCCTGTTCAATGGATCTTTGACTATCATCTTTGTTTTGATTTGTAAGCATTTTTGGTTATTTTACTGGCAAGTTCATTTTTTTCGTCAAATTTCTTATTTTTCTTTCAAATTTCTTGTTTTTATTATCAAGTTCCTTGTTTTTAATAATTTTTAATCTATAACAAAAAATAATAACAAAAAAAATTGTCTCTCTCAAGACTCTCTTCAAATTCAACCGATTTTTATGAATAAATAGCCAAAAAATGCGTTTTTTTAACTTAGAGGGGAAATAGGTCTCAAATATTAGCCGAATTATCTTTAAAAAACAGTGTTTTTTTTGACCTTTTTCAGCATAGTTTTGTACAGGGAAAAAAGTTATTTTACAATTAATAAAGTATGATGGTTTTTTTATTATTTGAAAGGTCTAATTCGAGAATAGTGCGGAAACACAATCCTATTAAATTTTTTTAAAAATTGGCCGAGTTATGGTCTAAAGAGTGGTGACCATTTTGAAAAAAAATCTTAAAAAATTAATTAGAACAACTTAGTCGTAAATTGACGAAAATAAGCAAAATAGTATCTATTTTATAGATATACATGTAACTTTAAAAATAAGGGTCTAACGAAGTTTATAGCTTAACAACGAAAGAAGTTATATTAATTTAAATACTAACATTCCCACTTTTTTCCATTTTTTTCACAAAAATCATTTTTGTCTTCAACTTAACTTTCCTCAAACTTAATCGATTTTTATGGCCAAATAGTCATTTTGATACATTTTGTTCTAACTTAGTGCAGAAAATGGGTCTCAAAACTTATGGTCTATAAATAGCCAAGTTATATTTTAAAAACATCGCTTTTTTGGACACATTTTTGCATAGTTTTGTTCTAAAAATAACTCTTTTTAAAGTCAATGAAATTTTATGGTTTATGACTAATTTGAGAGATACAACAACAGAATAGTAAAGAAACATAGCTGCATTAGGATTAATAAAGAATTGGCTAAGTTATAGATCAACAAGTGATGACAATTTTTTTGGTAAAAATTAAAAAGCTTTGTAGTTATTTATGAAAACTTCATAAATTTAAGTGGTTATGATTTGCTTATATAGATTTAAATCTAACTTAGAAAATAAAAGTCAAACGAAGTTTATAGCTTATCTACGAAACGATTGATGCTAATTTTGGTATCGTTTTCCTTGCTTTTTTCTATATCTTTTGTAAAAATTAATTTTGTTCCAGACATAACTCTTTTCAAACTGGATTAAATTTTAAGCTCAAATAGTCATTTGATGTATTTTTTTAACTTAGGAGGGAAAATAAATCTTGAAACTTTTGATCTATAACTGGCCAAATTATTTTTTGAAAACATCACTTTTTAGACACATTTTTGCATACTTTGGTTCCAAAAATAACTCTTTTTAAAGTTGTTATAACTTTATGATTTATTTATAAGATACAGGTATGAAAAAGAAGAAACTTAGTATAAAAAGAATAAATAAAATGAATTAAGTAATGGATCAAGAAATGATAACTATTTTTTAGTAAAAATTAACATTTTCTAATGTTTTAACTTTATGAAAAGTTGTTTAAAGAAAATAAAACTAATGTTAGTGCATAGAACAAGACTTGGCATAAAATGTAAAAACTATGGCAAAGTTTGTAGCTTACAAACGAAAAAAGTTATCTTTAAGCATAATTTTTTTTGGTCTTTTAATTATTTATATATTTGTAAAATTCAGGTAAATATGCAGTTAACAAAAGAAATACATTGAATTGTTTATACCAATTTAAAAAAAAATAATAAAAAATCACTTAAATAGCTATTTATAATAATTTAAATTTTTGTTCACTTTTTTGATATAAAATAAATTATTTTTGTTAGGTAAATTTTTTTAACTAAACAGTTTCAATGAATATAAACGTTATACATTGATTCTAAAAACTTAGAAATATTTCATAATGTATTAATATATTATGACAATGTACTTTCGGTTATTTTATTTCTCCAAAAATATGTAACTAGATAGAACAATTTTTTTATACACATACTTTCACTAATAATTTAGTAAAAAAAGTTTTTGAAAAATATGCTCCACGGACTAGCCCTGACCAGCCGAAGGCGGGTCTAAGACTGGTAGTATAAGTATTAATAAAAATATTAATAAGATATCTATTGTTTTTATAAATATATAATAGAGAAAATATATTTATAGATATAGGTTGTGGCGTCCTCCTTTTCAAACAAATTCCCAATGCCCTCTGAATCTCCGACAGACTTTTAAACCTTTACCAATATCAAACTTTTATTGACCCAAACTTTAATACAAAAAGACACACTAATATAATACTACACAAAGTGGCCATATAGGGATAATATTTTTAAAACTACAACAATTTACTTATAAATAACTCTTTGACCTCTTAGAAACTCCTGAAATCTCCTTCAACTCTTTCTGAAACTTCTAGTGGTCTACAAAATACAATATTAAAATTACAATATGATTAAGTTATACATTTAATAAATATGATATAATAAAACAAGTCTTACATTAAATATGATGATAATTAAAAATAACTACAACTACTACCTAAGTTAATAAAATGACTGTTTTGGTGACTTTTTCACCTATTATATAAACAAAAGAAAATGTTCTCGAATTTTCCAAACAGTTTCCCAACTGTTATATTTTTACTATAGAATATTCACCGATAAAAAAAGTAGCTAAAATATTCGTTAACAAGAATTATTTAACTAAAACATTCGTTAGTTAAAATTAAATAGCTAACGAATTTTGTTAGTTAAAATACAGTAACTAACAAACTTTGTTAATAACAATTTATGTTAATAAGAACATTGTTAGTTAAAATATAGTAACTAACGAACTTTGTTAATAACAATTTATGTTACTAACGAACTTTGTTAGTTAAAATATAGTAACTAACGAACTTTGCTAGTTAAAATTTATGTTACCATCGAACTTTGTTAGTTAAAATTTATGTTACCATCGAACTTCGTTAATAACTAACTTCGTTAATAACTAACTTCGTTAATAACTAACTTCGTTAACAACTAACTTCGTTAACAACGAACTTCGTTAATAACAATTTATGTTAATAACTAACTTCGTTAACAACGAACTTCGTCAACAACAACTTCGTTAACAACTAACTTCGTTAACAACGAACTTCGTTAATAACTAACTTCGTTAATAACTAACTTCGTTAACAACGAACTTCGTTAATAACTAACTTCGTTAACAACGAACTTCGTTAATAACTAACTTCGTTAACAACTAACTCCGTTAATAACTAACTTCGTTAACAACGAACTTCGTCAACAACAACTTCGTTAACAACTAACTTCGTTAACAACGAACTTCGTTAATAACTAACTTCGTTAATAACTAACTTCGTTAACAACGAACTTCGTTAACAACGAACTTCGTTAATAACTAACTTCGTTAACAACTAACTTCGTTAACAACTAACTTCGTTAATAACTAACTTCGTTAACAACTAACTTCGTTAATAACAATTTATGTTACTAACGAACTTTGTTAAGAACAACTTATGTAACTAACGAACTTTGTTAAGAACAACTTATGTAACTAACGAACTTTGTTAGTTAAAATATAGTAACTAACGAATTTTGTTAGTTTAAATTATGTAACTAACGAATTTTGTTAGTTAAAATTATGAAACTTAAGTATTCGTTAGTTAAAATCAAGTAGCTACAGACAAAAAATAAAGAAGACACAGGTTTGCATAAAATTTAACAAATTTGTCCTACTTAAAAAAATTGAATTTTCTTTTTTTGCGACTAATTTTTTTGCAATTATCGCATGTATAAAAATTAAAACAATAATTAAAGTATTATTAAAATAGGTTTCTGTTTTTTAGTAAATTTTTTTCAAATCGCACTTTGTGAGTCAATAAGATATTGGAGGTACAACTAAAATTTTTACCCTCATTTTTATTATATTAATAAAAAAAAGCAATTAAAAAAATGTATGTTAGCAAGTTTGTTCGGTCTCAAACATTGAGATATAGGAGCCGCAGTGGATCAAAGTCGGAAAAATTGATCATTACAAGTTTGCAGTAAATTGATTTTTTTAAAAACAAATGTTTCTAGGGTTTGTTTTTTTGTTAAAAAACTAATGAGCATACTTCCGGCTTTATAAATTTATCTCATTATTGTTTTTTGGAATTTTTTTTAGTTTTTCAATTTTTTTTTTTAAATTCCTCTCTTTTTGTCTCTTATGAGTGTACGTT
Organism: Strongyloides papillosus; assembly: GCA_005656395.1. NCBI lineage: Eukaryota > Metazoa > Nematoda > Chromadorea > Rhabditida > Strongyloididae > Strongyloides > Strongyloides papillosus. The sequence continues at coordinate 64,798 of SRSI01000002.1, forward strand.
TTTATATTTATTCCCTAATGTTTATATAATATTATTGCATAAGCATATACTGGGATAATAAAAAGTTTTAAAATTAAAAAATTAAGTAAAGTAATTAAAATGGATACGATAAAGGCAAAAATTAGAGGTTTCGAGCCAGGAAGTGACGTCGGGCCTTCAGATAGTCGAATAATTAACAATCATGTAAAAATGTTAAAAATGATGACACTTAATGTCAGATCATTACTCCACAAAATATTTGAATTGAATGAACTGCTGAACTCAGAGGAAATTGATGTTGCTTTTATTACTGAAACCAGATGGAAAACAGATGAATGTTTCCAAGAAGAAGGTTTTGTATATATCATGGGTAAAGCGGACAATAGAAATGGAGGTAGTGGTATAGTTATCAAAAAAGAACTACTAAAATACATTCAAAAAATAGTTACACAATCGTCGAGAATAACCAGTATTGTTATGAAAGTAGAAAATGAGATATGTGTTCTTACATCATGTTACTTCCATACTTCTGCTGCTTCTGAAGATGAAATTGACATTTTGTACGACAAATTACGAGGTATCATTACTGATAGTAAAGATAGAAATATGAAATGCATTGTTGGAGGAGACTTTAATGCAAAGGTACTATTCAATAACAAGAATGGAAGACAGTTAAACGGGAATGTACTAGGAAATGAAAGAGGAGAAAATTTGACTCAATTTTGTGAAGAAATGGAATTATGTTGCTGCAATATGCTCTTTAACAGGAAATCCAACAGAAGAACAACTTGGATATCACCCAATCAAAAAATTAAAGGAGAAATAGACTATTTCTTATCAGATGAAGTATTAGCTAAAAGAATAAAAGATGTTAGGGCGTTGCAGAAACATATCTTTAACAGCGACCATAACCCTTTAATATTAAAATTAGAATTCAAAGTCTTATCACATAGGACAAAATTCAAGAACAACAAGGTTAATGTTAGACCGGACTTTAATAAAATTAACCCCATGAAGTTAAAAGGTATTAAGAAAAAATTAAATTGGGACCTTGGTGAAAATGCTGAACAAAACTATGATACAATCAGAAGTAATCTTACAAAAATTTACAATGAATGTAAAATAAAAGAAATAAAGTCATCACGTAGAATCACTGATGATCCGATAATCAAAAGTCTACTTATCAAGAGGAAAAATCTTAAAAGTAAAGGTTTGAATTATACTATTCTTAGCAAACTAATAAGATTCGAAATTAGTGATTTGTGCTTAAAAAGAACAAATTTAGTTATTGATAAAGCTATCAAGGAAGGTAGATCAATGAAATATGTTTTTAAAGAAACAGCTAGGAAAAAATTCAACAACATAAGCAAAGATAGTGTGAATAAAACCTTTGGTGAAATCTTCGGTAAAGAAAGGGGAGAAAGTATCGAGTGGAGGAATTATGTCGAAAAAGATTCTAAATGGCATCCCATAACTCCTGAAGAAGTTAGTTTTAGAATCAAAAAAAGTAAAAGAAAAGCTTGTGGACCTGATGGCATTTTTCTCGAACACCTCATATTAGGTGGCAGAAAAGCAGCAGAAGCACTAGCTACTTTATTCAATAAGCATGGACATTTGATTCCTGACCAAATGAATGAATGCAATATAGTTCTTATCAAAAAACCTAGCAGTATTTTAAATGATATTTCTAGTTTTAGGCCAATATCAATCTAACAAACTATTTTCAAAATATATACTTTAACTTTACTTGAACGTATCCAAGATAAGATTGAAAATTGTGTCAGTTCTAGCCAGGCGGGGTTTCTATCTATAACAAAAAAAAATAAGAAAAAAAAATTTGTCTTTAACATAACTCTCTTCAAAGTTAACCGATTTTAATGGATAAATAGCCAAAAGATGTGTTTTTTTTTCTAACTTAGGGGGGACAATAGGTCTTAAAAGTGTTTGGGCCATAATTGGCCAAGTTATCTTTAAAAAACATCTTTTTTTAGGGCCTTTTTTTACATAGTTTTGTTACTCGACTAACTTTCCTCAAGATTAACGAAATAAATTGCTTTATATCTTATTCGAAAGGTATAATTCCAGAATAGTGCGGAAGCCTAATGATATTGAATTTGATTTATAATTGGTCGAGTTGTGGTCCAAAGAGTGGTGATCACTTTGAAAAAACATTTTAAAAGTTCAATAATCATAACTCAGTCATAACTTGACGAAAATAAACAAAATATTATCCATTATATAGATCTACGTCTAACTTAAAAAATAAGAGTCTAACGAAGTTTATAGCTCAACAAAGAAAGAAATTATATTAATTTGAATGTCAACTTTTTTGTCTTTTTTCTATTTTTATTGTAAAAATCAATTTTGTTCCAGACATAACTCTCTCCAAACTTAATCAAATTTTATGGTAAAATAGTCATTTGATGTATTTTTTTTCAACTTGGTGCAGAAAATGGGTCTCAAAACTTTTAGTCCACAAGTGGCCAAATTATATTTAAAAAATACCACATTTTTGGACTGTTTTTTGCATAGATTTGTTCCAAAAATAACTCTTTTCAATGTTAATGAAATTTTTTAGTTTATGAGTCATTTGAGAGATACAACTCCAGAATAGTGCGGAAACACAGCAGCATAACGATTGATAAAGAATTGGTCAAGTTATAGATCAACAAGTGATGACTATCTTTTTGGTGAAAATTAAAAAGTTAAATAGTTATTACTTAGTGAAAACTTGGTAAAATTAAGTAGATATGGTTTTCTTATATAGATTTAAGTCTAACTTAAAAAATAAGACTATTGTGAAGTTTACAGATTATCTAGAAAACGATTTATGCCATGTTTAGTGTCATTTTTCTTGTTTTTTTCTATTTTTATTGTAAAAATCAATTTTGTTCCAGACATAACTCTTTTCAAACTTGATCAATTTTTATAGTCAAGTAGTCATTTGATGTATTTTTTTTTCAACTTAGGAAAAAAAAATAAATCTCGAAACTTTTGGTCCATAACTGGCCAAATTATTTTTAGAAAACGACACTTTTTAACCACATTTTTGCATAGTTTTTTTCTAAAAAAAACTCTTTAAAAATTAAATAAAACTTTATGATTTATGACTCATATATAAGGTACAAGTATGGAAAAGAGGGAAATTTAATATTAAAATGATCAACAAAAATTAGTAAAGTTATGGATTAAAATGTGACAACCATTTTTTTAGTAGAAATAAAATTTTTTAAATATTATAACTTTATAAAAAGTTGTTTAAAATGAATAAAATTAAATGTAGTATATAGATAAAGTCTGATTTTAAATATAAAACCATAACAAATTTTGTAGCTTAAAAACGAAAAAGTTTTTTAAGGTATTAATTTTTTTTTCTCATTTACATATTTATAAAATTAAATTCAAATGTGTAGTTAATAGAGTAATGATATCAAATTGTTTATACCAACTTCAAACATATAATGAGGAGTCACCTAAACAGTTACTTGGATTGTTTCAAATATTCACTTTTATTTATCTTTTGGACCAAACTTAAGATTAAATTCATATACAAAAAAATTGACAAAAATGGTATTGTTCAAAGATGTTTATGTTGGTATCCTCATGGCACCAAGAAACGTATTGGCAGACCACGTGATTATTACTTTGATTGCTTTAAAAGATCTAGATGTGTAGGAAAAAATAGTAACAATTTAACTATTACTCATTTAATTAGACACAAGTATAATTTCATTCTTAATAACATTGTTTCCTATATTTATATATGATTAGAACGTATTTAAAATAAAAATAAAATAAAAAAAAATTTATCTTTTGGATATAAAATTCTTTTTGTTGGGTCAATTTTTCACTTAACTAAACAGTTTCAATAAACGTAGATGTTATAAAATGATTCTCACAATCAGAAATATTTCATATATTATAACAATGTATTTTCGGTTATCTTTTTTCTCCGGAAATGTGTAATTTAATAAAACAATTTTTTTATACAGATACTTTGATTAATGATTTTGTATAAAAATTTTTTATTAAAAAATATGCTCTGCGGACCAGCTCTGACCTGCCGAAGGCGGGTCTAAGGCTGGTTTTAGAAAAAGAAATACTTTAAATCAGATATTACAATTCTGCACAATAATTCAAACGTGTAGAGAGTATAAGAAAGATTTATATGCTATTTTTATAGATTTTAAAAAAGCATTCGATTCAGTTAACCATAGCTGGCTTCTCTACAGTTTAGCAATAAATGATTTTGATGAAGAATTGGTAAAAAGAATTGAAGCATTATACAGATCTCCAAAAGCTACCTTCTCCACCGGTATCAACAATTCATATACTACATTCGAAGTGAAGTCTGGTATTCGACAGGGTGATACATTAAGCCCAAAATTGTTTATTCTATTATTGGAAATAATTCTTAAGAATGCCCAACATGATTTAGATGATTGCTTTAAAAACGAAGAAAGTAACCTAGTTAAGGTTATGATTGATGGTACTCCTACAGTTAGCTTCAAATTAGAGTTTGCTGACGACATAGTAATATACACCTATGATCAAAAGCTAACAGAAAAAATAGCTCAAGTTATTGAATATCATGCCAGGAAAACAGGTCTAGAGTTGAATAAGGATAAAACAAAAATGATGGCTACGCAATATAAAAAAAAGTTAGATAATCCAATATATGAAGTTGTATCAAATTATAAATACCTAGGAAGAGTGGTATCTATGGACCTGAATAGAGATAATAACGATTTCAATGAACGTGCAAAGGCCACATGGCGGGCAAGATTTAAAAACAAAGAACTATTAAATAGGGCTGATTACAAAAATAAATTAAAAATTTATAATTGCATCATAAGACCAGCAACTCTATACAGTATAGAATCTATGAGACCGACTATTATGCTTATCAATAAATTTGTATCACTGGAGAAGAAGGTTCTATATTCTATTTTCAAAAAAGAGATCCATCTTGCTATGTGCATTAAAGATATAATACTAGATAGAATGGAAAAGGCAAGAAAACCCTTTGATGTATACACTCAAAATTTAAAACTGTCGTTTTGACAGACATTGTGCAATCATGGGTTATTGTGTCGAATTCTGTCATTTCGACTACCAATTAATTTATTTTTAATTGTACCCACATAATAAACATAAAACATATAAAAATTTTTTAAAAAATGCCCTACACTTTTTTGTAAAATGCATGATTTTTCAAAGAAATGTACATACAGTTAAAACGACATACATACTTTTCTTTATTATTTGTCATACATTTTTATATAAAATGTATATACATTTCTTCAAAATGTACTATACATTTTTTAAACTTTATAGCATTTTTAATGGAAATGTACATACAGTCAAAATGACATACATACTCTTTTTTATTTTTTGCTATACATTTTTATAGAAAATGTATAGACATTTCTAAATGACATTTACTATACATTTTTTAAATTGTATGGTTGTTTTTTAATATAAAATTATACATAACCAATGCAAAATACATACTTTTTTTTTGTGAATTGGTATGCATTTTTCATGAAAATGTATATGAAATTTTTTAAAAATACTAGTAATGAGAAAAATTCTGATGAAAGTGTAATAGTTATTTCAGAAAGATTCATAGATGGAGCAAAAAAATTACTTCTATAAAATATATTGTACTTTATTTTTTTAATTTGATATAACATGCAATAAAAATATATGTAATTGTAATCCAAACTAATAACTTTAAAAAAGATCACATCGTTTAAAATTGTTATTTATTTTATAATAATTAGGATAAAATTCTAATATTGTTAAAAGAATATATTACTTTAACTAAAGTACCGTTTAATATAGTTTATTAACGATGTAATTTAGTTTCAGTATTTCTTGTAATTCATTACAATAATATGTTAATTTCTATATTATGAAATTTAGTACATAAATATTATTGTTAAAACATTTTTATAAATATTATGCCAAAACAAATAAAAAACACCATTTTACTTTAACCTTATTTACTAAGGAAAAATTAAAAATAAATAACAACCCTATTTATAGTACTTTTAAAATAAATTTATATCAATGTCATTAAAAATTTGTATCATTTATATTAAGATTCCTTTAGGTTATACTGATGTAAAATAATAAAGTTATTCAAAATTATTCTTCCGATATGATAAAACTTAATTCTTTAATTTCCTCTTCCATAGAAGCTTCGAGTTGTTCATCTTCATCACATTCTATTACAGGTAGATCATATATCCAATTGTTATTTTCCACCATTGATTCGTTGTGAACTTTTCTATGTCTATTAATAAAATTATTCCAAGTTATTTTTTTAACTATCGTTAAGCATGGATTGATTCGGCTATTAGTTCGTGATAAAATATTTTTAAGACGAATGTTAGCAGCTATAATATAAAGTTATTATAATAAATACTTATATAATTATTAAATTTTTTATAATCTTACTTTTTATAGATTTAAATAAGAAAGTTTGCAGATGTTAAAATTGTTGTTAATAAAATTTTTACATACAAAAATATATATTTTTTAACAAAAATTAGTTTTTAAATATTTAAAATATTTTAATGATCTAATTTTTATATAAATTTTTAATGATTAAAAGCAAATATAAAAAGATAACATTATAAAATTGTAATATTGACTTACCTTCGAATCTAATACAAGAAAAATTAACTGGAAGAAGTTTATGTCGTAGTATGTTCCAAGGATAATGTGTTAAATTATGCATTTTTAATGTAAGCTTAAGATCAGAAGAAAATACTTTATACAGATACTCAAAAATTTTGTCAACATTATATTCGCACAGTCTCGAACATTCATTAATGTCCATATTGAACTCCATGCATAAATATGTAACATTAAAAAGAACTTTTAGAAGATTGATTATTTGTTTGAATTTTATTTTTACACCATTTTCATAATTATTAATATTTATTTTGATTAAATATTCATAGAATGATCTTGTCACAGCTAATGTTTAACTACCACTAAGAAGGTAACGTCCTTTTTTATTCAAAGTATCTTGTGTTCTTTGAAGTGCAAAAAAGTTTTAATTAATAACACTATTTATGCAACCATGTTTTTTCATCAGAATACATTCATTAATAATACCTTCATAAATTTGCAATGGAGTTAGATCTGTAATGATTTGAACTATTTGTGTTGTACCAAAAAGAACGTTACTTAGAACACCAAGGTTAAGATCATGGAAAGGGTCTGATAAAAGATTATTATCAATAGGTATTCCAGAAATAGCATGGTCATTTTTAAGTTGTTCCTTTATTAAGCTGCATTTCATAAATTTATGCCAATCACGAACTTAAAAAAACATATTATAATAAACAATTTCTTAAAATATTTTTACGTATTTACTTTTAAAATTTAATTTTTTATAAAAAAAATATATACTTATATCTACAGAAATTTTATTGCTTTAACTAATCATAAAAATATGTTTTAGCATGATTTATGAACTTTTTCTTAAAAACAATAAGAATTTATATAATTCAATACTCATGTACTTTTTTTTATTTAACAAATTTATAATTTTTAGAAGAACATTAAAGAGAATTTAATATTATATTATTACTTACCTTAATGTGTGAGAACAAAAAATTTATTGTTGTTATATTTCAGCAAATTATCGTGTTTTCATGATCTTTTATTAATCACTTTTTTCAAAAATATGATAAGTTAAATAACGAAACAATGACTTATTTTAACTTATTAATTTAGACTTGTACTATAGATAATCTTTAAATAAATATAATTTATCGTTATAGTTATTATCTATTTAATAGGATCTTTCAATTTTCATACACGACAAAAAGTAACCAAATAAAATGTTGATTAAGTGTAATAATTGTTTAAAACAGTTAATTTCAAAATTATTATTAAAAATAAATAATTATTCTAAATAAAAATTTAAGATATCTCAGTAAAAATTTATTAACAAAGTATTTTTTTATCTTACTTAAAGTATTTGATAAATACATTAATTTTAGCAAAAACCACTTGTATAAATTTGTTATCTTCATAATTGTATTAACTACATAATAAAATGCACAATAATATTGATAATATTTAGACATAAGATAGAAACTAAATTAGTATCCAATTTTTTACTAAATATATCTAACTTTATAATTCTAATGCTCAAAAAATGTTATTTTTTGTTGATACTGTGGAATTCAAATATACAAAAAGAAAAAAACCTCATAATATTTATAACATTTTTTTATGCGACAAAAATTACTTCTTTTGATTGGAAATAAACATTAATATATATTTGATAACAAAATTTCAACTTTATTTTATAAAAAAGTATGTGATTAAACATTTAAAATCATTTTTTATTTTCAAAAAATAAGCCTTACTGTGAAAGGACATGCATATTAAAAATTTTGATATTTTTTCGTTACGTAAATATGATAAATTAACATGATAAAAATTGTTATTTACTAAAAGTAAGGCAATTTTTTTAATAGAAAAATCAGTGCAAATGGAATATTATAATCATATTGAATTAACAATAAATATTTATTAAAAATGTTTTTATGTGTATAATATGAGATCCAATTAAAACATTATTTTACGCTGTTAAAGATTGTGATATAAAAAACATTATTAATTATCATTTTTGTGATATGTTTCCAAAATAATTTGCTTATGATTTTAATATTTTAAAATTAAATCACAATGTAAAGTAATAGTTATTTGGTAATATTTAGAATTATTAGAATTATCAAATACTTATTGTTTTAAAAATTACTTTTTAATCATTTTAAATTTTTTAAAATCATTTAAGATGTTGAATTTCGTTAATTTATAAATATTTTTGCTAAAAAATAGAATAAATTAAAATAAAAAGAAAGAGAAAAATATTGTTTAAAGACAGTATAAATTCTAAAAGCATAGTTATACAGTATAAATTTATTATTTTAATGTTCTTAAATTATGATATTTTATATATTTTATTATAAAATATAATAAATTGTCATTTTTTGTTGAAATGTTGATTTTTTGGTATTATTTTTTTGTGGCAGTCGTTTTAATTTGTATAAAATTAACGTTTAGTATAGTCAATAAAATATAAAAAAGTGAGTTTATTTTTTAAAATTGATCATAAATTTGTGCTAAAATAACTATTCACTTTTTAAAAAATTTATGATAATTTATAAGAAACGTATGTACATGTCTATAAAAAATGTATAGGTAATGTCATTTTAACAAGATATGCACATTTTGTAAGAAATGTATATAAATTTTTACAAAAAAATATGGCAAATTATCATAACAATTATGTATGTCATTTCAACATTATATACAGTCAAAACAACGTACATATCTGTTTTTTAAAATATACAATACATTTTCTAAAAAATTCACAAACAATAATAAATAAAGGTATATGAATTTATAAAAAATGATACCTCATTATGCTATTAAATGATTTGACATTTATGTTAATTGATATAATAATTTTTTTAAATTGAGTATACTTAGAAAACTTAAGATCACTAACATTTGTTAATAAATTAAATGAATATTTTATTTTTTTAACACTACATCGGAGGGTTATATAGCACATGTCAAAACGACAGTTTTCATTTTTGAGTGTTGCGGGCCGATATGTGCCAAGCAGCTTTAGGACAGAATAATCAATGTGTTGCAATGTCATCTGCAGCATTGATTATGGCATGTATCAAAACACCATCAAATTGGGAAAAATTTGATATAAATAATGTTCTAAATCAAGGAAATATTTTGTACGAAAGATGTATTAATCATTTGCGCAGTACAAATGATAGAATGGATCCTAGAGGTTATTTATTAGTAACCAACATTATACGAGAAACAATTTTGTTTAATCGTAAAGCAATTTTTAGCACAGCTTCGTGCTATTCATTTGCAGGAAGAGGGAAGAAGGTTAAAAGAGACGAAATCGCTTTTGGTTTCGTTTCTCTTTCACAAGCATTAAATAAATTAGTAAACGAACATCAGTTTCTAATCTTGATTGCTAATGAAAGGGCTTCTTCAATATTACACCATTATGAAGCATTCTTCATATTTGATCCACATTCTATGGATCAAAATGGAAGATACTGTTCAAATGGTGTTTCATGTATGTTAATGTTTAACACATTAGGAGATTTTATTGAACATTTACAAGCTAATCAAGTTTGTAATAATTCAATATTTGACCTTAATGGTGTAAATATTAGTGTTGAAAATATATCAGATGTTAATTCTGATATTTCAGCAACTAAAAAAAGTGTAAAGGGTAGGCAATCAAAAATAGTCAAAAAAGAACCTTTACATTTATCTAAAAATAATAAAAATAAAAAAGTCGACTCTAATTTAAATGAAGAAATATCTTCACTAAAAATTAGATATGATAAGTTTAAAAGACTAAGTGAAAAAAAGAAAATACAAGTACAGTTAAATAGATTAGAAAAAAGATCTATAGATACTGTTAAAGAAAATTGTATTGAAACTTTAAAATTAAATGAGGTATTTGATAATAATCTCAAAAAAGGTTTTGATTTAGAAAAAGACGAACCAATGGAGATTGATATTTGTCAAAAAAATACATCGCAAATTCTAATGGATTTTGATGTAGACATTGATTCTACATTAAAAGAAATTATTGAAGTTGAAAATAAAATTAATAAATGCAAAAGAGCAAATGAAAAAAAAAACTTCAAGTACATTTAAATAGATTACAAAAGAAAATGTCAACAGAAACTGTTAAAACAGAATCTAATGACATTTTAAATATAATTGAATGTGATCTAAATAAAAATGTTACAATAAGTAATGAACAGTCAATGGAAGTTGACATATCTCAAAATGATATATCTAAAAATTCGATTAACTTTAATGTCGATTTTAAAAATAATATTGAACAATTAGGTTCAATTAATAGGAACATTAAAATTTATAAAAGAAAAACTAGAAAATTTGATATGAAATTATCGAGATTTAAAAAAAATCTACCAAAAGATTTCTTAAATGTTAAAGGCATTAATAAAAGAAATAAAAAACAGAATAACATTTCTTTAGTTAATGATATATTAGTAAATGTTGCTAATTTAAATATCACTAAAAAAATAAAAAATAAAGAAAAGATAAAGAAAAGTTATCGAGATTATCAAGTAACGTTATAAAATGTAATGATATATCTTTAAATAAAAACTGTCAGGTAGATTACATGGTTAAAGCCCTCGAATCAGTTCAAGAAACCAAAGATTTTACCGTAAAAGGCAAAAAAGCAAAAAGTATTTGAAAAAACAAAAACTTTTTCCAGCTAGAGATGAGGAAATTATCCCAAATAAACATTATTTGGGTACTCTTTCTGTTAGCTGTGAACATTGTCATGCAATGTTTTATGAAAAAGAAACCAAATATAAACAATGCTGTGAATTTGGGGGAGTTAAAGAATATGAAATATTATTTAATAACTTTCCTAAATTTATGAAAGATTTGTTTATAGGTGAAGATGAAGAAAGTATACTTTAAAAAGCATTGTAGGCGAATTAATAATAAATTTGCCTTTGCGAGTTATACCGGTCAACAAAGAGATTTTAAAACACCAGGTCCTCCAACATTTGTGTTGCATGGTGAAGCTAAACGTGTAATAAACACAGCTGTACCTGAAAATAAAGATAATTTGTCCTATGGGCAATTATATTTTTACGGACCTGATGTTGCTGAAGATATTAGAAATAAAAATGCCAATGCATTCAATGAGATATCAGTTATTAGTAATCTCACCCATATAATTTCCAAAATAAATATGTTAGCATTATCATATAAACATTTTGGAGATTATATTCGTGAGCAGGAACTAAAATATAAAAATGAGAAAAAAGCTGTGCCAATGTATAAATTGGTTTTGAGACCTCCAGCAAATAAGAACGATAGAGTTCGTAATTTGCCAGAGGTTACAGAAATAGCAGCTATATTTCAAAGTGATGATGGAGAAGTTCCTGATTATAATGTTTTATTGTGTAATAAAACGGGAAAACTAGAAACTTTGAGTCATTACAGTCCTTTAAAAGATCCTGCAACATATCCATTGTTCTTCCCAACAGGAGCTTTTGGATGGAAAGAGAAAACAACTTATAAAAAAGGTAATGAACAAAGATCTCTAACGAAATTGGTTTATTACCAAAATCTCATTGCTGTGAGGCCATCATTTAATCCTTTACATCATGGAGGGTTATTATTTCAACTATTTGTTGTTGATGCTTACACAGCAATAGAAAGAGATCGCCTAAATTATGTTATTAAGCTTAACAAAGAGCTTAAACAGAAGAATAATAAACAAATAGAAGATCTTCTTGAAGATTATCTTATCGGTGATGAAGATAATGAAGAAGCTGCAAAAAAAAGTGAGAGAATTAAACTTTTTAGCAGTTACATTGGTTCAAGAAGATTCATGCATTTAGGCTATCAAGATGGTATGGCCATTGTTAGGAAATTTGGGAAACCAGATTTCTTTATTACAATGACCACAAACCCAAATTGGAGAGAGATTACAGAAAATCTTTATCCAGGACAACTACCGAATGATCGCCATGACTTGATTGCAAGAGTGTTTAAGCATAAATCTGATGCTTTAATACATGACTTGAAAGAAAACAAAATAATGGGCAATGTAGTTTATCTACAGTCAACCATTGAGTTTCAGAAAAGATCTTTACCACATATTCACATATTGGTAAAAGTTTCTAAAGAAGACTTCAGATTAACTTCTGATCAGGTAGATGAATGTGTTAAAGCAGAATTCCCTGATAAAGAAAAAAATCCACGTCTTTTTGAAATTGTCACGAAAACAATGGTACATTCGAGATGTGATATTTCGAAAACAAAAGTACCCTGTTGGGATGAAGCAAAAAACATTTGCACTAAAAAATTCCCAGAACAGTACCATAAAGTAACTTCCATTACTTCTAAAGGTAAAGTTAACATTAAGAGATCATTTGATCCATTATTAGATATTACGGATAGATTTGGTAACAAAGTAAATAATGATTTTTGTGTAACATATAATCCTTATTTAAGCTTGAAATACAATTCACATATTAATGTTAAAATTTGTGAAAGTGTTTTAAGTCCTAAATATTTGTTTAAGTAAACACATAAATCTAATGGTGATAAAATTGCTGCAGATGTAGTTGAAACCGTTGAATCGAAAGATGAGGTTAAACTTCATATTGACGGTAGATATGTAGGACCATCAGAAGCAGTTTGGAGAATCATGGAGTATCCAATACTTTATAAAGATTGGACTGTTGTAAGATTAGCAGTTCACCTGATAAATGAGGATTGCACCGTTGCTGATGAAATGAATAATGGCAACAATAACTGTTTCAAAGCAGATAAAGGTTATAAGTCTACATTATTAGCATTTTATAATCTTAATAAAAACGATATTAATGCTAGAAGGTATCTCTATAATGAGATACCAGAGTATTATTGGTTTGACTTAAAAACCAGAGAATGGAAATTAAGACATCGCCAAAGGCGTACAATAGGAAGGATATTTACTGTATCACCTATGAATGTCGAATTGTTTTCACTTCGCCAACTTTTGCTCCATGTACCTGGAGCAGCATGTGAAGGTGATTTGAAAAATGTTAATGGTGTTCAATGGCCCTCATTTAGAGATGCTGCCATATCAAGAGGCTTACTTGATACTGAAGACAATTACAATGAATTGTTTGAAGAAGCATGTGAAAGCGCGATGCCTAACATGCTTCGTAATTACTTCGGGCTCATGATTTGTTATTGGCCATCTTTTACAAAGCATTATGATACCTTCATAAGGTTCAAAAATTACTTAATCGAAGATTATTTAATGAAATATAATGGTAATGAAGAAAGAGCTGAAGCTCAAGCCATTTTTGATATTAGAAATGTTCTACAATCTAATAACTTTAATGGCTATACTGATTTACCTGAAGTCAATTTCGATATTATAGAGATTGACTATGTTGAGGATAAAGATGTTCTAAAAAGGTTAGGTGAAGAAAATTTAAAATCAGCTAACGAAGAACAGAGAAACTTTATTGATAGGATATTAAATATCATTGTTAATAATTTCTCAGATAAACGTTGCTTCTTTTTAGAAGGACCTGCAGGAACAGGTAAGACATTCGTCTACACAACGTTATATTACTTACTTAAAGCTGAAGATAAGATAGTACTTAATTGTGCTTCAACGGGTATTGGGGCTACTCTTCTTAGAAATGGACAAACAGTTCATTCTATGTTTTCAGTACCTATTACCTTATACGACAGTAATTTTAGGCTATCAAAGCTTAATAAATTACGTACTACTATGCTTGAAAAAGCTTCACTAATAATAATTGATGAAGCACCTATGCTTAGCAAGTATGTAATTGATTATCTTGATCAGCAACTAAAAAAAGTTTGCAAGAATGATCTTCCATTCGGTGGAAAAGTCATCATATGTGGTGGTGATTTTAGACAAACATTACCTATCTTACCAAATTCTACAAGGCATCAAAATGTTTTGTTCTCAATTAAGTATAGCCCTCTTTGGAATGTTCACTTTGAGACAGTGAAACTTACCAGAAACATGAGGGTTAAAGAGAACGAGATAGATTTTGCCAAGTGGATTTTAGATATTGGTAATGATGCTCTTCAAAAAAATGAAGATGGCGAAGTGGATATACCACTAAATATCCAATCAACTGGAAATTTAGTGAATGATATCTTTGGAGCTAAAAATGAAAGCATATTAGAAAAATCTAACTATGCAATTCTTGCTCCAACAAATGCCATTGTAGAGACTATCAATAATGAAGTATTAAATACTCTACCAGGCGATGTAGAAAAAATATTTTCAGCCGATTCGATTAGAAAAGATTCGGATACAAATAAAAATTACTACAACATGCCTATTGAGAACTTAAATCAGTTAACACCTAGCGGTTTACCACCACATGTGTTAAATCTCAAGGTTAATGCCGTAATTATTGTTCTTCGTAATTTGAACATTAAAGAAGGACTTTGTAACGGCACAAGATTGAGAGTTATAAAAATTAATAAAAGAATCTTGACATGTATTCATTTGTCAGGGTTAAATAAAGATAAAACTGTTCTTATACCTAGAATAGTTTTATATAGTTCTGAAGGAGAATATCCTTTTACACTAGCAAGGAAACAGTTTCCTGTAAGACTTGCTTTTGCCATGACAATTAATAAAAGTCAAGGGCAAACATTAAGTAAAGTTGGTGTAGATTTAACAACACCAGTTTTTTCACATGGGCAATTGTATGTTGCTTTTTCGCGAGTAAAAAGCTCTGATTGTCTATTTGTTAAAACAGAATCTAAAAAAGCTAAAAATATTGTATATAAAGAGATATTTAATGCATAGATTCTGATGAGATAATGAAAACATGAAGAACAAAATGATGGCAGCAATTAAAGCAGATGGAGGACCACAAGAAAGAAACAGGAATATTTTTTTAACATTTTTAAATAAATGAATTTTTTTAATTATAATTTTTTTAACATTTTTAAATAAATGATTGTTTTTTTAATTGTGTTTTTTTATTTCTTTGAATGACAAATTGTTCTAATACAAATATTTTGATAATAATTTAATACAAAAATTCTTTTAAAAAATATGCTCTGCGGACCAGACGTGGCCTGCCGAAGGCAGGTCTAAGGCTGGTATATTAAATTTTAGTAAGCTGTTAAATGAAAATAGTAATAAAGAAAAAGGCGACTGATAAAATTTATAAAAAATGTGAGAAATTAACGATATTATATTTGGAAAAGTCAACAATATAGTGTAATTATAAAACAAATCTTAGAAATCTTTAGCTATCATACAATAAAAATAACACTAAAGTTAACGTAAAAGAAATAATGTGTGTTAAATATTAATAATTATAAAAAAAATTCATTGGTAATAATAATAAAAAGTTATCAATAATTATAAAAATATTAAAAATAGTAATACAATCATATTAACAAGTATTCTATATGTTTGATGTACATGAATTTTGATCCTTCACATATTGAATAAATATTTTTTTGTACGACAACAATTACCTGTAAAGTAGATAATAAAATCATTGACCAAATATTAAATACACAATGATAATAAAAAATAATTTATGAATCAATTTTTTAAAACAAAATATACATTTTAGACCTAGGTTTATACTTAACCCATTCTTCAAAGCTTGAACGAAAAAAATGGCAAATGAATCATTCAAACAGCTTCTACAGCACCATGACCCTTCAGAAATAATGGCATCTATAACTACAAAACAGTTATCAATGATTAAATTTATTATACATTAAAAAAAAGGAATTAAATAATTGTATGACAAATAAAAAATGTGGGAAAGTATCCTTTCACAAGAAAAAAATGTTTTTATTCCTCTTAAAAAAACGATAAAAAAAATAGAACTTCAGCTAGATGTTGTATTGTCTTTCTTCAAATTTTGTGTTAATCTTATATAAAAATGAAATTTCTTTTAATCTATAGAACTGTGGCATTAGAATTTAAGAAGATAAGTTTACCGTTGTATAATTATTAGACATCTCTTCATATTTATCTTCTGTCGAAAATACATCTTCTTAATATTAACTTTCAGTTAATTAGAACTAGCAATTATGAATTCCTAATTAGTTAATGAAGATTTAACATGACGAAAACTGGATGTATTTGAAATTCAACCTTTGGAGTTTTGCGATTGATCTGGTTGTTCTTTAGATTATTAAGAGTGAAGGAAAATGCTCTAATTTCAGCCTAGCATCTGTTGTTATTGTTCGTGACTCCTAAAAAAAGGCTTTCTGCATCATTTCAACATATTTATAACCAAAGAAACACATTATATTATAATGTTCTATCCATGGATTAAAAGAGATAAGACTAAAATAAATTTTTGACAAATAGCTTCAGATAAAAATTGCTGAAAGCAAAGATACATAAACTGAAGCCATTTATTTTTATAATTCTTATTGCTGATATATTATTTTGCTTTTCTTTTAGACTTCCGTTGTAAACCCTTAGCAATAGTTGTCTGAATTATGAGTTATTTCAAAACTCGTTAAAACTTACTTTTTTGACAAAAATATAAATGAAAACATTGAAAATGTTTAAGATATTAGGATTTTCTAAAAAAATTTAAAACTACCACGTACTACCAAAAGTAACAAAGTAAAATATTTATGAAATTGATTTAGTAAATGGATAAAAATTATTCAATAAGAGGTTATTTACTTATTGATTTAATGTATGGGATTGTATAATATTTCCACTTTTTTTTATAAATAAATTATAGTATTACATCACATAAACATGATATAAAAGAATTTTTTTTTGAAGATTATCAACCAAAAATCTATGGTTCTTTTATTTTTGAATTATGAATTAGTGCTAAAATGGTTTATTAATGTTTTAATTTTTATAAATATGCATACAATACTATATTAAATACTTATTATTTTCAGAAAGTATAATTAGAATCTTCTAAAATTTTATTCATTCAATGGATAAAGGTCCTTTACAAAAGATATTTTTAAAAATTGAGAAATTTAATACATATTTTTTACAAGCAAATTAAGAAATCATGTACGATTTATGATTTCCGGAAAGCCTTTCGATTATCCACCATATTTCTATAATTAAGAATATTTTAGAATCTAAAAATTAAGGAATTTTAAAATGTAAAATAAATTCAACTACATTTTATTTAAAAATTTGTTATTCCTTTTGTGTTGTTATATAAATGGATTGTAGATTTAACCTAATTTTTATTATAGTAAAAATTTTATTGGTGTTGTCACTATAATTAAAGATATAATATTAGAAAAGATATAAGAAGAAAAGAGATACAATAAAGCAATGATATATATTTAAAAATAATGACTTGACCATAGTTATTTCGTCTTTTATAAGCGAATAAAAGACATAAAGCCAATGCGCATCAAACATAAGGTATCTGCATGACCTATGTTTGTCACTTTATATACCAAAATTAGTAAAAAAAATTTAACTACATAAATAATTATATTTAAGTTATATGATTAGGTAATACTCTTTGATACCTCATATCTTTGTATTTTTATAAAACTTTAAAATAAATATTATTATATTACTTTCGGGAATAAAAAATTTTTTGATATTTTATTACTAACAAGTAACAATAATATTGATAACAAAGAAAATGTTTATAAATTAAGGATATAAAACAATTAAAAATTGAATGGATAAATATGAAATTATGTATTACAAAACAAATTTAATAATAACAATTGTATTTAAATAATTCACTTATTTTTAAATTTCATCTTAGCAAATTAAATAATTATTTAGTTTTATCTAATCAGCCTAAAGTTATGCCTTTACATTGCTTTGTTTAACTTTTTAATTCATTCTACTTGAAATTTTTTTAACAAAATCTACCATCATTCTTTGATTCATAACTTGATTAGTTTTGAACTAACTTTACCATTCTTGATTGTAGGTAGATATTATTAATTTTCAACAAAGCAGTTGTTTTTAACACTGCATATTTTTAATGCCCCAGATTAATTGTAGCAAACATTATCCGTATATTTTTATATTTATCTTTTTTAAATTAATAAAATGAACTAATTTTTTTACTTTACAACAAGCATTTAAACAATTTGTATTTTTTAAAGACATTATTATAGTAAGAATATCTTACATGAATAGCAATGCAATGAATAATATTTTATTTGAAGTAGAGTATTTAAGTTTATACAAAGAAAAGATTAAACATGTTACAGAGAAAGATATAAATAAACTAAGACTAAATATTATACGATTTGAAGCAATTTCTATAGTATCTTAATTTTGAAAGTAATATGTTGAATGTGCTAGTTTTTTTTATGTTTCCCTGAATTTCTAGTAAGCTAATAATATGTTTTGTCTTTTAATAATTTTCATATGAAGTTATTTTAATGATTTCTTGTGTGATTGATGCAATGATTTTTTTATGAGATTAATAAAATGTGTGGTACTTTTCGGTTATATCGCCCCAAAGATATTGACTTTAATGGTTATCAATAACAGTTTTTGATTATTTACAATCCAGTAGTAGAAAATAAAGCTATTTAAATATATTTAGTATTAAAAAAATTTATTTCTTAAAAAATTAAATTTTAAAATTTTTCATTTTTGAAATTTTTAATATCATTTAAGAATCACCTACTTTTAATAACCTCTCTGCACATAAGAAATGATAAGAATATCCTCATTAATTCTTTTTTTAGTACTTTTATTATGTTTCGGGAAGTCTTATTATTCACAGATTCAATGATTTTAAACTTTCCCAAGAACCTTATCATTAGCAATTTTTTTACTAACAATTTATCAATACAAATCTATTTAATCAACTTACATGTAATAATTTATGAGAAAATAGTTCATTTTTATCTGTTTCATTTTGGGAGATGGATATAACCGAAAAGTACCGATTGTAGTTATATATTTGCTCTTAATGTTTTTTAAATAAATTTAATAAAGTTACTTTAACCATGAAAAAAATAAGTAACATTTAATGTTTCATAACTTTATTTAAAATTAATATTCAATAACTAATTTCTAAATATGGTGTACAAATTATTTTAGCTATCATATGAAAAAAATACTAAGCTTTGAAAAAGTTACACTTTTAAAAATGTTTACAATGATGTCATTGATATTCTGTAGATAGTTTAGTCTATCATTTTAATGTACGGGATGTCTCGAAAGGTACGTGATATTATTAAATATCAAAATTTTTATTATGCTATATAAATTTTATGATATAATATGGATTCAATAGCCCTCTTATTTTCTACGATGTATTTCAATATCGTTTTTTTAATCCTAACATTAAAGAATGTTAAAGAAATGTACGTGAATGCCATTTTTCCTATATTTTTTTATTAAGAAAATAAACATGACTTTTTTAAATGATATTTTTTTACATTATTATAATCATCTGTTAGTCCGATTTCTCATAAAGTATAGAAAGAAGTATTACTAAAGATCAATCATGGTAAAGTTATAGAAATTTTTGTAGTAGGCATTTTTCTATAATTTATTAACAATAATAAGTTTAGATAATTCAATATTAATGTAACCATGATAATACAAACTAACAGATATTTAAACTTAAAAAATATCATTTAATAATATAATTTAGCTATTTGATTTTCATTTTCTACCAAAATATTTAAAATTTGTAGGTTTTTTGTTAAATTTTTTTTACTTTGAAGAAAAACACTTCAAGTTTAATGTTCTATATCTTTACTTATCATTGACTTCTACCGATGGATCTTTATATATTTTTTAAAAAAAGAGATTGGAATATTAAATAACTATAGTAATGTAAAAAAATAAAAAAGTTACAATATTTTTTGTGTAAACAAATGTAAGAATAAATTATATTAATTAAAACTATTTAATTTTATTTAAACATAAGATTTAAAAAACGATCTTGAAATATATCGTAGACAATAAGTGACACTATCAAATGAATTTAATATAATAAAATCCTAAAAAAATAAAAAACTATTGATACTCAACTGAGTTGCGTATCTTTTGAAATACCCTGTATGTTGTAACATTTAATTTCTCAATAACATTAATTTTTTTTTATGATTTCTCTAAGATTTAAAATCTTGTGATATCTCAAAAACTAGTTTTAAGTTTTATTTAAATCACTAAAATAGTGGCTTATCAATGCCTTTATTTATTATTTGCTTAAATCTTTAAAACAATAATATTAATATTAAAAAATGGCATAACTTTTAAATATTCTTAAAGCTGGAAATATTCATAACTGTAATAATATAATTTACTCAAATCCCGTCTTTTGAGTAAGTCAAACATTTTTTAAAAATTTGGTAGAACTAAAAATTTTACCCCCATTTTTTTTATCAATAAAAAAAGGAACTAAAATGATGTATGTTGGCGTATTTATTCGGCTTGAAACTTTGCGATACAGCAGCTGCAGTAAGTCAAAGTTGGAGAAATTGATTTTTACAAGTTTTCAGTAAATAAAAAAATTTTTTAATATAAATATTGTTTCTACACTGTAAAAAATTGTTAGTTTTTAAATTTTGCATTATATTTTAAAAAATATGTGCAAAGCAAATTGTAAAATGCATAATTTAAATCATAGAATTTATTGTAATTATTTTTCAAAATTTTACATACAGTTTTTTAACAAGAAAATTTTAGTTTTGTGGTAAATGTAGTTGATATTAAAACCATTCAAACATTTTTATATAAAAAAGACATTATTTGACATCATGATTTGTTGTATTGTTTTAAACAAAAATTAATCATTTTTTTAATTATAGTCAAATAATGGGGATTATAATTATTTAAATTTTGTTTGACCTGGTATAAAGCCACCTTTATTTTATATTAAAAAGAAATACTTGGGAAAAGATGTAATTGTTTTGTAATCCGAAAAAATATTAACAATTTTATGTTTTACCTATATTAATATTGTAAAAATTTTAGGGGTTTAAGTGAAAGTGCTTGGGTTTAAAGCATTGTACTAGTCCTAAAATATAGTGTTAAGAATATAAAAATTATTATTATTGTAGAAGATAAATTTTGATATTTTTATTGTGTCATATATAATTTGAAGGTTAATCGTCAAATAAATAAAATTTAACTTTATAGAGTATTTATATTTGCATAAACGTATCATTTTATAATTAACTAATATACTCCACTTTTTTAATATTGTATTACAATGTATTTTTAATTTAACCAGCCTTAGACCCGCCTTCGGCAGGTCAGAGCTATTCTGCAAAGCATATTTTCAGTAAGGAATTCTTATGCTAAAATATTAATCAAAGTATATGTATAAAAAAATTTTTCATTGAATTACATATCTGTGAAGAAGTAGAATAACCGAAAAAACATTGTTACTATATATAAATATTTCTAATTGGGAGAATCATTTTATAACGTCTACATTTACTGAAACTGTTTATTTAAGTAAAAAATTTACCTAACAAAAAAATTTATATCTAAAAGGTGAATAAAAATAAATATTTGAAAAAATCCAAGTAACTATTTAAGTGACTCTTCATCATATTTTTGAAATTTGTATAAACAATTTGATATCCTTGCTATATTATCTACATATTTATCTTAATTTTACAATTATGTAAATGAGAAAAAGCAAAAAAAATTAATACCTGAAATAACTTTTTTCGTTTTTAAGCTACAAACTTCGTTATGTTTTTTTATTTAAAAAGTAAAATTTTTAAGAAGTTTTGGTGGTGCTTATGTACAAAATAATAAAAATTTTTATTATAAAAATAACTAAAATTTTATTATTGGTGACCAACCCTACAAAGAAATAAGATTAGTCTAATGATATAAAACAATGCAATATAATTTGGAATGACATAATGATAATTATTATAAAATTCAACATATTTATACTCTCTCATAGCTTTTTATATTTAAAATTTATAAGAATATTTAAAATTCTTATTAAATTAATAAGCTTACAAAAAGAATAGTAGCCATCTAAATTTTATTTATTTAAAATTTCATTGCCGTTTACCTACTATTATATAAATTTTATTATTTTTTACTAACTTCTTATAGACATTACAAGAATTCTATACACATTCCTAGAACTAAACAATATTAATTAATTAAGAATTAAATACAGCAATGGATATGTAACTCAAAACTAAACAAAATAAAATTTAGATGACATATAGCAGTAATATATTAGTTTTTCCAATGACTTTTTAAATTGCGTGACCATAACAGTTTATTTTAATCGTTACTGTTTTACTGAAATCAGATTTTTATCTATGTACTACATTTAATTTTATTCATTTTAAATAACTTTTTTTGAAGTTATAACATTTAAAAATTTTATTTTTACTTAAAAAATGGTTGTCATATTTTAATCAATAACTTTACTAAATTTTTGTTAATCTTTTGATTATTAAGTTTCCTTTATTCCATACTTATACGTTTCAAATGAGCCATTAATCTTAAAATTTCATTAACTTTTAAAAGAGTAATTTTTGGAGCAATACTATGCAAAATTTTGTTCAAAAAGTATGTTTTTTAAACATAATTTGGTCAATTATAGACCAAAAGTTTTGTGACTTGCTTTCCTCCTTAAGTTAGAAAAAAAAATACACTAAATGACTATTAAACCATAAAAATTGATCATGTTTGAAAAGAGTTATGCCTGGAACTAAATTGATTTTTACAATAAAAATGGAAAAAAGGCAAAAAAGTTAATATTCAAATTTATATAACTTCTTTCGTAGTTGAGCTATAAATTTCCTTAGACCCTTGTTTTTTAAGTTAAGCATAGATCTATAAAAAATGTATTACATTACTTGTTTTCATCAAGTTATGACTATTAAACTTTTTTAGATGTTTTTTCAAAATGGTCACACTCCTTGGACCATAACTCCGCCAATTATTAATCAATTTCAATATTATTATGTTTCCCAACTATTCTGGAATTGTATCTTTTCAATGACATATTAATCAAACTATTTTATTAACTTTAATTAAAGTTATTTTCTGAACAAAATCATACTTAAAAAGAGCTCAAAAAGGGTGTTTTTCAAGAATAACTTGGCTAAATTTTGGCCGAAAATTTTTAAAACTGATCCAGCCCCTCCAGTTAGAAAAAAACACATATTTTGGCTATTTAGTCGTAAAAATTGGTTAAGTTTGATAAGAGTTATGAGAGAGACAAATTTTTTTCCTTATTTCTTTTTGTTATAGATATTCAAACATAATATAACTTTGTCTCTACAAAGCTCTTTATATAGTGATTCTTTGGGTGTTGCAAAAACGCAATAATAATTATGCATTTTCCTAGAAAAGCCAGAAGCTTTTTCACAATCTTTAAGAATTTTTTTTGAAAAATTAAACTTGGAAACGCTATAATTAAATGTAACATAAAGAACTAAAAATATAAAAATAATTTTTTTCTATTTTTTCTTACCATTAGCATTTATAACAGAAGATTCAAAATCTCTTATAAAAGTAACTCTATGATTACATGTAACATCCACATCCATATAAATTCTTTTTTCATTTTTACTTCGTAGTTTCACAGTAACATTTTCTTTAAGATTATTACGACATTTAGGTTTTGCATAGATATAAAGGTCGTAATTCTTAGTACGAATCTTAACAATATAAAATATAAGAATATTTATAAATACTGTTAATTTGTTTAAAATTATCATTTTAGAATATTTCAATTTTATATTTAAAAAAAAAACTTCCTTAAATACTAAAAATTATTGGAAAATAAATATTTAAATTCTGATGAATCAAAGAACAACAAATAAAATTACAAATAAATATAAATATTATTTTGGTACTTTTCGGTTATGTCCCCCCCTAGAAGATATTGACTTTAATGGCTATTTACAACAGTTTTTAATTATTTATAAATAATTAATATAAAATAAGGCTATTTAAAAATATTTTTTATTATAATAATTAATTTTTAAAATTTAAAGAAATTTTTTAAAAAATTAAATTCTTAATTTTTTAATTTTTGAAATTTTTATTACCATTTATGAATCACTTACTTTTTAATACCCCTTTTTCATATCATAAATGATAACAGCACCCTCATTTATTCTTTTTTAAGTATTTTTATTAATATTGAGGAACTCCAATCAATCACAGACCGAAAGACTTTAAACTTTCTCAGAGATTTTATCATTAGTAATTTTTTATTAAAAAATTACTTTTTTAGTAACAGTTTATCTGTAATAATTTATATATTAACTTATATGCAATAATTTATTTGATATTAATTCGTTTTTATATGTTTTATTTGGGGGATATAACCACAAAGTACCATTATTTTTGCTACAAATTATAAAAGTTCTAGTATTTTAGAAATCAGATTTCTATTAAAAAGTAATTTTTTTAAGATTTTACTTAATATTGACTTGTACTAAAAAATCGAACGATTAATTGCAATAAATAGTAAAACATTTAGTTAATACGATTGTAACAACATATAGGAAATAAATAAAATATAAGCTTTAAAGTGTTAATTCAATATCTGTATAGAATTGTGTGATATTATAAACTAATAGAAATAATAACACTAAGTAAAATATGTAAAAAGTGTTTATTTAGGTAAAAGAGATGCTTTAAATAGTACAAAAAAGGATGATTGTACCAAATCATCAAACAAATATGTAACACTTCCCCTTCTACCATTTAGAAACGTGAAATGGTAGGATAAGAAGAAATTAAAGATATAGATAAAATGATTAAACAAGAAGTGTTATACAATATGAAATTATATGAAATAAATAAACCCTAGAAGCACTAGGATGGCGATACTGCCATTAAAAATATTTAAACATAAATTATTACTTTAGGTTAATTTATATTTGCTTATCGTTACATACTACTATAAAATAAGTAGTATTTCATAATGACAAATATTATGAAAAAGAGACTTTTGCTTCCTCAGTATTTGTAGATATAAGATAGAAGCTGGAGTTGTTGGAGTTAAGCGATTTTAATATTATGCGTCATTTCAAATGCCAAAAATATACTCTTAATTTCTTTGAAAACGCTCTTATGATCCAAGTCGCATTTAAGAGAAAAATGAGGTTGATCCGGGAGATTTAGAGAATAGGCTCTAGCAACATAATCAGCAATTTTATTTCCAATTGGAGAATGGCGAGAATGAGAAGCTGTTTGTATTATTCTATATGACGGACGATACAAAAGCTTTATACGGCTCCACATTTCATGATGAGAACGATCCAACGAAGTCAATCTATCTATGTAACCATTTGCTATAGCTTTATATACGTACGAGCTATCAGTAAGAAACAAAATAGGTGACTCAATATCTTTGACATTTTCAAGTACCATAACAAACGCACAAACTTCTGTAAGATCAGATGAAACAGGATTTAGTAAATGTAATCCTCCACATGTCATTTTTGACTGAATATGAGCAAAATAACCAATACCACTTGAAGGTTTATCTTTAAGACCTTTAGTAGAACCATCCATAAATATATATGACTCTTTAAACTGTGGATTATTGAAAATATACTCAGTAAATTCTTTCTCCGTACTTATAACTTCAAATGATTTATCAGATGCAGGAACAACATTAGTAATAGATTTTAATGGTGAAGATAATGAAGTATTAAGTAATGATGTCGAGAGGTCTTCATACTTAGTTAACATATCAGATGTTAATTCTTCCCCTTCTCCATTATTAGGTACGATAATATTTGGAGTAGTCTCAGTACAAACAGAATCAATGGAATCAATGGATGTTTTAACATTCCTATATTCACTAGGTTTAGAGATCGGAATAACGTCTACAACTTCCTTAATAATGTCCTTGCCAATATCAAAATTAATAAGATTATCTTTGATAATATGAATAGATTTCTCTTTATCAATAACTTGATATGTATTTTTTCCTATGCGATATGAAGCAAAACCTTCTGTCCATGTCGATTGATCGGATTTTATTTTGAAAAGAACAGGTTTGTCGACGATATGGAGTTGAGGAGTATTTCGTATAACAGCTTCAGCATGGAAGTCGGAATCATTGAAGAAAATTTGTTGAGATGTAAGATTATCTCTGTATACAGATGTGTGATTCTTCAGTAATGTCTTAGATATCGCATTTGAAAGGATTCTTTTTCGGACATGAATTTGGAGATAGAAGTACGAACGAAAGAATTAAGAGTTTCAATATGGCCATTTGAACGATGATCATATTTAATACAATACATAGGTACAACATTATATTCAATAAGAAATTGTTTTAACAAAGGTGATACAAATGAAGGAAAATTATCAAAAACAATTATAGATGGTGTTCCATACAGAGCAAATATATTTATAAGTGCTTCTTGTAATTTAGGAATAGAATATGAGGATAAATGATATAAAATTAAAAAATTACTATAGCTATCAACCATAGATAATAAAGTTTTTCCATTAACAACAACATGATCAGCATGCCATCGTTCACGAGAATGTTCAGCTTTAGGCCAAGAAGATATATGACTTGGACCAGAACGACGAATATACATACAAGTTTTACAATTAGAATAATATTGGCGAATTAAAGAAGTACAATTTATCATAACAAAAAGAGTATTGGCTAAGTGAATCATAGCCGTAGAGCTTCGATGATACATGTGTAAATAAGATAAAATATTGTTTTGAAATAATTGTGGTACATAAATTTTATTGTTTATACGAATAACATTATTTGAATCTAAAACAATTTGATTGTTGTCGATAAATTTAAGAATGAGTTATGGTAAAATAGACAGATCTTGATGATCTGGTTTAATACCATTAGCAATTTTAATAAGAATGGGAGCGTATGGGTCAGAAGCGTAGCTGTCAATTAAACTGTTTAGATCAATAAAAGAATCAACATCGTCAATTTTAGCGAGTTCTTTCATAGCGCATAGTCTAATAGGTTGAGTAAAGTCTTCAGGAATAGAATCGATTCTAAGTTTACTAATTATGTCATATTCTCGTGAATAAACAAATTTAACATCGAAATATTCTAAAAATAATCGTAATCTTTGAAAAGTACTTTGAGCTGAAAACATATCTGGAGGATTATCTAATACAGATTTGAGAGGGGAATTATTAACAATAACAAAAACAGGTAAATTCAAGATAAATTTTTGGTTAGCAAATAAGTTTTCTTTAACTGCTAATAAAAACTTATTATGGTATAAATAATTAATCTCAGATCCCTTAAGAGTTCTACCTTGAAGATCGAACAAACCCTTGTTTGATTTAGTATGCCAGTATAATGAAGAACAAATTGAACGATCAGATACTTGAACTGTTAGAGAGAAGGAAAAGATATCTGAGGGTAAAATAGTTAAAAATATATTTTCAGATAAAATGTTAACTATTCTGTTAAACTTAGACTTTTCAACGTCTGTCCATTTGTACGACTTCATGGCATAGAAACTATCAGTAATATTACTAAATTCGGGAATCATAGACCTATAGTAATTTAATGATTGAACAAATTGCTTTATTTGGACTAAATTTGTGGGATGTGAGAAACTTTTATATTGAACTTTTTTGTGTTCGGGAATAGAAATACCGTTCTTAGATATAGTTAAACCGATAAATTCCACTTCATCTTTCATCCATTGGCATTTATCATGAGTAATTTTCCATCCTACATTAACTAAACGCGATAAAATTTCAATGACTACGTTAGCATGATCTTCTTTTTTAGTAAAGACAAGACCGTCGTCGCTGTAGAATATTACAGAATCAATACCATGCATAATATTAGATAAAGTATCAATAAAAAGATATGAAGAAACATTTAATCCAAAAATAAGAGATGTAGGTTCATATGTACCAAACTCAGTTACAAATTGTAAATATTTTGATTGATCGGAATGAAGTCTACAATTTCTATACGCGGATTTAATGTCAAAAGTAGAAAAACAATAGTCGGTGTTATTTTTGTAGTAATTAGCAAGCTTTTCTTGTATATCCTTCGTATTGATCATTTTTTGCGTCATATTACTAGGAATAACTATCTGATTATTCAAGTTCTTAGGATTAACTACTAAACGAGGATTTTTACCTTGTTGCTTGATAGTAAAAGCGTTGCTGATTTGATCGGATTGTGATGAAACCTTAACAAGAAAACCTTTTCTCACGTCATCATCTAGTATGTCTTTTGAAGCCTCGCGAAGATGTTTAGCAAAACGAATCAAAGGAGCTTTAGTTGGTACAAAATTTTCGGGGAAAGGAATTCTTACGAAGGTCTTCGATGTGACGGGGGAATCATCCCATAAAGCTGGATTCTCTTCTAAAAACTTATTAATGCGATAGATGCTATCCTTATGAACATTGTCAGTACTAATATTACACAAAATAAAAGATGTATCACGTAGTAATGGTTCATTTTCAAGAATCATAGCTTCTAACTTAGAAAGAAGTCTAAATTTAACACAAGTATTGATACCTAAGAAATTCCAAGCAACATCACAAACAAAGAATGTTAAAGGTGTACAATGAATATCAGCAAAAGAACATGAAAAATCAACATCAATTGATCCAATGGTAGAAACACGAGAACCATTAGGAAGAATAATATCTATAGTATTATTACGATTAAGGGATTCTCTAATATCACGTGTAAATTTATTAAATACATTCAATGATAATATATTCTCGCCGCATGCGGAGTCAACTAATGCTTCGTCATCAATATTAAAGAAAGAGGCTTGTTGGATGATGTAATGACAAGGGCGAATACCAAAAGCAGGTTTAACATCTTTAGTATCCTTAACTACATCAATACTAGACTCAGTCTTAATGATAGTAGTGGTCTTATTACTAAAATGAGATTTGCGGAAATTTCTTACTAATGTAGAAGTAGCTAGTTTATCCCATTCTTTAGCAGCACTAAGCCAATCTGATAAAACCATAGAGTCAGGGAGATAATCTTTAAAATTTTGGGATTGTCTAAATTTTTGAGAAATAGATTCTAGGAAATACTTGATAATTAACGCATCACAGTTACTAGCATTAAAAAAACTAATTCTATCTATTGCTTCACTAATAAATGAAGAATATGGTTTACGAAGATCATAGTCTATTTTTAAATCGTCAATAAGTAAACATAAACGGTCATAAATATCAAATTCTTCCTCAATTATATCAGTATAATAATGGGTGACTTTAGATAACAATTCGGATGACGAAAGACCTTCAAAGTCATCAATATTATTCTCAATAAAAAATGCAGAATCAAGAGTAGAAAATATAAATTTTAAACGGGCTTCATCGGTATGATGCTTAAATAAAGAAATTTTAAGGTTTTTCAAAATAATAAAAGGATTGGAAGAAATTTTTTCTTTCATAACCGGGGGCGCCATGTGTGATATTATAAACTAATAGAAATAATAACACTAAGTAAAATATGTAAAAAGTGTTTATTTAGGTAAAAGAGATGCTTTAAATAGTACAAAAAAGGATGATTGTACCAAATCATCAAACAAATATGTAACAAGAATATTAGGGTACGGTACTGAAGGGTAGCCTGAATAATAAAATAAAATTTAATAATTTGATCAATTTAGTAAAATGTCTTATGTTTTCAAGTAGTTTGTCTGAGATTATTATTTTACTTTCTTTTTTTAAAGAAATTAAAGATTAGTTTTCAAAGCAATCAGTGTTTTAGTTTATAGAGCTTTTACACTTAAATAAGATTTAGAACATTTTAAAATTTTGTTGACTTCATCATACACATTATCAAATTATACACAAAAACGATTTTGTAATGTTGTTCAACCATTATTGTTATTTAAATAATTCGTGTTATCATTTTGTTCTTGGTAAATTTAATCCAAAAAAATAAAATTTAAAAACGATTTTTTATTGTCATTCTCTCTTAATAGTCTTTTTAAAATGAAAAATATATCGAAATGGTTCATCTATAACAAAAAGAAATAAGGAAACAAAATTTGTCTCTCTCATAACTCTCTTCAAATTCAACCGATTTTTGTGGGTAAATAGTCAAAAAATGTATTTTTTTCTAACATTAGGGGCTGAATTAGTTTTAAAAACTGTTGGCCAAATTATCTTTAAAAAACACCGTTTTTTTGGCCTTATTTAGCATAGATTTTACCAGGGATAACCGTTATTTCAAAATAGATAATATACAATGGTTTATATACCATTCGAAAGGTCAACTACCACAATAAGGGGGAAACACAATCTTATTGAATTGTAATAGAAATTGGCCGAGTTATGATACAAAAAGTAGTGACCATTTTAAAAAAAATGATTAAAAAGTTAAATAGTTCTAACTTAGTCAAGACTTGATGAAATGAAAATAAAATAGTATCTGTTATATAGATCTACGTCTAACTTATAAAATAAGAGTCTAAAAAAGTTTCTAGCTCAACCACGAAAGAAGTTATATAAATTTGAATGTAAATGTTTTTGCCCTTTTTTCATTTTTATTGTAAAAATCAATTTTGTTCCAGACATAACTCTCTCCAAACTTGATCAATTTTTATGCCCAAATACTCATTTGATGTATTTTTTTCAACTTAGTGCGGAAAATAGGTCTTAAAACTTTTGGTCCATAAGTGGCCAAATTATATTTAAAAAATACTATTTTTTTGGACAATTTTTTGTATAGTTTTGTTTTTCAAATAACTTTTGTAAAAGTAAACAGATGTTTTTGGTTTTTAACTCATTTGAAATGTAAAAGTCAGGAATAAGGGGGGAAACTTAATAGAATTTAGATTAATAAAGAATTAGCAAAGTTATGGGTCAATAAGTGATGACCATTTTTTTCGTAAAAATTAAAAAGTTAGATAGATATTACCTTATTAAAACTTCATAAAACTAAGTTGATATGGTATTTTTATATAGATTTAAGTTTAACTTAAAAAGTGAGACTATTGCGAAGTTTATAGCTTATACACGAAACGATTTATGCCAATTTTAGTTTCATTTTTCTCTCTTTTTTCTATTTCTTTTGTAAAAGTTAATTTTGTTCTAGACCTAACTCTTTTTAAAGTTGATCAATTTTTATGGTCAAATAGTCATTTGATGTATTTTTTTTCAACTTAGGTAAGAAAATAAATTTCGAAACTTTTGACTATAATTGGCCAATTTATTTTTAGAAAACATCACTTTTTAGACACATTTTTGCATAGTTTTGTTCCAAAAATAACTCTTTTAAAGGTTAATTTAACTCTGTGATTTATGACTCATTTATAAGGTACAAGTATGGAAAAGAGGGAAATTTAATAATAAAATAATCAACAAAAAATTAGTAAAGTTATGAATTAAAATGTGATAATCATTTTTTTAGTAGAAATAAAATTTTTTAAATATTACAACTTTATAAAAGTTGTTTTAAATGAATAAAATTAAATGTAGTATATAGATAAAGTCTGATTTTAAATATAAAACCATAACAAAGTTTGTAGCTTAAAAACGAAAAAAAATTTTTAGGTATTAATTTTTTTGTTTTTTCTCATTTATATATTTGTAAAATTAAGTTAGATGTGTAGTTAATAGAGCAATTATATTAAATTGTTTATATCAATTTCAAACATATAATGAAGAGTCACCTAAATAGTTACTTGGATTGTTTAAAATATTCATTTTTATTCATCTTTTGGATATAAATAAAATTCTTTTTGTTGGGTAAATTTTTCACTTAACTTAACAGTTTCAATAAACGTAGACGTTATAAAATGATTCTCACAATCAGAAACATTTATATATTATAACAATGTATTTTTGGTTATCTTTTTTTTCAAAAATTTGTAATTTAATAAAACAATTTTTTTATACAGATTCTTTGATTAATGATTCTGTATAAAAATTCTTTATTAAAAAATATGCTCTGCAGACCAGCTCTGATCTGGTGAAGGCAGGTCTAAGGCTGGTTTTGTCATTAAAATAATTCTAGATAATTTTTAATTTGAAAAAATGTAATATTTTTAAAAATTTATTAAAGTAATGATGCAAAACAATGACCTTAGAAAAATATAAAAGTTAAAAATATTTTAACTTTTTGTAATTATTATTTATTAATTAAAATATTTTATTATCAATAACTTTTTTTTTCTGCCAGGATGATTTTTTAATTCAAAATTATTAAGGTTCAACACAATCATATTTACTTTCTCTAATACATCTATCCCAATATATATTTCTACATTCTTTAACGACAATCATTGTTTTAGTTATACTTGTTGTTTTACATAAATGAGTGAAATTGACATAAATATCTTTTAAATAAATAAATTATTTTTTGATTATATTTACTTACCATATAGTAGTATATATCTTGAAATGTCTCCAGTAAGGAGAGTTACTGGTGTGCCACATTCTTCGGTTCTATTCTCATAAACTTCCTCTGGTTTTCTTAAAGATAATTCAATCTTTTCATTTCTAATATCTTTACATTTACATAGAGAAAAAACGGTAACAGCCATTTCATATCCTGATATCGGTAAAAAGCTTTTAGATATTGAAATAATTATAAATATTAATGATGTGTTAAAAACTTTCATTTTTGTATATTTTAAAAATAAAATTTTCCTTAAATACTAAAAATTATCATGAAAATTTATTTGAAAATAAATATTTTAATTACGATGAATCAAAGAAAAACAAATATGATTACAAATAAATATTAATATTCTTTTTGTTTCAGATTATAAAGCTTTGAACATTATAGAAATCAGATCCCTATCAAATAAGTGAATTTTATAAGATTTTATTCAGAAATTTTTATAAAAATGTTTAATTTTTGGCGTTTATCAGAGAAGAAAAAAGATCTCTACATATTATTTTTCAATAATATATAGGTATAGTAATTTACATAACGATAGTAATATATTTAAATTTTCGATTTATAATTTTGAAATATGAATATTATAAAATATAAATATTAATGGAAAGAAATTATAAATTATGAATTTTAAAGAAGAAATTTTAAATATTATATTGAATTTTAAATATAAAAATGTCTATAAATTGTGAGATTATTTTCTAAAAAAAAGAGTTTTAATAAATTGTGTTAATTTATTGACTTGTGTGTTATTTTATTATCTTTTGGTTTTATTTTACAAATTTAGATTTTACAATTATGTTTTTCTATTCTATATTAATTTGTATTAAAAGTAGAACGAACAATCAATTGCATTATATAGTAAATTTTCTGGTCAAATCAAATGCAACAACATTTATTTATTTTTTTTATTTTATTCGTTTTCACCTAAAAGGGACGAAAATTCACAGAAAAATTTTTTTGTCATTTTTTAAACAAAAAGAGTAAATTTGTCAAATAGTACTCAGAAAAGACAAAGGTATGCATTTTTTAAAAAATTGTATAGTATGTAGATTTTTTAAATTTAGAAAAATGCATATTTTGCAATTCAAACAAAAATGTGTTTTCTAATTTTACGTGTTTAATTTTAAAAATTACAAAATGAAATCTTCAAATTTTATTGTAATTTCTAGAAGATTAGAAAATAGTTTAATAAAGTTTGGATCTCTTAAAAATGAAATAAATGATTACTTAAATTCAAGCAACTCCAATATGTATGTGCGCTTTAATAATAAAAGGATAATGATTTTTTTATTACATTTACTATTTTCAGACTTATGTTATTAAGAAATCAAAGCAATACGTGTAAAACTTATCAAAGAATTATTTTTAAAGATTTAACCAAAGTATTTCGGTATGTTTATTTACACATTTTGATAAACAATTTTTTAAAGTATTTTAAAATTTACAATATATTTGTGTGATCTTAATGATTTTACTTGTATTATATATTTCTTAAGTACATTTTAGTTAAGATTTGTTGTTATTAAAAAAGTAGAATTTTTTTTACCAATGATTTTGAATTATTGAAGAAATGGTAGTAAAAATTATTAAGACCCATTGCTATATTATATTTATGTTAGAAATATATGAGAAAAAAGTTGAGCTTTATTTGTTTAGTAAATTGGAAAAATTTTTACACAATAATTTACAAAAATTGTTTTTTATGTTTATAGATAAAAATACCTATTGGTATATTTATTCTACATGAATAAAAAATCATTCTAAATATATATATCAATTTCTATAAAAAGTGTTTTAAAATAAATGTTCCATACATTTGATGATATAAAAATTGCTTATTTAGGACAAAAATTGAAATTTATAATTATTCTTCTAAATTTTTTGTGTTTTTAGAAAACTAGTTCCATTGGATTTGCAAAAATATGCTTATGCGAAATCTTTTTTTCTTGATCATGATGAAGAAATGCTTTTGCTCCCTAAAAATGTTTTAAATAGAGCTAGCTTTAACAATATTGTTAATTTAAAAATATCAAGAGATAGAAAAAAAAATTTTCTTAGCAAAATGAATGAGAAAGAAAGTGAATATTCCGTAAGTTTAATTATCATCAGGCGATTTAAATTTTGCTTTAATTTTACTATTTATATTCATTTTAATGTTGCAATATTAAGTTAATACATTGAAGATATATTTTAAAAGTAAAAAATGAAATTACAATTTAAATATATCTTATATCGATAAACATTATTTTGATCCATTATTATGTTTGATATTTAATCTCTTGTAAAAACAATTCTAACAAAACTCTTTTTTCACGTTTTTTTTCTTAATAAATATTCTTATTTCAGATTATTGGAAATGATTTAAAAAATTTGAAAAATCCAAGAGATTTTCTTGTAAATTATTATTTAATAGAAGATAAGAAAAACTTTATTTTAAAAAATTTGGAAAAAATTTACTCTGCTTTAAAATTAAAACCAGAACTACGAAATTTAAACAGTGCACTCAAAGGCTTGTTGGAATTTTATGGAAAAAATGAAATAATGATTAATTTATTTAATCTAAATTTAAAAAATAAAAATCATCCGTTGGAGGATGTTTTTAATTTTCTAAGTATGTTTTTTTAAAAAATTGAAGACAACGTTTTTAAAAATATGTAGTTAATATAATTTTTTTTATTAACTCAATTTAATATACAGTTAGATAAATTGTCTTTTGCAGAAATTTGTAAGATGACTTCTTCTACCATGCATTTGGGAATCATTACTTTTTATATATAAAATTTATTGTCAGGTCTTTCAAGATCTTTTTTAAACTGGTGTATCCTTTAAGCTGTGGTAATTGTATTTGACAGTTGAATTTTAGAGAATGCATAAAATTTCTTATTTAATCTTAAATTTTCTGACTGGAGTGTATAACTCCTGAAAATATTATGGAATTAGTAATATTTCAATAGAGTGTTATTAAATTGCTTATGTTTCTTAAAGTAGTTATGATAATTTCAAAAATTTGATATATAATTTCTTTTTATAACATTTTATATAACTAAAAAAATGTTAAAAATTAAACAAAACTTCCGAAAATGATAGATGGTTATTAAAATTTTAACTTTATTTAAAAAAACATATTTAAAATTGTAAAAAAAGCATGCGAATTTCAATTCTTAAATCTAATTTTTATTAATTTATATTTAAATAAAAGCATTATTTTTTCAGCAAGAAATAAAAACATTGACAATCTTATAAAAGATGAATCGCCTAACAATAATTTAAGAAATGGAATTGTTAAACACTTTATAACCAATTCAAGATGTTTATATGTATTTTTTTTCGATTATTCTGTTATAAATTCGTCAGAGGATTTGATGGTGATAATCTTAAATTTCTTGCAAATTAACTTGATTTGTGATAAAATGTTCATGCCAAAGGAAAACAAATTACTTTATCAATTTCTATTGTTATTGTCTGGATCAGTGCCAAGTAAAAGTGTCAAAAACAGAGGAAAACCATTAGATGATGCACAGTTACTTGTAGAATATTACAATAGCTGCAATTGTAGTTTATAATGTTGTTATTTATTATATATAAAAAATATTTGTAAGAATTTATAACGTTTTTGTTGTTTTTTTTTTGACAAAATATAAATAGAGTTAATTTTTTAGTTAAAAACATATTTTTATCCCTCGAGAAATCAGAACAAATTTTGATGACACAATGTATAAATTTTTTTCCGGTTTAATTTAATACAAAAGAAATCAATTGTAATCAAGCATTTTTTTTGTTTCCGTTTGGAATGTATATACTTTTAAAACAATAAAGAAATGATAATTTTGGAATAATAAATATAAAACTTTTATAGTTTTTTATAACAGCTACTGTATTCAGATTTTCTTATATATTAATTGAGTATTTTTTTAATTATAAATTTTTTAGACTGATATGGGTAATTGAGATAATTGAGGAAGTTCTCGAAGTTTGCTGAAGAGTTCTAATAACAATAATAAGTAAGTGGAATTTTTAAAAATAATATCCATAAATGTCTATTTTTATTTCACATTTAACTGTATTTAAGGTGTTATTATATTTGATAGAATTGTAGATTTTGCCCGTACTTTAATATTGTACTTGAAAGTTTCTTATCTTATCAATCGTCTGGAAATGGAATCAAAAACAATACATTAAAAGTATTTTTTTCAAAAGCATAGAAAGGCTTTTTGAAAATAAATATAAAGCATTATAAAGTAAACTGGCGCTACTAGTTATCATAAAATAATGACAATAAAAGTTATAAAAGTAGCTTTTGTGCCATAGATAGTTCTGGCTAACATCAAACATTTGTGTATGGTATAGGAGAAGTTATCCCTCATTTGTAGTTTACATATAGTTTATTTTCATTCTCTCCATGTAATCATGTTTAAATGAATTCTACTTTTATTCTTAATTAATTTGGTAATGAGATCAGTACATAAATTCTTAAAGTTTATTAAAAATACAGAAAAGATATATTTAAAATTCAAAAACTACATGGTTTTTAATCATTTAGAAAGTGTTATTTATTGCTTTTTACAGCTATTTTTGTTACAAGTAAGGTATTTTAATCATGCATATATAAAATACTTACAAAAATATTAACAATTCATAAAATATAAACAAAAAAGTAGCGATCAACAATAACATTTATTTTTCGTAAATAATTTGTAAGGTTTTCAAAAGGAAATTATTTGTGGCTATTCTTGAAAAGATGCATTCTGGACTTCCAATTCTAAATCATGTAAAAGCCCAGTTAACTCTGGATCATATTCTGAGTTGTTTATTACTGTGTTTTTTGGTAGAATAAAATTATACGTATAATTCCAGTCTAGTTTCATGTCACTAATTTTGCAAGCAGTTTTTAAAGGCATATTTATATTTGAACATATTATTTCATGTCTAATCCATCTTTTAATTATTGAAAAACTCAAGTTTTTTTTATTATTGCTTTGTTTAATGAGATCTTTTGATACTTTATTTAAACTCTGAAAAATAAATGTAGAAAGTATTTTTTTTATTTAAATGTATTTTGAATAATTGTATATTAACTGTATTTAGTTGTTTTTTTATTAGTAATTATATTCATTAACTTAATTTCGTAAAACATACTTCATATCTAATTGTTGACAAGTCATAGGGCATAATTTTAAAATCCATTTCTACTGTTTTACACAATGTTCTTAGCATTAATGGAATATGTAGAATAGAATGAAATTTCATACTAAGCCTATATGATTCTAAAAAATTTCCAAATTAAAGTAATAAATGGATAATTATAATGATAAATCTACCGAATAAAGAAAACAGACAATTATAAAATTCATCAACAAAGATTTCTGATAAAGAGATAATCTCATCAAGGGTATGAGTTCTTGATTGAAGTATGTACATCAAACTTATTAAATTATGTAGTAGATATACTAGTTTTTCTATTTGCGCATCAGGATTTGCAGTAATATAAGATCTTAAATACAAAAACATTACATGTAAAAATTTCTCAGTCTGTGATCCTGACATGTGAAATGTTCCTTTTTTATCAAAATTCCTTCTAACAGTATTTAAGGCAAAAAGACCAGGTTTTAGAATAGATTTTAAACAATTTTCTTTGTCGACTGAAGCCAATTTAGATAAAATGTTTCCACGAAATTCCTCTGGATCTTCTTTAGTTACTAAAAGGAAATAGTTTGCAACAAGAAAGCTAATGTATGCTCCTACTCCTAAAAAGTAAGAAATATTTTCGTTAAAGTTATTACAAATAAATATTTTATAAAATTTATATGCAAACACAAATCACAAAAGAGATTCGAAGATAAATATGATGGAATGAATTATATTTTAATCCTTTTTTAAAATAAATCTTAACACCGAGATTCGATCGTTTGGTTGGGTTTCGGTGCAACTTTCATCTAAACTACGCCAAGTATGTTTACCTTATTGTAAAAATATTGCTATATATTAAAAATAGTTTTTTATCTTGGCTTAGAAATATTATCATCATTTGAACAAAAAGTTGTTTGTACTTTACACTTATTTTTTAACAAATGAAATATAAATTCTATTACTTGTATTGCTTTTAATAATGAAAAGTAATAAGATGCATAGGTATTTTAAAATTATGTCTGCTATAAATCATATGAAAGACTATATATCAAAAATTTTTTACATCTTACTTTATTTTTGTACTTTCTTACCTTCATGAAGATCGTGGAAGTAGTCGGAATATATATTATTTGATTTTGGTAACCATGTAGATTTCGATTGCTCATTACTATTATCACGTAAAAATTGGAGAGTTTGTGAACATTTTCGATATAAATGATAATTCATTGGAGGGATTAAGCATGTTCTACAACAACTGTTTGATCCTTTATTTGACCAGTTTAAAGGGAGTCCCAGTAATTTTTGCATAATAGCACTATCACCTGTAATAATTTATAATCCGTGATTAATAATCTGTGTTTTACTTATATAGGTTACTTTTATGTATACATGTATCGTTTAAATATATGTGCTTCTTAAAAAATATTTTCAGGTAGTATTGCAAATATTAAATTTTTCTAAAAATTGTTTTCGATAGAAAGTGAATGTTCTAATGTACAATAAAAATAACATATGGTAGATTATTTCTAGTAAAAAATATTGTTTTTGTAACAGATTTTAATAAAAGTATGTTGTGTAAATTAATTTGTGTATATAACGCAAAACTAAAATCATATTAAAACACATAAGCTATTTAAGTTCTTGTAGTGAACATTAAGCAAGTATATTTTAGAATATAACTTCTATAATTAAAAACCTACATAACAAAAAAGGATTAGAGATGCCTGAACACCTAAAAAAATTATTACTCAACATATTAATATATTTTTTGTTATATTATAATAGTGTACTCATGTTAGGATGAATAAAATGAACTAATAAAGGAAAACTATTCTTGAAAAGGTTCGAAAAAAAATTTAATTTATGTAAGTTAAAAATATATATTGAAATTAACTTCCTATTCTTATTAAAAATTCAGTAATACTCATTGTTTTATTTTACATTTTTACTGTGTTAATTTCTTTTGGCGTATTCTAGAATATGAGTTCTTAGTTAAACTTTTAAAATAGAATAACTATTAACTATACGATCACAACATACAATTAATATGACATGTATATTTATAATTAATTATTATTTGTGAATATAGTAAAACATAACAAAAGTTTTTTAATCACCATCTTCACTTACCCATTATTAAATGAACATTCAATTTAAATTCTTTTCCTTTAAAAGTAAGTACAAAATTATGAAAATGTTTTAATACTTCCATAATGTACAAACGGTAGTCTTTTTGGACATCTATAGTAGGTATGAAAGAAAATGACAATAAATTTCCAACTTTAGATTTATCTTCTAATTCAGGTATAAGCAATCTATAACCTACATGGCATAGTTGTCCTGTAAAAAAATATTATTATAAACAAGAATAATACTTTCAAAATAAATTTTTCGTCTTAATTATTTGTGATTATCTAGCAACAAATCACAGGATAATAGAATATTTTAATTATATATTCTCTACGTTAAAAAATTAATATTGCTTTTAGTGGGGTCTAATTACTATTTTATTTAAGTAACATAACTGCGTTAAAAAATTTTTGAAAGTTTTTTTTACCTGATTTCGTTGCAGCAGTCATCATATTATTGTAGCACATGTCATCACAGTATAATAAAGCACCAATAGAACCATTTAAAGATTGAAGCAATGTTACCTCCCCAACATCAGTTAATTTTGTTTCTAAAAATATTTTAACAGATCTTTTTAAATCAACACAATATCCCCGTCTAAGATCAATAGTTGGTGTATTATCATAAACATTTTTATTTCTTCCATGATCACTTCTTGATAAATTTTTTGATATTGAATCTAATTTTTGAACTAATTTAGAAGCACCCATTATTTTTTTATTAAAATTAATAAATTTTAATGATTCTATCAAATTAAAATCAGATGTTTTGATGATTATCGTCTCAATAACTTTATAAAGAGCTTCTGTAGCTGCATCAGTTAATTTATAGTAATATAGAAATTCAAATAGAACATCATTTACAAAATTTCCGAAATGTACTGCTTTTGTTTCTTTAGGTAAATTTTCATATGGTATTTCTGAATCTATTTCATCGCTTTCGTCACCTTCATCGGCCCTTAAATATTTTTTTATAATATATTAAAAAAGTGTTAGATAGAAATAAATAAAATCATAATATAAACTAATTTCATTTACTAAAAATCAATTTTATAAATATATTAGGTTGTCCCATCCAAAATGACTATTTTTTACCCTAATTTTTAAATACACATAACTTTTTTAAAAATAAATATTTTTATTCAAAATAACAACCACTACAATCTATACATCGTTGCCAACGAGATACGAGCTTATTGATTCCATCAACATAAAAATCCGGGCTTCTAGATTCGATGAAAGCTTCAAAGGCAGCTTTTGCTTCTTCATCGTTCCTGAAGATTTTCTCCGTTAAGAAATTGTTCAGATGTTTGAAAAAGTGGTAATCTGTTGGAGAAAGGTCAGGTAAGTATGCCGGAGGAGGTAGAGTTTCATACCCCAAT
Source organism: Strongyloides papillosus (assembly GCA_005656395.1). Lineage (NCBI taxonomy): Eukaryota > Metazoa > Nematoda > Chromadorea > Rhabditida > Strongyloididae > Strongyloides > Strongyloides papillosus. The sequence continues at coordinate 106,348 of SRSI01000002.1, forward strand.
TCCCTCAATTTCTGAACGGTTCTTTTTGAAACGTGCGACTTTGCGTTATCGTGGAGAAGAATCGGTCCTTTTCTGTTGACTAAAGCGGGAACTTTCTGGGACAATTTCTGGTGCATTTTTTCAATTTGTTGAAAGTAGGATTCCGAAGTAATAGTTTCACCAGGTTTCATAAAGTCGTAGTGGATAATTCCTATAGCAGACCACCAAACAGTCACCATAATCTTCTTTGGGGAAAGTTTGGGTTTCGGAAACTGTTTTGGTGATTCATCCTTGTCCAACCATTGTCCAGATCTTTTGCGGTTGTCGTAGAGGATCCATTTTTCATCGCAAGTAATAAGACGACCAAGAAATGGGTCGTTCTTGTTCCTCAAAATGAGAGATGAGCAAATTTCATAACGACTTAATTTTTGATAGTCGTTTAATTCATGAGGTGTCCATTGATCAAGCTTTTTTGTCTTTTCTATCTCCTGTAAGTGACGGGAAACTGTTGATTTGGATACATTTAGTTCTCTAGCAAGTTCCCTAACCGTTGTACGTGGATTTGCTTCAACAACTTCTCGTAGCACGTCGTTATCAAGAACCGACTCAGGCTTCTCACGCTTCTCATTCTCGAGATCATCACTGCCTTCTCTGAATTTTTTAAACCATCTTTGAACCGTAGAAGGAGAGACGAGATTTTCTTCGAAAGTTTCGTTGATTTCTTGTGTTGTTTTTGCGGCATTAGTACCGCGTTTGAACTCGTATAGCATCATGGCGCGAATATCACGTTTTGACAGCATTGTTTGTTTTTAAGATAAGATGATAATAAACAGAGTTCATGGCAATGATATATGTATCAACGTGTAGAGGAGATTTAGGAGAATCTAACAGTTTGATTTTTATACCAAAACATAGCCAATCATTTGAGAAAACGCGTATCAAACAACGCATATCAAAAAATAGTCATTTTGGATGGGACAACCTAATATTATATGATCTTAATTTTTCACAGTCATAAGGTAATTTTTATATTATAAAAATTGGTAAACTATCCTATAAATAATGATTCTTATTATATATGACTTACATTCTTACTCTTTTTCTACTATGACAAATATGATATAATCTTAGATGTTCTTTATAATTAGATAATGACATTTTTCTTTTGACAATACAATTATTAAATCCGCACATCATTTTTATTTTATTTTCATTTAGTATTAATTTTTAAAAGAATATTGGATACAAAGAACTTTGAAATCAACCCCCTAATTTCTTAATAATTCTTTATTAGTAGAATAAAAATGATGATTTAAAATATAATGAAAGTTAGAAATTCTAATGAAAAACTCTATCTTTTTGGGATGATTTCTCATCTTTTGGTACTATTAGTTTTCTTTTTAGGAAACATTACTGCTATTTTTATGATTATCAATAACATGAAAAGCGTAATTCGCGTAGTGAAAATCCAATGAACAAATACTACACTTAATTGTATAAGAATTTTCATTCATATTTTTGAGCTAACATCAATTTTTTATAAAACTATTGCAATATTCCTGAAATTTCAATAGTAAAATATAGTTTGATATTGTGGTAAATGTCCAAAAGTACTTTGACAAGCGTCTTTATGATATATATTTTATAATGAATATTATATTTTTAAATTCAAAATTTTGTATAGTCTATTATAATTTAAACGTTGATAACTTAGATAAATAGTTAATTTGAATTTTATTTTTTGATATGAAAATTATTAACAAAATTTTTAATAAATAAATTAGTAATATTTTTTATTTTGAAAATTTTTTTACTTATTTTAGAATGGAAAATACTCATCCAATAGTTTCTTATTTAAAAGTATGTCAAAAAAAGAAAGAAATTACTATAAATTTAATAAAAGTGCTTACTCAAGAGGTTTACCTAGTCAATGAATTTGGAAATTCTTTACAAGAATTAAGTGAAAATCAAATAAGTTTCAAGCCTTGTTCTTCTAGCACCCCATTGAGTAGTAAAGCTGGAGATTCTGGGAGTGAAAAAAAAATTTTTATAGAAAAAGTAAAACCTTCATCTATATCTGGAGGAGATTTAACTCTATCTGAGAATATCACAGTTGCTACAATTCCCATAGTAGAAAATGGCCTTAGCACAATTAGCAGTACTAAGACAGCATCATCGTCATTGGTTAAGGAAATTAGCCGACAAAATTATGAAGCCGTCCAATCTCAGGTTGCTTTTTTGAACACTGTTATAACAGTCTCTGAACACAAGCAAACTCACTTTTCTTGCTACACAGTTGAAGGAAAGCCGGGGGAGGGAAATTCTTTATTTGAAAAAACAACTAGTTACTTTAAAAAATTTAAATCTAATGAAACACTGTCCTATATAATATCAAAAACAATAAATCGATTGTTTTTGACATTGTCAAAAAGTTTTTTTAAGAAGATTAATATAGTTACCAATAGTAACACTATACAGGAGATGATAATGGACCTTAATAATAAACCTGGGAGTCTTTATTCAACAGCTAAATCCAGAGAATTTTACATTCATACAAAGAATATTATTAATGAAGGAAAGATTGAGGAGGTTAATGTAATAACATGTAAAACTGATAAACCAAAAATTCTCGTATTAAACGAAAATGCTTCTGCTAACTTTATAGCAAAACATTTTGATAACGTAGGAATAAATGAAACATATTCTTCAAATCTTTAATAAAAACAATCAATTGAATCTGAATAGAATTTAATTATTTTAATGTTTAGATATTTATCATAAAACTTTTTTAAAATTATTATATTATGCATTAAAATTATTATTTTTATATTACTTATTAAAGTATTTGATAAAATCACTATATGATTTTGTTTCATTACAAGCAGTTCCAATACTATTCATTAATATTCCACGTCGATGTAAATTTTCTTTAATAACTCTTTCTAAAAAATCACATTTTACTATAGAGTAATTAACATTAAGATCTAATTCAAGCTGTAAAAATTGAAGAAGTTCTGCTTTTATTGGTCCTTCTGTAGTGTCAACAAAATTCTTACATTTAATTTTGGAAGATATTAACTCACTTACACCTATATCTGTTGGAACGTATGATATTTTGCAATTATAAGGTATTATTTCATCTTTTATCAATTTATGCAATTTATTGTAGAGAGATGTTAGGCCTTTAAGACTAGCTAGACCAGGAGACATTGCATTGTTAAATCTTATACTTTCTGTAAAAATAATATTTTTTGATAATATAATGTAGCAAGAGGCTACATGATTAATATCATTTCCTACGTCTCCATAAGATGTAACTATAAGATCATATTCTTCTTTTTCAAATTGATAGTCTAAAATGTTACACTTAACATTTTTAAAATTTGACATCATTGACTTTGTACTTTTAACTTTTTCCTTTCGTATTTCTAACTCAAGCTTGTGATTATCAAAAACTTTAGAAGGAAGAAGATCACCATTTATTACCTTTTCTATATCATTAAAATTAGAAACAAAATTTTTTCAAACTTTATTTTTTTTATTATTGGAATATTTGCTTCAACAGAAGTTTTTCCATCATTTTCATAATCTGATAATTTTGCAATGTTATCTAGATTTTGTCCTGGTGAAATCATTTTTCTTTTATTTATATGTTCTTTTTTACAAACAACAGAACTCTCTAATTTTGGAAGAAAAGTATTACCAAAAGAAGACTTCATAATAACACTGTCTTTGTAATCTCTAATTTCTTCATCTTCAAATATTGAGTCATCACCTAATGTTGACTTAAAAGTGCTATTATCCAAATCACTATGAACAAAAGCAACCGTTTCTTCAGATTTTTCTGAAATCTTTTCTTGAGAATTTTGTGATTGTCCCTCACTAAAAAATACTCCTAACACTTTTTTGCTAAAAAAACTCATTCGAACAATAATTAAAAGAGAATAAATTTTGTTAAAATGTAATAAAATGCTCAAATTGTTCAAAAAAATTTGCATTTTCTTTATTAAAACGTATGTGCATAAAATATAATCAAAATTTAAATTTTTATAAATTTTTGTCACAGACATTAAAAAAATGACATCAGTTTTGACAAAAAAAATTTTCTGTGTTTACAAACATTTATAAATATTAACATTTAATGATGATTTGGCTTCTCTATCAGGTTGTTTTCGTATAGTAGAATTATCAAGAACAAGAGATAGAAGTCTCTTTGGAGGTCTGTCTACTGGTCTTTTCCAATCTTTCTCAACATATACATCAAAAGATTTTCTTGGCTTTTCCATTCTATCTAGTATTATATCTTTAATGCACATAGCAGGATGGATCTCTTTTTTGAAAATAGAATGTAGAACCTTCTTCTCCAGTGATACAAATTTATTGGTAAGCATAATAGTCGGTCTCATAGATTCTATACTGTATAGAGTTGCTGGTCTTATGATACAATTATAAATTTTTAATTTATTTTTGTAATCAGCCCTATTTAATAGTTCTTTGTTTTTAAATCTTGCCCGCCATGTGGCCTTTGCACGTTTATTGAAATCGTTATTATCTCCATTCAGGTCCATAGATACCACTCTTCCTAGGTATTTATAATTTGATACTACTTCATATATTGAATTATCCTACTTCTTTTTATATTGCGTAGCCATCATTTTTGTATTATCCTTATTCAACTCTAGACCTGTTTTCCTGGCATGATATTCAATAACTTGAGCTATTTTTTCTGTTAGCTTTTGATCAATGGTGTATATTACTATGTCGTCAGCAAACTCTAATTTGAAGCTAACTGTAGAAGTACCATCAATCATAACCTTAACTAGGTTACTTTCTTCGTTTTTAAAGCAATCATCTAAATCATGTTGGGCATTCTTAAGAATTATTTCCAATAATAGAATAAACAATTTTGGGCTTAATGTATCACCCTGTCGAATACCAGACTTCACTTCGAATGTAGTATATGAATTGTTGATACCGGTGGAGAAGGTAGCTTTTGGAGATCTGTATAATGCTTCAATTCTTTTTACCAATTCTTCATCAAAATCATTTATTGCTAAACTGTAGAGAAGCCAGCTATGGTTAACTGAATCGAATGCTTTTTAAAATCTATAAAAATAGCATATAAATCTTTCTTATACTCTCTACACGTTTGAATTATTGTGCAGAATTGTAATATCTGATTTGAAGTATTTCTTTTTCTAAAACCAGCCTTAGACCCGCCTTCGGCAGGTCAGAGCTGGTCCGCAGAGCATATTTTTTAATAAAAAATTTTTATACAAAATCATTAATCAAAGTATCTGTATAAAAAAATTGTTTTATTAAATTACACATTTCCGGAGAAAAAAGATAACCGAAAATACATTGTTATAATATATGAAATATTTCTGATTGTGAGAATCATTTTATAACATCTACGTTTATTGAAACTGTTTAGTTAAGTGAAAAATTGACCCAACAAAAAGAATTTTATATCCAAAAGATAAATTTTTTTTTATTTTATTTTTATTTTAAATACGTTCTAATCATATATAAATATAGGAAACAATGTTATTAAGAATGAAATTATACTTGTGTCTAATTAAATGAGTAATAGTTAAATTGTTACTATTTTTTCCTACACATCTAGATCTTTTAAAGCAATCAAAGTAATAATCACGTGGTCTGCCAATACGTTTCTTGGTGCCATGAGGATACCAACATAAACATCTTTGAACAATACCATTTTTGTCAATTTTTTTGTATATGAATTTAATCTTAAGTTTGGTCCAAAAGATAAATAAAAGTGAATATTTGAAACAATCCAAGTAACTGTTTAGGTGACTCCTCATTATATGTTTGAAGTTGGTATAAACAATTTGATATCATTACTCTATTAACTACACATTTGAATTTAATTTTATAAATATGTAAATGAGAAAAAAAATTAATACCTTAAAAAACTTTTTCGTTTTTAAGCTACAAAATTTGTTATGGTTTTATATTTAAAATCAGACTTTATCTATATACTACATTTAATTTTATTCATTTTAAACAACTTTTTATAAAGTTATAATATTTAAAAAATTTTATTTCTACTAAAAAAATGGTTGTCACATTTTAATCCATAACTTTACTAATTTTTGTTGATCATTTTAATATTAAATTTCCCTCTTTTCCATACTTGTACCTTATATATGAGTCATAAATCATAAAGTTTTATTTAATTTTTAAAGAGTTTTTTTTAGAAAAAAAACTATGCAAAAATGTGGTTAAAAAGTGTCGTTTTCTAAAAATAATTTGGCCAGTTATGGACCAAAAGTTTCGAGATTTATTTTTTTTTCCTAAGTTGAAAAAAAAATACATCAAATGACTACTTGACTATAAAAATTGATCAAGTTTGAAAAGAGTTATGTCTGGAACAAAATTGATTTTTACAATAAAAATAGAAAAAAACAAGAAAAATGACACTAAACATGGCATAAATCGTTTTTCTAGATAATCTGTAAACTTCACAATAGTCTTATTTTTTAAGTTAGACTTAAATCTATATAAGAAAACCATATCTACTTAATTTTACCAAGTTTTCACTAAGTAATAACTATTTAACTTTTTAATTTTCACCAAAAAGATAGTCATCACTTGTTGATCTATAACTTGACCAATTCTTTATCAATCGTTATGCTGCTGTGTTTCCGCACTATTCTGGAGTTGTATCTCTCAAATGACTCATAAACTAAAAAATTTCATTAACATTGAAAAGAGTTATTTTTGGAACAAATCTATGCAAAAAACAGTCCAAAAATGTGGTATTTTTTAAATATAATTTGGCCACTTGTGGACTAAAAGTTTTGAGACCCATTTTCTGCACCAAGTTGAAAAAAAATACATCAAATGACTATTTTACCATAAAATTTGATTAAGTTTGGAGAGAGTTATGTCTGGAACAAAATTGATTTTTACAATAAAAATAGAAAAAAGACAAAAAAGTTGACATTCAAATTAATATAATTTCTTTCTTTGTTGAGCTATAAACTTCGTTAGACTCTTATTTTTTAAGTTAGACGTAGATCTATATAATGGATAATATTTTGTTTATTTTCGTCAAGTTATGACTGAGTTATGATTATTGAACTTTTAAAATGTTTTTTCAAAGTGATCACCACTCTTTGGACCACAACTCGACCAATTATAAATCAAATTCAATATCATTAGGCTTCCGCACTATTCTGGAATTATACCTTTCGAATAAGATATAAAGCAATTTATTTCGTTAATCTTGAGGAAAGTTAGTCGAGTAACAAAACTATGTAAAAAAAGGCCCTAAAAAAAGATGTTTTTTAAAGATAACTTGGCCAATTATGGCCCAAACACTTTTAAGACCTATTGTCCCCCCTAAGTTAGAAAAAAAAACACATCTTTTGGCTATTTATCCATTAAAATCGGTTAACTTTGAAGAGAGTTATGTTAAAGACAAATTTTTTTTTCTTATTTTTTTTTGTTATAGATAGAAACCCCGCCTGGCTAGAACTGACACAATTTTCAATCTTATCTTGGATACGTTCAAGTAAAGTTAAAGTATATATTTTGAAAATAGTTTGTTAGATTGATATTGGCCTAAAACTAGAAATATCATTTAAAATACTGCTAGGTTTTTTGATAAGAACTATATTGCATTCATTCATTTGGTCAGGAATCAAATGTCCATGCTTTTGAATAAAGTAGCTAGTGCTTCTGCTGCTTTTCTGCCACCTAATATGAGGTGTTCGAGAAAAATGCCATCAGGTCCACAAGCTTTTCTTTTACTTTTTTTGATTCTAAAACTAACTTCTTCAGGAGTTATGGGATGCTATTTAGAATCTTTTTTGACATAATTTTTCCACCCGATATTTTCTCCTCTTTCTTTACCAAAGATTTCATCAAAGGTTTTATTCACACTATCTTTGCTTATGTTGTTGAATTTTTTCCTAGCTGTTTCTTTAAAAACATATTTCATTGATCTACCTTCCTTAATAGCTCTATCAATAACTAAATTTGTTCTTTTTAAGCACAAATCATTAATTTCGAATCTTATTAGTTTGCTAAGAATTGTATAATTCAAACCTTTACTTTTAAGATTTTTCCTCTTGATAAGTAGATTTTTGATTTTCGGATCATCAGTGATTCTACGTGATGACTTTATTTCTTTTATTTTACATTCATTGTAAATTTTTGTAAGATTACTTCTGATTGTATCATAGTTTTGTTCAGCATTTTCACCAAGGTCCCAATTTAATTTTTTCTTAATATCTTTTAACTTCATGGGGTTAATTTTATTAAAGTCCGGTCTAACATTAACCTTGTTGTTCTTGAATTTTGTCCTATGTGATAAAACTTTAAATTCTAATTTTAATATTAAAGGGTTATGGTCGCTGTTAAAGGTATGTTTCTGCAACGCTCTAACATCTTTTATTCTTTTAGCTAATACTTCATCCGATAAGAAACAGTCTATTTCTCCTTTAATTTTTTGATTAGGTGATATCCAAATTGTTCTTCTGTTGGATTTCCTGTTAAAGAGCATATTGCAGCAACATAATTCCATTTCTTCACAAAATTGAGTCAATCTTTCTCCTCTTTCATTTCCTAATACATTCCCGTTTAACCATCTTCCATTCTTGTTATTGAATAGTACCTTTGCATTAAAGTCTCCTCCAACAATGCATTTCATATTTCTATCTTTACTATCAGTAATGATATCTCGTAATTTGTCGTACAAAATGTCAATTTCATCTTCAGAAGCAGTAGAAGTATGGAAATAACATGATGTAAGAACACATGTCTTATTTTCTAATTTCATAACAATACTGGTTATTCTTCACGATTGTGTAAATTTGCTATTTTATTAATTAATTAATTTTATGTGTTTCAGCTAGGGTGTATAAAGTTAGAAAACCTAAGTGATTATATTGGGAGAGATTGAGGCCCAAAAGACTATAAGTTGTATTAGAGTAAGTTCTAATCGTGTTTTTTTAATAGTTTTACATTTTAGGTGGCTACTATATATACGTTGTATCTGTGTTAATTGTAATTGATAATAAATTGGTGTTTATTTAATCAATGCGTCTTGAATATTTCAATACATCTGGTTAGGGGTAAATAAACTCCAAAACCAATATTCTTATAAATATTTTTCTTCATCATAACTTCACAATGAGTAAATTTTATGTTTCATGATACAATCAAATAGTCATGATTGATGGTTTGTCATGAATTTTTCTATCTATAAATACTAACAAAAATACTATCGCACCCTCTCTTAGTCAACTAACATTAACCTCCTCATAGCGCAGAGAGGGTGAGTTTTCATTTTTAAATTATTAACTTATTATTTAGTTTTTTTATATCTCCCTTATTTGTGAAAATAAATTATCAAATTATTCTTTTATTCTGAAACATGGCGCCCCCGGAACGTTATCCTTTGGCAGAATTTGGTGACAAAAAGTCTTACTCTAAATTCCTTAATCTGGTGACATCGCATATGGCCGAAGATGAAAAAGTAAACTGCATTATGGCCAGCATCCCTAAAGAGTGGAAAAATACTTTCTTAAGAAAAATTATCCAGACAGATGAAGATGCTAAGTTAACTAGTGATGGTCTTCTTAAATTAGTTGAAGAAGAATGCAAGTGTCAAGTTGAATCTGAACCCGTTGCAGTTAGGGTGAATAAGTTGTTTACAACTAGATTTCCTTTTAAAGAAAAAAATGCTTGCTCTAAAATTATTGAGGAACTTGAAAATTGCTTATCTGATCTAGTACCTGAATCGTCTAAAGATGTTTTTCTTAGCATGTTCTTCATTCAGTTGATTCCACCCCGAATGAAAAAAGAGTTCAAAGATTGCAAGTTACCCTCCAAAGAAGACATCATCAAATTTGCCAGAGAACAAGACCTCCTCTTCCAACATTCAGCTGTCTTTGGTAAAGATAACGACAAGAGAAAAAATTTTGATGATAAGTCAAATAAATCAACGTCAGAGAAATTAACTCTTAAATCTGTTGAGACTAAAAATCATCGTAAAACATCAGATACAAAAAATGAATGCAACGTGGCAAATACTAAGCCAACCAAAAATGTAGAAATAAAATTTCAAAATTTATACTATGATGAAGCTTTAAATGACATTGCATGCACTCAAGCCTTCATTGGAGATTCTCTAATTCCATTCACAATAGGTTTAGATTCATGTGCAGCTATATCTAGTTTATCTTTATCTGACTTTAACAAACTTCCTGATATAATCAAAAATTCAATTATATGTGACGATCAAGTATACAAATTAAAATCTGTTCACAACACTTCTAGTGAAACATTAGGTTTTATAAATACAACTGTATCACTTCCAGATTACGGTTTGTCAGATGCAAAAGTTCAATTATTTATTGATCCTCAAGCCTCTATCTCACTACTTTCTTTCTCCTTCCTTAAGAACTATAACATTAATCCATTGTCTAAATCAGAAATTAAAGTTAAGTCTGAGGAACATGAGTTTATGGGTATAACTTTTGGTCAAGAGTGCTTAAAAACAAAAGAATTTCTTCAAGAAGTTGATTCAAAAATCTTAACAGACAAAGATTTTGAACCTGGTAATAAGATTTCTGTTTCACTTTCAGTTGAAGATTCATTTCAATTTAAAAGATATCCTTGTATTCCTGTCTCCAAAGAATGCAAGGTACAATTAGAAACATCTTTAAACGACCAAGTTTCCAAAAATTGGCTTAGAAAAATAAACTCAAATGAAATCGTCGAAGGATGGAATCAGTGCGTTGTTGTTGAATACCCTGATAAACTCCCACGAATATGTTTTTCTTGTATCAATCTCAATAAACACATTGATCTCCCAGAAATGCCAGATCTTCCAAATATTAAAAAGATACTCTTTGAATCCAATACTGATGTATACTCTTGTTGGGACATAAATTCTGCATTTTCTCGCATATCTCTTGATCCTGATTGTAGAAAATTTTGCAATATTCTAACGCCCATCGGTTTATACCAAAGTAATGTTCTAGTATTTGGATTAAAATCAGCTCCGGCTATCTATTATAGCTCCATGATGAAAATCCTTGAAGGCCTTGAAAAATATCTGATTGTATATTTAGATGATATTTTAAATATTGCTCCATCAAATATTCACGAGGATATAAATATTCAACTTTTGTCAAGACTTCGTAAATTCAATTTCAAACTTTCACTTAACAAATGCTGTGTATCAGTTAGTAAACTTAAATTTATCGGATTTGAAATTGAAGTTGGTAGAGGTATTCATATTGACAAAATGAGAATGGATGCTTTGCTGGAAATTAAAACTCCAGATACAGGCAAAGAATTAAAGAGCATCTTAGCTAAATTTCAGTTTTGCTCAGATTTTATTCCAAATTACTCAGTAATGTTAGATGATTTACACGACTATGTTAACTGCAAAAGCTCAATAAGAGAACTCATTCATGATAAATTTCAATCTCTTCTTAAATGTGTTGCTAAAGCTATATGTCTTTTTCCTATTCCAAAAGATATTATGAACTTAGAAATTTTTGTTGATTGCTCAAAAAAAGCCATATCAAATATAATGTTTTGCGTATCTAAAAGCAAAAAATATCCTATCCACGTAGGTGGACGTCTCTTGAAAAAACATGAAAGAAATTATAATGATGGCATCAAATGTCTTCTCTCAGCTCAAGAAACTTTAAAGCAAAATCAATATTTATGTTCAGCATTTCAAACAAAAATATTCTCTAAAATCAAACATATCCATAATCTTACTGATTTAGCACCCGCAGTCATTAAAAACACGTTTCAGAGAATCATTCTCAAAGTACTTCCCTTTGACGTATCTTTTCATCACATTGATACTTCCAAAAACTTAGTATCTCTTATGGCTAACTCAGATTTTCAAGAGAAGAAATCTCAAGCGTTAATGTGCAATGTTTCCATTAATGCTCCTCTTTCCTATCTTGGTTTAGATCAATCATTGGTAAAAGAAAGTTATAGTACAGATAAAGATGCAAGTTTACTTCATAAAATCTTCACCAAACAAGATGACCAACATCTGGTTAAATGTTAGATCCTATATTACGTAAGCATATATCTTTATTACACATTGATAATGAGCTTATATATCTCGATGGTAGACTTTATATCCCTAAAAATCTCATTCCAAACATTGTTACTAAACTTCATTCTAAGCATGCTTCAACAGATTCAATGGTAAAATTAGCTAAAAAATTCTACATATTTAATAGCCTATATTCTCGATTAAAAAATGTTTACGATTCTTGTGAACTGTGCATATTAAATAGACGCAACAGAAATCAAATTGTCAATAGTTGGCCCGATACTACCCAATCTCATGAGAGATTTCATTCGGATATCGGCGAATTTCATAAAAAGAAATTTTTGGTTGTTATTGATGTCTTTTCACAATTTATCATATTAAGGAAATTAAAATCACTTCACTCTCAAGAATTGATAGGTCGTTTGGAAGAAATTTTTGCTGATTTTGGAAAACCAAAAATCTTCGTTAGTGATAATGCGACGGTATTTGCATCTCAGGTCACAGTAGAAGCTTTGAAAAATTGGGGTATATATCAGTCGTTTAGTGTTCCAATGGCTTCAACTTCAAACGGAAGTGCTGAAAAGGCTGTTGGTTTAGTCAAAGACTACCTTAAAAAATTTCTTTCTACATCAAAAAATTTTGATTCAGCTCTTAAGTCTTCACAATTAGCGTTGAACGAAAGAATAATCAGAGATAATAAGAGTCCTTTTGAACTATTTTTCTCTATAACAACAACTATAGATGACATCATTTCAGCTTACGAATTTGAATCCATACCTTTAGATCTTGATTGTACGTTTAAGAAGGATAAAAATACATATACATGGTTTCATGGTAAAGTCACTGAACAAATTCACAATAATATTTTTAAAATCTTCCATGATGATAGATATTATGTTAGGAAATCTGATTATATTAATTTTCTGTCTAAGGGGAAAGTGGTACCATTTAAAGATGCTTTAAAAGACATGAAGCCAGAAAATAATATGAATCAGAGTCCACCAAAAATGCATGTCGAGGAACTATCAGATTTCACGCTTAATGACAATTTCTCTAATACAATGGATAGCCCTTATTTGTATAAATTATTATACTCTGATAAAGATCAGATAGACAATTTAGAAAATAGCATAACTCAACTACCAAATCTAGATGCCACACAAGATGATAATCTTTTTCAAAATTTATCACCGGCAGATTTGTCTATAGATAAAGTTAATATGAATCCTGTAGATTTACCTCCTTTAACTCCTTTAGATTCTTCAAATTCAGTTTCATCTTTATCAAACGTCAATAATGTACCTTCTTACGTCAAATTAGACTCTCAGTTATCGGTTGAACAATATATTAAAGAAAACGACATCTCTATTATTTGTTCTACAGATGGTAGCTGTGAATCGGGAAGAGGGCTTGCTTATTACATAAAATATCCAAAAGGGGAAATAGAGAAATCATTTAGAGCAGGGAATAACAGTTCTGCTCAATATCTCGAGATTACGGCTTTACATCAATGCTTAGTTGAATTATCTGAGTTAAATAATAAAAATGAATTTCCATCTTCTTCTAAGATACTTATTATTACTGACTCTGATTATGGTGCTCGTGCTTTATCAACAGATCTTAAAAAATGGTTATCGTGTGGTTTTCAAAAGACAGATGGCAAAAAACTTACTCATGAAAATATAATTAAAAGTTCTTGGAAACTTATTGTTAATTTAGATTCTACTATCATTATTGGTAAAGTTCCCGGGCATAAAGGCATAATCCTAAATGAGAAAGTGGATACTATGGCAAGAAGGGCAGCTGTTCGCCCAGTTAAGCAAGCAGTATCCTTTAATTTTTGAACAAGTTTTATTGGTATTTGGCTTAGGTTTTGAATCTCATGCTCTTCACCGAATCCAAAAAGGGGATGTTTCATGATACAATCAAATAGTCATGATTGATGGTTTGTCATGAATTTTTCTATCTATAAATACTAACAAAAATACTATCGCACCCTCTCTTAGTCAACTAACATTAACCTCCTCATAGCGCAGAGAGGGTGAGTTTTCATTTTTAAATTATTAACTTATTATTTAGTTTTTTTATATCTCCCTTATTTGTGAAAATAAATTATCAAATTATTCTTTTATTCTGAAACATTTTACAAAATTTTTATCAGCTCCATTAGATAGATAATCATTTTTTGCATAAATAAGCTATATAACGTTTTTTATGATTTTGTCTATCTTGACATATTAAATTGACAAAAAAGGGAAATTTTTTTAGAATAAAAAAAAATTCTAAAAAATTTTACGACAATTTTTCTTATACTCAATCGTGTTCAAAATTTTTGGAACTACTTTTTAAATGAGGAATTAAAAAACTCAAAGGCATATTTTTTATTTTTCTCAATTTATTTTTCAGAACAGAGATATATCGTTTTGAAGTTCCAAAATTTGAAGTAAAAAAAAGTATTTTGAAAAAGTATCCAATCTTAAAAATAAAACTTGAAATATATCAATTTTTTAAACTTTGTTGTAAAAAGCACAAAAAATTACGTAAATGTGTGCATTTTCATATTATTATCTTTATTATAAAGGGGTGAAATAGAGGTACTAATATTCAAGATTTTTTAGTCCTTTAATAGATGTATTTCAAGAACAGAACTTTGAATGAAACTGATATTAAATATTTAGATTTACTGTCATTACACATATTTTACTCAAAATTTTATTAAAATTAAAAAATTATTTTTTGATGTCATTTCTCTTCTATGTATAGAGGATACAAATATAATGTGAGTAAAAAATGAATTAAAATGATCATTAAAACTGACTGAACGAAAATTAACTTTTTAAGACTATAAAAATTTTGAGATGACGAAAAATGAGCGTCTTTTTCTGTGCAGTCTTCACTTTATAGCTCAATAAATTTAGGAATTTTAGATTCATCACAATAAATATAACAATAAGTTACAGTAATAAAACGTGTAACGATTTTGGTTGTGTGATTACATTTAGTCCAAACAAAGAATGTATGCTCTCTATATTTTTGTGAAGCACGATTTATATGATTCAATGTAATTTTAAGATCTTTTGAATAAATTAATTATTTTTCTTATTTATTTACTTTACTTGTTAAATGTTGCTTGTCCATATATACAAAAAGCGTTTCACTATAGTTACATCTATTTTTTCTTTTTCAAAATAAATTTCAGGTGGACTACCTTCACGAAGAGAAGATTTCATTGTTAGATACACTTTTTCAGTTCGTGATTTACATTCAGGTTTCAAATAATATAATTATACATGATAGTAGTAGAAAACAAACGTTTTAGATGTTAAATTAATTATAAATAGAGTTAATGTACTAAAAACTTTCATTTTTGAATATTTTACTTTAATATTTTGGAAATAAAATTTCTTTAAATACAAAAATTATCATGCAAAATTGTTAGAGAATAAATATTTAAATTCTAAAACATCAAAGAACAATAAATATAACTACAAATAGATATTGATATTATTTTTGGTGCAAGTTAAAAAAATTTCAATATTACAGATATCAGATTTCCATTAAATAAGCAAATTTTAAGATTTTGTCCAGTACTAACTCGTATTAAAAAATGAGCAATCAATTCAAACGCAAAAACAAAAATAAAAGCAGTAAAATATAATTTTACAAATATAAATTTTATATCTTTGTAGAATATTACTTTTCAGCGCATTTGAAGGTAGCTTGCAGAATAAAATAAAAATTTTAAGTGAAATAAAGTTAGTAATTTATTTTTAATTAGTTTATTTGAGATCTACATTTTACGTTTTTTTCTTAAAATCAAAGATACGTTTTCTAAGCAGAAGAGTACGGAATGTAAAACATTTATTTTATTATGGATTTAAACACACTCTAAAACTTTTTAAATCCGTACTATCCATTATCAAATCTACAAAAACAGTTTTAAAACTTTGTTCAACAGTAACTATTAGTGAAATAATATGTTCTTTTATTAAAACTTTGATCATAAAAAAATAATATCTAAAATCAATTTTTTTGCCATTTTATCTCTTACACACACAAAAATTTTTCCATCCATTTTGTTACCTATAATATAAAAAAATGTTTATTATTATAAAAAAACATTCCTTAAAGAACAAATAGACAAAAATAATGTAGATAGAAGAAAACAAAATTGCTAGATGCCTCCTAAAATATTTATTAACTATAATTATATCTATTGCAATGCTATTTTTTTATAATAAATATTTTAATTCCACAATGTAACAATCTCATCATTTTCTTCCTTATCCAATCATTTCGTTGTGGCACCTTGGTGTAGCAAAATTATTTCTTATAATAAAACAATAAAATAGACAAATAAAATATTTATTTTTTTTAACTATTAATCATAATAACAATAATAATAATATTAATTTATATTTATCTGGACAATTTGTGGGTGATATCTCATCTAGGATAACTTAACTTCCTTTTCTTGATATGCTTTTATACGGTGTAATTGATCAAAGATTATTGTCTTTATTTTATACTTTTTTTATTTTTAGATTTATTTTATTTATTAATCGTTCAAATACCATTAAAGATTTTTCTTATTTTATAAAGTGCATTTCTGCATATTTTTGTAAGATATCTTTTTCTTTTAATTGCACTTTTTGTAGATGATCTTTAATAATCTTAACTATTTTTTCTCTATAAAATTTAATTTTGAATTTAATAAATTTAAATTTTTTTTTGTTAATATATATTTTACATTTCTATGTTATAACTTCTAGTTTCTAGTGATTTTAAAACCACGGATACAGGGGCCGACTATAATAAAATTATTAAAGAAAATTTAATCTCTTCATGCCAAAATGATGTCTTGACCAGCATTTGTCAATTGTGGTTCAGCATATTTTACCTATACCACTATGATAAATATTAAATTTTTAAAACTTTTCACATGTAAAACTTTAACTTGGGTAATTTTTATAAATAATTACAGTTATACTGGATAAGTTTTAAAACATAGAATTCATTAAATATTAAATTAAATGAGTATATTTTCCATTTCGTTTTTATGAATAAAATTATACAAATTCTAATTTATATCACAATAAAAATGGTTTAAAGATGTTTTTTTATAATTTTTTTTTATGATTTTTTTAATGTCTTCAAACATTAAACATTGCCGCTGTTGTCAGAAATCTCTTTATCAGTCTTTTAACATTTATACCTGTGGTGTTAAAAACACCTTATAAAATAATGATGAGTTACTTAAGATGATTTTATTATAAGAACTAAAGATACAATAAAGACATGTTATATATATAATAGTTATTTTTTTGTGTCAAACATCATGTTTGACGCAGCAATACCAAATCATTGTAAAAGACTATTCAAAGAAAAATTAAGCGAGATTGTTTTTAGATTTCTATCTGGTTACCAAAATAATGACAAAAAGAAGGATAAAAAAATGAATTAGATGTTTTTATGGACTTTTTGTACAGTAGATTTTCAAACTTCAAGATTCAAATTTTATAAATGAAAAAGAAATTGAAGATTTCTTTGTAGAAACTCTAAACAAAATGCCTGAGAGAAACAAAAATTTCATATTTTATCAAAACTGCTTTAATCTTCTGTAGAAAAATAAATAATGAAAAAGAAATCAAGAAGAAAATACTAACCGGAATAATGCAATGAATCGTCTAGGGATGTATATTCGATGAGACTTATTTTGGTAAAAAAGAGATCTATTTGAAGAAAACTTTAGGCAAGAAAAACTAATAATTTTTTTATCAAATTATAAAAATACCATTATCTAAATATTAACATTACCTTTCATTCATCATATTATAATATATATCGTATTTCGATTAATTATTACATAAAAATAATAAAAGTATTTACTTAAAAAATCTCATTTTTTATAGAAAAACATTTTAAAAAGCTAGAGTAAAGTAAATTTTTAGAATTTTTATGAAACATTAGATGTATTCTCGAAATTTTAAATCTAATACCATTGTTATATAAAAGTTATAAACGAGATGTAATAAAAAACATAAAATCTAAAACGCTTTTTTATTTTGTAACTATAATGTCAAACAATCACTCTGAAAAAATATATCAATTTTGCATTGTACAATTTAATTACGTTAGAAATTTCTCAAACAATTATTTTTTTACCTCGATGAGATAAAATTTAAAGTGTATTTATATATAATATGGATACTGAATTAGAAATATTGTATAAAGAGTTTTTTAAATATATAAAAATACAGTTAAAATATAACAAAGATAGTAAATATTATTTTTAAAAGCTAGGACATTCATCTAACTGATTGATATTTATTAGCACATCATTTTATTGGAAAATATTATAATACGTAAACTATTGATGAAGACATTATCACTATTTAACAATCTAGAAAAAACTAAAAATTCTTTATAATTATAGTATTTTGATGATATCAATAACAAATTTTGTTTTTTTATCAAATAAGTAGATACTTATATTTCATTAAAATAGGTTGTTTAAATCAATAACTAATATTAAGAGTTACAAGCCACTATAAAAATTCATGGTATTTAAAATTCTACTACTTAGATCTTTATCTTCCATTTTCATATATTTAAAATGCTCATGTGAATCATATCCTCCAATAACAAGGAAAATAAAAAATAAAAGACTTGCTTTGATTTCTTGTCTTCAAATTTACAATTGACAACTGAAAATAAAATTAATAAAAGTGTAGGAATATTTTTTACACATTACTAAGGAAAGATCGAATATTCTCAGTGCATAGTGAATGTAATATCTACAAAGAATCCACAATAGATGCTTTTCTGGCTCGGAACTCACATAGACAAACATTTCTAAGGTACACTTGGTGTATTCAATTAGATACTTACATTAAGCATTATAAATATTTCATAAATCTTTTCAAAACGATTCATTTGAATATATAATTTGAGCAGATAACAATAAAAAATAAAAAACTTTTCCTGAATCCGAATCCTTTCTGTAACCTATTGAAAATGCCAAACGTTTTGTATTGTATTTTCCTATATCAATCAAAAGTCTTTTACTTTTTTTAAATAGGATACTAAAAATATTATTAAACTTGATAAAGTATATAAATTCATAAAATGTATATTTTAAATACAGGTAATTTCTAGATATTTCATTCTATTGTAATATAAAGCTAAAAAATTTTATGGTAAAAACTTACATATACTTAAAAATGAGATATGTAATTGATTGGTAAATTCATCGGGCGTGTTATTGTCTTTTAGTTTCATGCCTAATTTGTTTATTTCCCTTATATGTTCTTTTATTTTTTTTTACTTTAATTATATTATTCATTTCATTATAACAATTTTCGAATTTATTATCAATAAATTCATGTAACCTTTTTTTATTTCGAAAAATCATAATTATTTCATTTGAATATGTCCTGCATAGAAAGAAGAAGTAACATAATTGCCTAGAATATTATATTTTTTATACATAACATTATTTGAAATTTAAAACATACAAAATCACTAGGATTTTTATTCTTTCAAATTTTTAAAAAATTGAAGCATTGATTCTTTGGATCTTGTATTCTTATTTCCTATTGAAGATTTAATTTTCGATGGATGAAAATGAGAAGGTAATCCGAATACACAAATGATATAGTTGCAGAAAATTATTAATATATATTGAATTTTCCAATGACAAAAATGAATGCAACAGCTAAAAACATCTAATATTAATTTTTCGAAAAGTTTCCAACTTACAAAAAGATATTCCGAATGATTTTTAAAAAACATTCTTTCGAATTTACTAGTTCTTTTATAGTCTATCATTTCAAAAAAGCATTTGGTTTATTCGTTTATAGATAAAATTTTACGATTTTAGTATAAAGTTTATTTGGGACAACTTTTAGGGTAGATAGAATAACGCGTACTAAACAATAAGTGCACCTAATTACAATAAAACATACACAATAAAACAATAAAATACATTAATTAAGCTTACTTATTTTTAGTATTATTATTTTTATAATTAAATTATTAACTCCTAAATTTCAATATACTTCTAACCCCTAAAATATACCATAATTAGTACATAATTTCATTCGACAAGACTTTTTCTTTAATGATAGTTAGTATTGTGAACTAATAAATTTTCATCAAATATTTTTCATTATTTGAATGTCATCAAAATAATTCTTTTTAAGATTACACCATTTTCTTCTTTATGCTAAATAAAAACAAAGCATTTAAAAGTTATAAACAACTTATTAATTTAAATATACAGTTTTTTGTAAGTTTTTTTTCTATTCATGACGTACAAAAAATATTAATATGTTATTTTAAACTTTTTTAAAACATTTTATCATATAAAAACCATCTTCAGTTTTTTAAAAAATTATATTTATGTATTTTGCCTACTCATATTTCTATATGTTAAAGTTTTTAAAATTACTAACAAAAAATTATACTTAAATTTTTAAACATTATGGATAAATGTGACTTACATATTATTAAAGTACTCAGTAACAAGTAAAATTTTACAACTTCAAAAAGCCTAGAATTCTTGTTAAACGTATTTTCATCCATCACGAAAAGAGGACAATTTTAGCAAAAAAAATATAATTAACTATAACTAGCGAAATAATTATTATTTTGTTAATTCCAATATTATTTTTCCAAGAAATCTATATTCAAATGTAATTTCTTATATAAATTTTATTTTTAATTATGTTACTCTTTGTTTTTGTTAGAAAATTTGTTAATAATCAGCAAATATATATGCAATATAACTGCTGTTCATTTTTTTAATAGACGATACATATTAATGATATTATACTTTCTACTATTGAAACTGTCAATTTTAATTCAATAAAAGATCGTAATATTATAACGCAAGAAATCAGTTTTGTTAAAATAAATGTTTGTATTTAAAATTAATCGAATAATATTAAAAATTTACCAATTGTTAATCTGAAGAATTATTTTTTTTAATTTTTTTTGTAAGACCAAATATAATTGGAGAACAAAATTGATTTTATCTAATCAAAAAAGTTTCTTTAAATTTTTCTCCTCTATTTCTCTCATATTTTATTCTTTCTCTTCTTTTTCCCTATTTTTTAACCTTATAAATTAACTTTTTCATGTTTCTCCAAATCTTTTAGTCGTTACTCAATCACTGTTATTTTTTTAACATAAGTTGACAACCAATCTAAAAAAATAATTAATTTTAAAAAAAATTAACATAATTGATAATATTTTATTTTACTCTTTTGTCGCTATGCTAACATATGACATTGAAATTTAAAATTGATATAGACTTTAATTGAATATATTGATAATGTTTTATAAAACTTACGCATGTTGTTGTTTTGTGATAAAGAATCATTCTGAAAAGTAAAAGCTGTTTCACAAGAGGAACTTCCAGATCTATTGCTTGATCTCCCGACATTCTTTACAAAATGTTTATAAATTGTATAACTATTTTAAATACTAAATTACTGTAATCAAAAATTTTAAGAACTACAAAAATGTTTATATCACATACTAAGTTATAAAACACTAATCATAAGTATTTAAATATATTGTATTTCTCATTGCTGTTATTTAATCTAGTTTTTTTGTGTGTTCACAAGGTTGGCTCCAAAAATTTCTTTAAAGGTTTTTAACGGCCTTCTTTGGATCTTTTTTTGGTACCATTTCTAAGATATTTCTCCATCAATTTTAATCTAGTTTCCATCAATTAATAATAATTTTTTGGTAATTTCAGTACAAAAATTATTCATTATTTTTTCATATTTCAATCTCCTTTCTACACCCACAGCGATTTAATTTCTAAGAAATAAGATTAATTTTAATAAATTATTAAAAATAACGCACTTCTTGTGATTTATCAAATTGTGTTTCATCTAAGGAGGAATAGCTCGACCATTTTTCACTTAGTTAGAATTGGTGGTTGGAGAATTCAATTCGACAACCTTTGTTGATGAATCGGCAATCGAGAGGTGTAGTGACAGACAGTGACAATCCACTTTTTTCACTCATAGCTAAAAAATTCTAAATAAAATTATAGATTTAATAAAAAAATATAGTAATTCAGACAAGAAACAACATTAATAATATAATAACTGAAAAAATTAGCCTTTTGCTTTTTATAAAATTTAATTTATTTCTAAATAAAAATATTAGATTGTCAAATATATAGAAAAATTTTTTTATAATATTCAAAATATTGTATAATATCGTCTTTTTAATGATATATTTTTGATAGTATATTTTGTTTTCTTTATAGTATACTTTAATCACAAAGACTGAGATGGAATATCATCAATTGAAGAGTAAAATGCTACAAGAACATGAATCTGAACTAAAAGAAGAGATGAATAAATGAAACGAAATACATCAAACATGTAAGAATAAAATTATTGCTGCAGATCAAGCTCTTGAAACTGCATTAGAAGAACTAAAAAAGGATTCAGAAAACTACAATAATGTTGTTGGTGGGTACCAACAATACATAAAAAAATTCAAAACCGATCTGAAATGGATTGAAATTGAAACTAATCTGAGGGTTGATAACAAAAATGTTATTTAATAAAAATTATGGAAAATTTTGAAAATTTTTATGGTAAAACCTTCAACCAATACTGACGTTGGAATGAAAAATGCCGATAAACCAGTAGCTACTGACTTATTTAAAGAATCTGATATCTACAAGAAATAAACACAATCTATTATTTCTGTTTCAAAAATTATGGAGAATTACGATGGCGACGGGTATACAAATAAAAATAAGAATGTAGAAAAAATGTATGAAAGATCGAATTGTGAAGCTTTAAAACATTTTTTACTAATGAAAAAAATTATATTATTTGTGTCAATTACAGAAATCTGATTTTCAATGAATTTGCAAGTAGTTGTGCAATTGCAACAACTGAAAATATTATTTTTTCAGTAAAAAGAGAAAATCCTGAAAATGAAAATTTAAGTGACGAGGACAGAAAACGAGTTGAGACAAAAATTTTATTTAAGGTAGATTAGAAAAATTTTCTTCAATCATAGTTTATTTTAGAATGTCGTTTATGCTCTTAATAAAATTATACATCTAAAAAAATTAAAACCCCACACGTTGTTATAATAGGAGTTCAAGAAACTCTTAAAGACATATTAGTTCAATTGATAAGAGTAAATACACCAACATTTTTTGGAAAGCGATCCTGACATTAAAGGATTATCAATGATTTTCTTCGTTGTTTGAAATCAAATATCGATCTTACTATAAGTGAAAAAATTCAACATTTTTAGATAATAAAATGAGAAAGCACTGTATAAGAAAATACGAAGCAGCTAAAAGAACTATGCAACATCAACAATTTATTATGATGATGCTTAAAAAAAATGTTGTGAGAAATTAATAATAAAACAATTTTTAATATTTATAAAATATGAATAAAATTTTGCTATTTTTATAAGTTTATTTATTCAATTTAATGTGTTATTCTTAAAAACTTTTATTATGAGTACATTTTTAATATTATAAATTAAACCTAAACAAAAGCCAAATGAGAATTATAATGGTAAAAAAATTACAAACAACCATGGATTTTTGACAAACAATTTATTAGAATAAAATTATTATGCAAAACCAAAAAAATAACATTGTTTTAAAGTTTTTATTTATGTCTTTACTACGTTAACTAGTCGTTGAAAAAAATTAAATTTTTAAATTCCATATTGCGTTTGAATAAAAATAGGATAATATAAAAATAGTTAAATGCTTCAAAGTAAATGTACGATAATATTCAAACAATTTTGCTAAGTAATCTCATATTTATTTTTGTTGGAAAGATATCTATTTAATATTCATTTATATATAATCATACATTGCAGTTTTATTTATCTTTTTCAAAGGCTTCATTAAGTTTTACATTTTGTTTGTATGGTGTTTGTACCTTCATCATTGAATTTTTTCTGAAAGACAAAGCTAATTTTTTTATTTCCGTTATGGTGTTTTGACATTTTCATTTTTGACATAAATAATATCTAATGATATAAAATTACTCATAACTAATTTTTTTAGCTTTGTAAATTTATCTCTTGTTGCTAGAGTTCACTCTCCTATTAATTCATAACTATTTCACTAATATCCTTGAAAATGCTGATGATTAATTCATCACCAGTAAATATTCTCATTTCTTTCATTTTACTTTCATCAGCTGCCTTGAAAAAAGAATTTAGACATGATACATAAGACAGTATCTTGGTATAGTTTGCTGGTAATCTTCTCTTATAGGCGTTTTTGACATTGTTCTCAGAACTTTTTATCAAAAATATATATCCATAAACGTCGTTTTACATCAAATAGATAGATTGATCCTTCGTTAACTCTTTTTTTGAGACTTCCTAAATTTTTCTGAATTTTCAATAACTTCTAACAATATATTGCATATTGGGGGGTGTTGAACAATTAGATGAAGCAATTGTTGAATTTGTGCTTGTCTCATTGCTTTTATTGCTTCTATCCTCAGAAGTTGTTCCAGTTGTATTTATTGTTAAAACTGTTTGGCTGGTGATATCTTCTCAGAAACATTATTTTTTTTCCTTACTTATGTTGAGCTCCTTTGCTGCTGATCGAATTGGTGTTATTTCGTGAATTTCACTTAATTGATCAGCTGAAGTCTTTTCTTTTCTTACAGCATTTATTGGCATTGGTATTGGTGTGCTTGTTACCATATTTTTTGATTCCATTTTTAAAATTTGTAATTGAATATCCCAACGATTCTGCTATTTTTTTCAATATAGCTTCCGTTGCGTTTTCTCTTGTCAGTTTGTCATTAGTCTATCCTTTGAAAAATTTTCTGTCCATAAGAAAAAATTTGATATGCTGCGGCATCTGGATCCGACAGCAACTCCATTGTAGATACGATCTTGAGAGATCGTATAAATTCATTACGAACTAGAAGATAACTTTTTTAATTTTATACTTCTTTATATGTTAAATTTAATATTTAAAAATTTGTACGAAAAATTCTAATTTTCTGTGTTTTTAATATTTATTTATGCAAAAACAAATTTATAAATATGTATGGAAATATTTATTGTTGTCGCTTAAGATATATTTGCAATATCTATTAGAATAATGATTTTTTTAAATATATTAAAATAATTCATAAATGGAAGTCGATAAGAAATTGATATTTAACAGCAGCAATTTTCTTTTTTTCGCTACGCTTGGACAATCAATTTGCTTTCTTTTCAAATATGCAAAGATCTGTTAGAAAAATTTAAAAAATCTTTTGTTTCTTTATTATACAGTTATAATTATCAAATAGTATTTCTGTTTAATATATCTTATAAATTAATGATTTCTATTAAAATATTACACATGTTTTTAAATGGTAAAAAATTTTATAATGAAAAGTAAAATAAATAAAATACTTAAATTAAACTTCCAATTAATATAACATGCTGTCTTTAAATTATTAAATATATAATAGAATTCAAAGTACAGATTAGTTTTAATTTTTCTTGTTTTTTTAAAACATTAATAATATTTGAGAATCACTATATAAAGTTACATATATTAAGATAAGAAAGATAAAAGTTTTAATATCAAAAATAATTTCCGATCTCTCTTCTTAGTATATTATATATAGGGATTATTTTGGAATATTTTAACTTAAAGTGTATAGAACTGAATTCCTGGACAATGTTTATCTAAATATTTAGATACTTTATTTTATGTGTATTGGAAAAGAATAAAAAAATCTTTATATCTATCTGATAAAAATTAATAATTTATATTCTGTTTAAGGAAAGATATTGCAAAAAAAGGAGAAGCATTTTACGATCTGCGACAAAATCATAAGATTATAATTTTTATAATTAAAATTGGAAAAAATTTTATGCAATTTTAATTTGGGGACGAAAAATTATGACTTAGAATATTTTTTGTGTAAAATTTATTTATGTGATAGAATAAATAATATATTTTCTGGTATTAAGAATAAAAATTTCAAGTAACACGCGTTTATAGCGGTAGATTTTTGTAGTTCAGATGGAACAAAAATATAAAAGAAGCAAAACTAAAATTTTATATAATTATACAAACACCAACAGCATCTTAAAACTAAATGGTATAAAGACTAACTAAAATAAGGATAGGTTGGATATTTATATAAAATTAAAAGTGGGGTGGATGATTGTGGATAAAAGTAGGTAGTATCTTTTATGCACACAAAAATTACAAAAAAATATTATTAAAATAAGTTATAGAAGAAATACAAAATTATAGAATATTTATCAAAAACATGTTAATTACTATATTAAATCTCATATCATCGTTATTTTCTTCAACTTCATTTGATAGATCTAATTGAGTATAATCTTCTACAACAAATTATTATATTCTAATAATGTAATTTTCTTTATACTTATTTACTTCATTTTCATGTATATAAGATAGAAACAATCATTAAGATTTTTCTACTGTATCATTTGCTTCACAATCATATTTCCACGATTTTCTTAAATTACTTATAGCAGTATTCGTTTCATCATTCGTTATACTATTTAAAATTATTAAAATAGATAATTTCCCATTATTGTTTTAAGAAGGGTGTTTTTCTACATTTACTAATTGCTGCAGCTTTCTTTATTCTAACATGACTACTCTAAAATAATTAAATTTAAAAGTATATCTTTAAAATTTAGTAAATTTCTTTATTTTTTTATTTATTTGTATTACAATGTAAATTACTAAAATGATTTTTTATCTGAGAATTTATAATTAACTTTCCCCATTTTTATAGAAATTTTATCACTTTTTTAAAAACACGATATTCTATAATGTTTACTGATTTTGTAGAAAAATACTATTAAAAAACCTATCATTGTCTTTAAACAACACAATATTAAAAATTTTCTAAAGTACGATTCTTTTTATACTTAAAATCTAAAGAAAATATTAAAAATATACTTATATTTAATAGTGACAATAATTTCAAATCATAAAAAATTTGATTTTATGAAGAATATCAGGATATTTTTATAACTTTAAAGAATTTTTACTAATTCGTAGAATGTACTACGAATCATTAAATATTTATCAACTTTAATTTATATTTTATATTGTTTTTTGAATAATTAGCTAACTTTGAAATATAAAAGATTTATTTCCTTAATTTGTTTTCATGCGTTGCTATAGTTTTAAATAATTAAATTCTTTTTTATTGTTTAGAAAATGCCATCCTAAATATTTAAATAATAGATAATTTTCTAATAATCATTGTTCTGTCTCTACACTTTTAAAATTATAAAGACAATCATTTTCAAATTTTAGTTTGTATATACAATAGTTGTTAAAATTTTAAAATAAGTTTAAATCTGATTTTTTTAACTTAATTCATCTGACTAATTTCCTTAAGCTAAAATTTTTCCTTATTAACATATAAATGGTTTTATTTTTTTTAAGGTTATTTCTCCTTTATATATGTAGAGGATTTTTCATTTATTATATTTTATACTTTTCTACAATTTAACATTTATGTGTACAAACAAAAAAATTTCCCTGAATTTTGGTTGACGGAAAATTTATTGTACAAAAAATATAGTTTTAGAATGTTTTTTTCTGCAAATACAAAACATACGCAGCATTGGTATTATGTTTTGCAGACCAGCATGAGATATTCTATGATGATCTCATTTACTTTGCATTGTGAAAGAATAATATTAAATTTTTTTTAACTAAAAAATTTGTCTCATCGAAAATTCAATAAAAATATTTTTTATAATTAACAGGAATACTTTTCCTCCAATTGTTTGATTCACCAGTTTTTCCTACAAATTGCAGGAAAATTTCTTTTCAATTTTCTGCCGTGTATAAATTGTAATTTTTACGTGGAATTTTGATAAAGTTACCTCAAATCGCTTCGTAGAAAAGTGAAGTGGATGACCAAACTTTAATATCCAATCCTTGTAATGCGTAAGCATATGATATTTATATGAAAGTTGGTAACCAGCTGAAAAATTATATTCAATTTAAAAAATATCAAAAAAAATTAACTTTATTCTTAGTATTCTTATAGTTAGATTATTTGTATAATCGTCATGATATTTTAAACATTAAATCTACTTTTGTACTTTTTCGTTTCGGTAGAGACTTTTTAGATTTAAATTTTAGTAATAAAAATGATTATCAGATAAAATAAAGTATAAATAGTGATAATACCTAATCTTAGTTTGATTATATAAAAAAAATTAAAATTTTAATTAATTTTACAGCATGGATAACTGATAACGTATTTTAGTCATTTTTTTAGTGTATGCCTCAAGTTAATTAACTAGTCATTTTGAATTTCACGTGAAAAAAATGATTATCTGATAATTTAAAGTGCTGTAAAATGATAATATAATATCTTCTCAATGATTATGACATCAAAAACCAAAAAAAATTAAATAACTTGACTAAATTTTAACTACTTAAAACAACTACAACCTATATACATGCATTTAAATATTTGGGGCTTACATTCAAATAATTTAAATGATATGAAAATATATCAAGTAAAGAAATGCAAATAACATCTAGAAATATCCCAATAGTTATCTAACTAAATTTATTTTGAGAAAAATGAACATAGAATATTATATGTTTGAGTATTTACTGCACGATATTGTACATATTCGCTTTCTATAGCAAAAATTGATAAGATCAATTACTAATATTTAATAAAAACATACTTATTCAAGGTATTTTTTAACAAAAGAATAATTTAAAACATAATTAAATAAACAAAAGCAATCTTTTTCGATCGACCCTACCGATACAGAAAAGTATCCTATTTTAAAATATTACTTACGAAATGTTACTTTAAATGATGAAGAAACTGGTCCACATACTTGTCTATTTCAAGTGAAATTTCTAATGCTGATTTATTATGGTCTTCTAAAAGATAAGCAATACATAAAAACATTTTTAAGAGCCAATACATGGATTGCAATATTGAACTTTGGTTTTCACAAACCATATTTTGATTTAAATACTCAAAAAAATATTCTGCATAGAAGCAGATTTTGTTCTCCAGACATAATAAATTTTGATTTTTTAAAAATCTTTCTTTTCTCTGTGTTAAGATCAAAAATTGATTCATTTAATACAGACAAAAGAGATCCTGCATTATATATTTTGCTAATGTAACTATATGCATTCCTGAATTTTTTTGAACATTCTTTACTAATTATTAAATAAAGATTTATAGATGAATATAGAACATTTGATAGACACCTTCTAGAACGTCCGTGGAATCCATCTGAAACCCAATTATTGTATTTTTGGTACACTAGGAATTTCATGTTCCTGAAAATAATTAACTTTTAATGCATTTTTTAAAATAAGATTTTGTTTTGAATTCTTGTAACATGCTTAGAATATGGACTTCTATTGTTTTTATTTTAATAAAATTTTTTTACACTGTTTACAGTGTTTATAGATAGTTGGCAATATTGGCAGACATTTGTTTAATTATTTTAGCTAATTAAAAATTGTAAAACTTTTAAAATAGCATGTTTTCATCAGTGTATAATATTAAAGTCGTATATGATAGATCACCAAGGTTGGCAAATTGAAAATAATTTTGTGCAATATTAAACTTTGTTTACATTACCTTTTCAAATTATCTACTTTCATACCAAAATATCTTAAATACCTCAGGTATTATTAAATTCACATTAGATACTTGTAAAATAAATGTATCCTATTTGGAGAATATATTTACGAACATTGAGGCCAAAAGTTTTGGCTGATCACCCAATAATAATAAATTCCATTTTAAAACAAATTTTATCCTTTCTTATATAATGTATTGTTGAAAATATGCTACTTTGTTAATAGCAAAACAAGAGTTCTGTTAAACAAATGTTTATTTTAATACTATAAGTAATTTAAATGCAATTGATTTAAGAAATTGAATCAAAAAAGTTAATGCCACAAAAAAAAGAATTTCTAAAAATGCTTCAAAATACATTTAGACATGTGGATGTTTTTAAAAATACTACTTATATGAACGAAATAATTGTTTTAAATATGACTAATATTAAAAATTTTGTTTGAAAATGCCACAAAATACCTCTAAATACGTTTGTTCACGTAGACTTATAATTAAAATATTATGCTTGTTAAATAAATAACTTAAATAGCGATTTCTGAAGGGAGAATATTCTAAACATTAGACAATTTTTTAATTTTAATAATAAAAAACTAACTTTTAAAAACTTTTTGTCATTGAACAAGTCATATGACTTTCATATTCATTTGGTAATAATGTGCATGCACGGCATGCATTAATTCTTCCAACAGATCTATAGTTTTGTATATGTTTAAAAATTGATTGCATTAATGGATGATCACCTAAAAAATGATACATAAACATAAACTTTATAATAAGATATGCAAATAATATTACAAAAAAAGATACTATAGTAATAACCGTTTAAACACCTCAGATTACGATATCGTATGAATAAGTCTAAGATTTCAAAAAAAGTTTCCTTTCAAACTTATTCGTAGACGGACCAATAACATGTAGTTTACATAAAATAATAAATTAATATCTTAATTACCACTTTATAATGTATCGTATAAATAAATATACTATAACTGATTATTGGCAATATAATGATTATTTTTCCTAAAGTTATTCTATTATATGTATTATTATTAAGTGTATTATTATATTGTCTTTCCTTTATAATTAAATACATCTGTTACTGATAATTTTTTTACTTACCAATGATACAATGAATTTTAAAATTATTTCACTTCCATCAAATAATCTTATACCTCTATTTTCAAACTGAGATAGGACAAAATTTATGTAAGATTCATACTTATCACTTTAGCAATATTTGTCATACATAATGCCATAAGTTCTATAGTGTACAATTTGAGACATTTGGGTAGAAGTATTTTCTGTGTCTATAAAGTTAATAATAATATTATTATTAATATTTATTAAAATGTTTAATTTATTCATTAATATCAAATTTTAGTTATAAAGTATAATATATTTTATTGTTGACTACCAACAAACTAACTATTGTAGCAAATTAATATATTTTAATTATAATTCATATAATTTCTATTATATAAATTATCAGTATTTAGCATAATATTAAATATAGTTAACAGTTTTTTTATATATTTTACAAATTTACTACTTACCATTATTGTGAATGATTTTATATGCACTATGAGATATATTTCCGTTTTTGTATGTCCTGTACATAGATTGTTTACACATATATCGTCAAAAAATATACTACTTTTAATATTTGGAATTTTTGTCAATTATTTTTGAAATTTATTAACATAATTTCGAATATCTTCATTTAAATCAATATGGGTAAATATTATATTTCTTCTTTTTAATATGTATTTCATTCTACTGTTAACTTCTTCTTCATTGTTTAATCTTCTTTTTTTATTTTTAGGAATATTTATCTTCTCATTTGCACAATTTGATAACAATGACTTTTCATGAACATAATTATTTTTATTCTTAATGATATTCTTGAATTTTGTATTATTCATATTTCAAGTGAATTTTCATCTCCTAATATTTGAAGAATTTTTTGAAATAAATCAAAAACGTTGTAATAAAGTTTATCACTTGCGTGATTGTTGGAAACAAAATCTAACAGTAAAGAATCAACTGTTTCAGATTTTTTACTATCTCTTCGCCTTCTTTTAGTATTTCCTGATGATTATTTTCCTCAACAATAACACTATTTATTAAAACGTTATTATCAATATTACATTCATTTAAATTGCTACACTTTTCAATACATTTGTTTTTTTTTTGGATTGTTGGAAGTGATTGCGATTAAAGTGTTTTAGCAGGTCAGTTATATTCATATATTTTCTCTCATTATTTAAAGTGTTTCTTGTACATTCAGTTATAGGGCAGTTGAGATTTTTTGATTCTAAACTTCCGTTTTCAACATGAGACTCACGAATATGTAGTATTATATGATCATGCAAATGTTTTTCACTACAATATTGACATTGAACAAGCATTTTAAATATTATAATGGCAGTACTAAAAAATATATAAATAAAATTTATCTTCTATAACAAAAAGAAATATGGAAAAAAAATTTGTCTCTCACATAACTCTCTTCAAATTCAACCGATTTTTATGGGTAGATAGCCAAAAGATGTGTTTTTTTCTAACTAGAGGGGCTGAATTAGTTTCAAAAACTTTTGGCCAAATTTTGGACAAATTATCTTTAAAAAACATCGTTTTTTTTGGCCTTTTTTAGCATAGATTGACCACGGGTTAACGGCATTTCAAAATATATAAAATACAATGGTATATATATCATTTGAAAGGTCTAATTCCAGAATAGTGCGGAAACACACTATTATGGAATTATATTAAACAGTGGCCGAGTTATGGTCCAAAGAGTGGTGACCATTTTTAAAAAATCATTGAAAAGTTAAATAGCTACAACTTAGTCGTAACTTGACAAAAACAAACAAAATAGTATCTATTTAATAGATCTAAGTCTAACTTAAAAAAGAAGTGTCTAACGAAGTTTATAGCTCAACTACGAAAGAAGTTATATTAATTTGAACGTCAACTTTTTTGCCTTTTTTCTATTTTTATTGTAAAAATCAATTTTGTTCCAGACATAACTCTTTCCAAACTTGATCAATTTTTATGGTTAAATAGTCATTTGATGTATTTTTTTTCAACTTAGGGGGGGAAAGTAGATTACAAAACTTTTGGTCCATAACTGACCAAATTATATTTAAAAAACTTCACTTTTTAGAACACGTTTTTGCATAGTTTTGTTCCAGAAATAACTCTTTTTAAAGTTAATGAAATTTTATGATTTCTTACTCATTTGAAAGGTACAAGTCAAGAATAAGGGGGAAACACAATAACATTAAGATTGATAAATAATTGGCTAAGATATGGGGCAAAAAGTAATGACTATTTTTTTAATAAAAATTAAAAAGTTAAATAGTTATTACTTTAAAGAAACTTATAAAAATCAAATAGACAAGATTTTCATTAAATAGATCTAGGTCTAACTTAAAAAATAAAACTATTGCGAAGTTTATAGCTTATCTACAAAATGATTTATGCCAATTTTAGTGTCATTTTTCTTGCTTTTTTCTATTTTTTTCTGCAAAAATCAATTTTGTTCCAGACATAACTCTTTTAAAACTTGATCAATTTTTATGGTTAAATAGTCATTTGATGTATTTTTTTTCAACTTAAGGGGGATAGTGTATCTCAAAACTTTTAGTCCATAACTGGCTAAATTATTTTTAGAAAACATCGCTTTTTAAAACACATTTTTGCATAGTTTTGTTCCAGAAATAAATCTTATCAAAGTTAATAAAATTTTATGCTTTACGACTCATTTGAAAGATACTAACATATAATAAGGAAGAAACACAGCAGTATTAAGATTGATAGCGAATTAGTTAAGTTATGGGTCAACAAGTGATGACTATTTTTTTGGTAAAAATTAAAGTGTTAAATAGCTATTACTTAATGGAATCTCTATAAAATTAAATAAATATAGTTTCTTTTATATAGATTTAAATCTAACTTAAAAAGTCAAACTATTGCGAAATTTATTGCTTATTTGCGGAACGGATTATACTAATTTTAGTGACAATTTTCTCATATTTTCTTCATTTTTTACACAAATATCGGTTTTGTTTTCAGCATAACTGTATTCAAACTTGATTAATTTTTATGGTTTAATATTCAGTAAATGTATTCTTTTCTAACTTAAGGGAGAAAATAGCTTTTAAAGTTTTAGCAAAATTTTATTTTGTTTGGATAATAAACAAGAAGATAGAAGATGTAATAAACACGTTTTTTATTAATCAAAAAAATAGTACAAAGTATCGTAGCCACCTATAGGGTTTTAGAAAGTTATAAGATTTTAAAAAACATAGAACTTACTAGTACTATACTATAAATTTTTCTCAGGAAATACCTCTCCGAGAATTTCAATTAATTACCTCTATGGTAGTCTAAAATTTATAAATTAGTAAAAACAAAATTATCTAACATGGTATTATATTTAAATAGTTATATAAAATATATTTTGAGATAACGAAATATCTAAGTGATGACGATTGTAAAATGATAAATAGTTTTTTCATGTCATCATGTATCGAAATTTCTAGAACTTTTACCCTCTTTTAGCTTTTTGTCTTTTATTGCTTATAGGTATTTTGTCTCTTGAAAGTATGAGACCTTTTTTCTCTTCAAGAGAAATATAATCCTTCTTTTTTAACTAAAATTGACAAAGTCATCTTTTAAAAATACCAATTTTTTGAATACGTTTCGTTAAGGTTTGTTCTAGAAATAATTCTTTTCAAAATTAATAAAAAATTTGTTTTATGACTTATCTAGAAGGTACAAATATGGAATAAAAAGGAAATTCAATATTAAAAAGGTTAATAAAAAATTAGTTATGTTATGAGTCAAAAGATGATAATCATTTTGTTAATAAAAATAAAATTTTCCTAATGTTTTAACCTTAATAATGGTTGTTTAAAGTAATAAAAACTAACATTTAGAATATAGTTCAAAGCCTAACTTTAAATTTGAAACTATAACGAAGTTTTTAGCTTTAAAACGATAAAACTTATTTAAGGTATTAATTTTTTGCTATTTCTCATTTTACAATTGTAAAATTAAGGTAAATATGTAGTTAATAGAAAAATGATATTAAATCGTTTATATTAATCTTAAAAATATAATAGAAGATCAATTAAATATTTATTTGGAATGATTCAAACATTCATTTTTATTCACCCTTTAGATATTAATAAAATTCTTTTTGTTTCGTAATTTTTTATTAAACTAAACATTTTCAATAAATGTAGACGTTATAAGATGATTCTCACAATCAGAAATATTTCTTATATTATAACAATGTATTTTCGGTTATCTTTTTTCTCCAGAAATTTGTAATTTAATAAAACAATTTTTTTATACAGATACTTTGATTAATGATTTTTTATAAAAATTCTTTATAAAAAAATATGCTCTGCGGACCAGCTCTGACCTGCCGAAGGCGGGTCTAAGGCTGGTTTAATAAAATGAAGTTACAATACACAATGAAATGAGATAATAGAAATTAAAAAATCAAATAGAGTAAAGGTTTTAATAAAATAAAGAAGGTTTCTAGCGTTAATATATTTGTTTACCATCACACTTTAAAATTATGTGTTCATTTCTTTGTATTTTTTTATATTTTAAAAATTTAAATATAACAAAAAAACCAACTGTTAGGTACCTAAGGTAAAAAGATTGTTATCTTTTCTTAAACA
The DNA here is from genome assembly GCA_005656395.1 of Strongyloides papillosus. NCBI lineage: Eukaryota > Metazoa > Nematoda > Chromadorea > Rhabditida > Strongyloididae > Strongyloides > Strongyloides papillosus. The sequence goes on from SRSI01000002.1 coordinate 141,753, forward strand.
ATTGTCTAACGGTTATATTTAATGATGTTATAAAAAATATAAATATAATAGTATGTTAACTTCAGCAGTCATTTTTTTATTTTAGTCTTTGTCTATGCGTATTGTCTTATTAATAAAGAGTACCTATTATTAAGCGAGTAAGAGCGAGTCTTTAACAGTTATTTTACTCTAATGAGTAAAAAACAGAATAATTAATGCTATTTTTAATGATTGAAAATTAAAATGTTTAACTTATCATTATAGATTTACATAACGAATATTTAATAATTGTTTATTTTAATAAGCACTTATAAATAGTTTTATATTCATTAGCATTTGTTTCGTTTTGGCAAATAAAGTCATAATTATATCTAAATTATGTATTTATATTATACAAAAATAATAAAAAAAATTATTTTATAAAAACGGATAGAAAAAATTTTTTTACTATATAGAGTAATGATAGAAATTAATAGAATTAATATTTTTAAATTGAAACATTTGAAAGATTTTTTAACAAATCACACATGTTAGGACGAAGTAATAATTTTTAAAAATGTTATATTTAACAATCTTGTGAAATCAAACTTTAATTCACTAGATTGTAGAAAAATTCTATTATTTTAAAACAACAAAAGTAGAGCTTTTGAATGACAAATAGTTTTTAAAATTACTTTGGCATAAACTAAACAATTTTTTTAATAAAAATATTACTTCGAGTAAATGAAGTATTTATAAACATCAAAAATAAATTCTTTTCTATTTCAAGATTGATGATTAATAAACAATGCACATTTTTTAACAAAAAAAAAACAGATATTAATGATAAAATTAAAGAAACCAATTCTAAATTTTGTATATTCTGGCATTAAAGCAATACATATTGCGAAGAAAGAAAATTAAGGAAATTTTTTAAATTTTCATAATACGATTTTAATATACACTTTGACATAAGTATATTTGAATATTATTTTTAGTTATTTTACGTTATTGAAAATAAACTTTATTATTTGATAATGAGTAATCAATTTTATGAATTATTAATTTTTTTAAAATAGAAAATAATTTAATTTAAATGGTTATTACCATTAATGAGGATCATAACAAAACAATTATTTAAAATACGATGAAAATGCTAAGAAACATATTATAATAAATCATTTTGTTAAATATAAATAACTTTGATGTCTTATTTTTAACTAGACCATGTTCTAATTAAGTAAATAGACTAAGTCTATTAGGCTATTTATTCGTTACTGATAATTTATTTAAATCGCACAATTTTTATTGGTAATTGTTTATTTTAAAATAAATTTCACTAATAAAAACATCATATATTCTTTTTTATTTTGTTTGAATAATAATTATTTTTTAGGAAACATAATGAAGAGGTAGGTAACAGAATGAAGAGGTAGGCAACAAAATGAAGAGATAGGTAACAAAATGAAGAGGTTTTATGAAAATTAATAAAATTGAATATTATTTTGGGTAACAAAATGATGGAAAAATTTTTGTGTGTACAAACTCTCTTGTTATAGACACAAAAAACGATAACAAGTCCAAACTCCCTTGTTATATATACAAAAAACCGATAACAAGTCCAAACTCCCTTGTTATAAAATATAGACCTTTTACTTCTGGCACAAGTAAAAATTTTATTAAATTGGTGTATGCGTCCCTATAGAAAAAACACAAATTAAAAAAATACAATAAATAATAACATTTAAATTATAAAAAAATAACCGACAATTTGACAAAATGACATTACGAAATAAAATTGTAGAGACGCAATCCAAAATTTGAGAGATTAAACTAAATGACAAAAAAACAAAAATATTCCCTCTTATATACTCTTCTAGACAAAGGAAAAGAGAACTCTTTTTCGCGCTCTCCAATACAACACCAAAATCTCTCAAAAAGAAAAATACCTTTTTTCTTTACTCAAACTTTTATTTAACTTTTAAAATTTGCATTTACGTGTTAATATATAGATTGTCTCAGTAGTTTTGTCGTTTTTTAATCACATTTTTTAATGATTTAAAAGGAGACGATTTTATTAAAAATTTTATTTTATAAATATAATAAAAATAGATATAAGCTATAATATAATTCAGTAATGTTCAAGTTAATGGTTATCACTGCACATATTTATCAATTGGAAAATATGATTATTAGTGTATAAGTATAAGCTATTATTGTAATTAGATAAAATCACTTCTTAAAATTATATTTGTATAATTACAAATTATCATATTATCAATACTTAATTTTTTTGTTAAAGAGTGAATGTAATTATCCATTATTTTAGATACTGTCTCTTCCAAGAGTTTTAACTAAGATATAATAAACTAAAGCTTCAAAATTTTATGTCGAACATTTGAAAAGATGTATTAATGTTAAAAGAGTTTAGTAATTGTTCTCAAAATATCAAGATGCATAAATGAACCTTGAATAATAAAACATTCATTTGTAGAATTTTCGCTTCTAATAAAAATTTTTTAAAATATGTTACTTGAAAACTACTTTTAATGACCTATAATATAATATGTTTTCAAAAGTGAACAAAAAAATATGGACTACTAGTAACGTATTTTATAATATATTATAAAAACAAGTTAGACTTTAAAATTAGCATGATATTATACAAAATATTAAAATTCAACAACAATTTACATTGTTTCGAAATATCGAACATATATATTATTGTAAAATAAAAGAAACACTTTATGGTAAAACCTAATGTTGTTCTTCGCTTTAAACATTTTTTTGTCGTTTGATATTTTTTATAGGTAGAGCTTTTTATTACATTTACTAAGAATTGTTAAAATTTGTCTCATTTTTCTTTTGTATATATCATATTAAAAAAATTCTACACTAATTTAATATCATTAAATACGTTTTAATAAAATTTTAAATGTAGTTTGTATTAGTAGTGTTCATAGTAAAATAACATTTTTAATAATTATGTAAAAAATAATTATAACGTTTTATGCTCATATTCGGCTGAAATACACCGAATTCCGTCCGGTCTCTAAAGTAAATTAGTCGGAAGACATTTTAATACTTGTATGGGAAACTTTCTGGAAACTGTTAGTGATGTAAGCCTCTTTTTTTAAATCTTATTTATAATAAAATAATTACAATAACAACTTTTTAAGCAAATAATTTTTACTATCTTATAAGAAGTTTAAATAATTACCAAAAAAAAATAGCAAAATAAATAAAATTTTAGTTATCATTTTGATTTTAATTTATTTTTATTATGTATAATTTTAAATTCTAGATGTAGTTATAACAACTAAATATATACTTATAATAAGTATTAGTTAATATATTTCATTCAGAAAAATGTTTAAAATACTAGGAGCTATTTCTAGCTTCATTCAAAAATTTTGAAAGCTGAAGAATTACCTTCAGAATTCAATTTTACCTTTAAATTAAGTTATTTAAACCGAAATTTTTATAATAATATTAACTCACATCTTTTACATTTCATTCGTTTACAATTTTTTACCAATTAATATGCAGCGAATGTATGTGTATCTATAACAAAAAGAAATAAGGAAAAAAAATTTGTCTCTCACATAACTCTCTTCAAATTCAACCGATTTTTATGGATAAATAGCCAAAAGATGTGTTTTTTTCTAACTAGAGGGGCTGGATCAGTTTTTAAAATTTTTGGCCAAATTTTGACCAAATTATCTTTAAAAAACATCGTTTTTTTTGGTCTTTTTTAGCACAAATTTGACCAGGATCAACTATATTTCAAAATAGATAATATTAAATGGTTTATATACCATTCGAAAGGTCTACTACCAGAATAGGGGGGAAACGCAATCCTATTAAATTGTATAAAAAATTGACCGAGTTATGGTCCAAAGAGTAGTGACCATTTTTAAAAAATATTATAAAAGTTAAATAGCTATAAATTAGTCAAAACTTGATAAGATGAAATAAAATAGCATCTGTTATATAGATATACGTCTAACTTAAAAAATAAGGGTCTAACGAAGTTTATAACTCAACTACGAAAGCAGTTATATTAATTTGAATGTCAACATTTTTGCCTTTTTTTCATTTTTATTGTAAAAATCAATTTTGTTCCAGACATAACTCTTTTCAAATTTGATCAATTTTTATGGTCAAGTAGTCATTTGATGTATTTTTTTCAACTTAGGGGAAAGGGAGTTTTAAAACTTTTGGTTCATAACTGGCCAAATTATTTTTAGAAAACATCACTTTTTTAGACCCTTTTTTGTATAGTTTTGTCTTTCGGATAACTTTTGTAAAAGTAAATGGAATGTTTTGATTTATGGCTCATTGGAAAGGTACAAGTATGGAATAAGGGGGAAATGCAGCAGCATTAAAATTGATAGAGAATTGACTAAGTTATAGGTCAATAAGTGATGACAATTTTTTCAATAAATAATAAAAATTTAAATAGTTCTTACATAATAGAAACTTGAACAAACAAAGTAAACATAATTTTTTTAATAGATCTAGGTCTAACTTAAAAAATTAAACTATTGCGAAGTTTATAGCTTATATACGAAACGACTTTTGCCAATTTTAGTTTCATCTTTCTCTCTTTTTTCTATTTCTTTTATAAAAGTCAATTTTGTTCTAGACATTACTCTTTTAAAAGTTGATCAATTTTTATGGTCAAATAGTCATTTGATGTATTTATTTTCAACTTAGAGGGGAAAATGAGTCTTAAAACTTTTGATCTATAATTGGCCAATTTTTTTTTAAAAATATCACTTTTTAGCCACATTTTTGCATAGTTTTGTTCTAAAAATAACTCTTTTAAAGGTTAATTTAACTCTATAATTTATGACTCATTTATAAGGTACAAGTATGGAAAAGAGGGAAATTTAATATTAAAATGATCAACAAAAAATTAGTAAAGTTATGGATTAAAATTTGACAACCATTTTTTTAGCAGAAATAAAATTTTTTAAATATTATAACTTTATAAAAAATTGTTTAAAATAAATAAAATTAAATGTAGTATATAGATCAAAGTCTGATTTTAAATATAAAAGCATAACAAAGTTTGTAGCTTAAAAACGAAAAGTTTTTTTAGGTATTAATTTTTTTGTTTTTTCTCATTTACATATTTGTAAAATTAAGTTAAATGTGTAGTTAATAGAGCAACGATATCAAATTGTTTATACCAATTTCAAACATATAATGAGGAGTCACATAAATAGTTACTTGGATTGTTTCAAGTATTCATTTTCATTCACCTTTTGGGTATAAATAAAATTCTTTCTGTTAGGTAAATTTTTCACTTAACTAAACGATTTCAATAAACGTAGACGTTATAAAATGATTTTCACAATCAGAAATATTTCATATCTATAACAAAAAGAAATAAGGAAAAAAAATTTGTCTCTCTCATAACTCTCTTCAATTTCAACCGATTTTTATGGGTAAATAGCCAAAAGATGTGTTTTTTTCTAACTAGAGGGGCTGGATCAGTTTTAAAAATTTTTGGCCAAATTTTGGCCAAATTATCTTTAAAAAACATCGTTTTTTTGGCCTTTTTTAGCATAGATTTGACCAGGGTATAACGTTATTTTAAAAAAGATAAGATACAATGATTTATATATCATTTGAAAGGTCTAATTCCAGAATAGTGCGGAAACACAGTTCTATTGAATTGTAATAAAAATTAGCCGAGTTATGGTCCAAAGAGTGCTAACCATTTTAAAAAAATTATTAAAAAGTTAAATAGCTATAACTTAGTCATAACGTAATAAAATGAAATAAAATAGTATCTGTTATATAGATGTAGGTCTGACTTAAAAAAGAAGTATCTAACAAAGTTTTTAGGTTAACAAAGAGAAGAGTTATATTAATTTGAATGTCAACTTTTTCGCTTTTTTTTCATTTTTTTCACAAAAATCAATTTTGTCTTCAGCATAACTTTCTTCAAACTTAATCAATTTTTACGGTAAAGTAATGATTAGATGTGTTTTTTTCTAACTTAGTGCGGAAAATGGGTCTTAAAACTTTTAGTCTATAAATGGCCAAGTTATGTTTAAAAAATACCACATTTTTGGACAATTTTTTGCATAGTTTTTTGCAGAGAATAACTTTCTTCAAAGTTAATGAAATAAATTATTTTTTTAATGATTAAACAGATTTAAATCTGGAATCCTGGGGAAACACAATACGATAGATATATATGAAAAACTGATTAAGTTATGGACCCAAGAATAGTCACCATTTTTTAAATAAAAACAAAAATTTTTTAATGCTGTAATCTAAATAAAAAGTTGTTTAAAATAAATCAATTCAAAGTATTTTATAGATCTATGTCTAACTTAAAAAATAAAACTACAACGAATTATATTCATTAACAAATTAAAGAGTTATATTTATTTAGATGTCAATTTTTCCACTTTTTCTTCATCTTTTTCATAAAAATCAATTTTGTGATTGACATAACATTCTTCAAACTTAATCAATTTTTATGATTAAGTAGTCATTAGATGTATTTTTTTCTAACTTAGTGGGGAAAACGGTCTTTAAAAATAATGGTTCGTAATAGGCCATGTTATTTTTAAAAAACATCTGCTTTTAGTCACTTTTTTGTGTAGTTATGTCTTTCAAAAAAACTTTTGTAAAAGTAAGTGAAATGTTATAGCTTATGACTTTTTTGTAAGATACGAGTCAGGATTAAAAGAGAAACGTACTATTAGTGAATCGTTAAGAAACTGGCCAAGATATATGCCAAAGAGTGGTAACCATTTTTTTTTATAAAAATTAAGAATTTAGTAAGCTATTACTTAATTAAAACCATAAAAAATCAAGTTAACATGATTTTTTTTAGATAGATTTATCTCTAACTTAATAAATGAAACTATTGCGAAGTTTATAGCTTATCAGCGACACGAGTTATACTAATTTTAGTTACAATTGTTACACATTTTATTCATTTTCTACACGAAAATCAGTTTTGTCTTCAGCATAGCGTTGTTCAAACTTGATAAATTTTTTTGGTTTGATAAATAATAAATATATTTCTTTTAACTAGAAGAGAAAAAAATTATCTTAAAGAGTCTTAAACAAAATTGACAAACTATCTTTAAAAAGATTTATTTCCCAGACATCTTTTGTGTAATATTTTATCACAAGTATCTTTCCTCTCAAAGTTATTGAAAATTTTTAGTTTATTATTGTTTTAAAAGGCACAACCCAGAAATAAAAAGGAAATTTAATATTAAAATCATTGATTATAAATTAGTTAAGTTATGGATCAAAAAGTGTTAACCATTTTTTCAAAAAATTCAATCTAATCACTGTTGTAACTTCTCTTAATATTGTAATTAAAAGAATGAACATTAAATTTAGGTATTTTTCCCAAATATAGTAAAACAATATTAATGATTTTAGATTTGTTTATTATATGTTTTTATGTTCAAATGTATTTGTTTCTCAATTTAATTTAGATTTTGTTTTGATTCATCTAATTAAAAGTAAGAAAATTAACTTTTCAATTTATCGTTATTATTTTTTTATTACAGATTAAATTTGTACATATTTCGAACATAAAGATCTCCTAAAGTAAACAAAAATGTTAAGAATTTGAGTGTATGATCGTGTTGTGGTAACATGCTTGCAATACTCTCTCTATGCTAAATAATCATACAAATAAAGTAACACTTTAAAATTTTTGGCAACATATTTTGTATGTAACATTAAACATTTTTATAAAAAAATGATAGAAATTATTTCAGTATTTTATTTAAATACTAATGTCTTAATTTATAAAAAAAGTATGTTAAATAGTTTTATATCAATAAAACATATACATGTTTGTTCTTTTAATTATAAATAAATGCTATAAATGTAAAAAATATATTGACACAATATTATATGTATGTTACAGATAAAGTATGTAAAACACAGCAAATTTAAAAAAGAACATTTCTTATATGTAAATCTATTTTCAAGAATGTTCATTACAAACAAAATAAAATCTATATGCGAAATGTGTCATTAAAAGTTTTGAGTAAAGAAAATAGTAAGAAATTAAAATTTTTATTTCTATAATTAAATTAAAATACATAAAAAAAATAAAATTTTTATTTATTTTTTATGAATTGTTATTATTTTTCCTATGTTCCCATTATAATTAATGTTAAAAATGGGAGGGCGGGCTTGGGGTCTCCCCCCTTTTTTGTTCTTCCATTCATCCTTTTTGAACTTCTTCTTCTTTTCTTTTATTTTTTCCTTTCTTTTTCTATTCTTCTCCCTTTTTTGCTCGAGATATCTCTCCTCAGCTATTTTTAGAAGCTCCTCATCCGTCTTCTGTTTTTCATTCATACGTAAATTTGAAAACATTTCTGGAAAAAATTATTAATATTTTTTATATGTTACTTACTTAATATTCTTTTTTGTTTTTGTGTCACTCCTGTTTGACCTGCCATAATAAATTTTTAATTTTTAAAATATAAATTTTTTTATAAAAAAAGGTCATTATATACTGATAATAATTTGCATTTAATTTAAAAAATTGTAATTTTTTATGTTAAAAAATTTATTCAGATTATTTGTGATTTTTGTTTTTAGAAAGTCAATGCAAAATTTTAATTTTTAACAATTTCATGCATGTGATTTTATTAAATTCTTGAAATAAAATTATTTTTTACATGTTTTTTTTCCAAACTTCTGTAAAAACATATATATAATACATGGATATTTAAATTATTTGTTGTAGTACTTGAAATAAAGTGTTTTAGTACATGATTTCTTTCAAAATTTTAATATAAAATATATAATATATAGATATTTAAATTCTTTATTGTATAACTGATATAAAATTTAAATAAATTAAATAAATATTGTAATTTATATCCATCAAAAATTTATATAAGAGTTGAATTTTTCTGATTTCATCCATAAAATTGTATATATAAAATATATAGAATGTGCTATGCCAAATATGTTTTAGGCATTTTCTCAAAATTTTACTATATAAATTAATGGAGAATTAGAGATTTTTTTTAATCGAAAAATATGTGATCAAATTTATATTGAAATTTTCAAGATGTTATTTATTTGCTCTATAGGAATTTTATTTAATTATTAATTTGATAATATTTAGTAATTTAGTAATAATATTTTGCTATAATTAAGAGTTTCTGTAATTTATTAGTTATCTTAAAATATAAGTTTTATATGTCAATATTTAAAATAATTATTTTTTCAAGTTTTCTTCACATTACTTTATATCCATGTTTATTTTACAAACTATTCTTTTTTATTTATTCTTTTAAAACTATTTTAAGTTGCTAATTCATTGTTTTTGTTAATATTGTTAAGTTTATTTTATTAATTTCTATTGATTTATTAGTATACTATATTGATCTATTTTTATAAAAAATACTTTTTTTAAACATATAGTTTTTTTTGATCACTAAAACTTAAATTTAAGAATAGCTCTATCGAAACTAAAAAGTACCATTTTTATTATTATCGTTCTTATAAATAAATTTTTTACGTTGTTATTATATTGTACTAATTTTTTTAATTTCAGATAGAAAAAAACGGGAGAAATGGAATTCGTCAACAATTTATTGAAAAAAGTTAATAAAATTGACATTCCAAAAACTTTAATTTGTGATTCTACTGATTCAGTAAATCATAATTTTGTACATGATTTCATTAATTCGAAGCATGTGATTATTTTGGATGAAGACATTACTGTGTCATACATTCTTGATACTAATGGAATCATTAATTCGATAACCATTAGAAACAATAGTCAAGCCGATAATTTGGTTAAAGCTATAAAAAATAAAAACAGTTGTGCTGGAGGCATGGTAATTCAGAATGATTACCTGCCAATAAATTCCAATAGTACAACTATTTTTAAAATTTTGCAAGCCGATATGTGCCAAGCATCTTTAGGACAAAATAACCAATGTGTTGCAATGTCATCTGCTGCATTGATTATGGCATGTATCAAATCACCATTAAATTGGGTAAAATTTGATATAAATAATGTCCTAAACCAGGGAAACGTTTTATACGAAGAATGCATTAATTATATGCGCAGCATTAATGAGGTAATTGATCATAGAGGTTATTTATCAATAACCAATATTTTACGAGAAACAATTTTGTTTAATCGTAAAATAACTTTTAGCACAGCTTCGTGCTTATCATTTACGGGAAGAGGGAAGAAGGCTAGAAGAAACGAGATTAACTTTGGTTTCGTTTCTCTTTCAGAAGCATTGAATAGATTAGTAAACGAACATCAGTTTCTAATCTTGATTGCGAATGAAAGGGCTTCCTCAATAATGCACCATGACGAAGCATTTTTCTTATTTGATCCACATTCTATGGATCAAAATGGAAGATATTGCTCTAATGGTGTTTCATGTATGCTAATGTTTAAAACATTAGTTGATTTGATTAAATATTTACAAGCTAATCAGGTTTGTAATAATTCAGTATTTCAAATTGACGGTGTAAACATTAGTGTTGAAGATATATCAGGTAATAATCCTGATGTTTCAGCCAGTAAAAATAAGGTAAAGGATAGACTATCAAAAATAGTCAATAAAGAATCCTTACACTTATCTAAAAAAAACAAAAAGATCGATTCTAATTTGAATGAAGAAATCTCTTCATTAAAAACTAGAATTGAAAAATGCAAAAGAATTGAGGGAAAAAGAAAATTGCAAGCACAGTTAAATAGATTAGAAAGAAAATCTAAAGATACTGTTAAAAAAGATTGTATTGAATACATAAAAATAAATGAGGAATTTGATAGTAATTTCAACAAAGGTTTCGATTTTAAAAATGACGAACCAATGGAAATTGACATTTGTGAAAAAAATATATCGCATGTTGCAATAAATTTTGATGTAGATATTGATTCTACATTAAAAGAAAAAAATGAAATTGAAAGTAAAATAAAAAATTGCAAAAGAGTCAATGAAAAAAAGAAATTACAAAAGCATTTAAATAGATTGCAAACTAAATTATCAAAAGATACTGTTAAAGCGGAATCTAATGACAATTTGAAAATAAATAAAGTATTTATTTGTGATCTAAATAAAAATGTTACAATAAGTAATGAGGAGCCAATGGAAGTTGATATATTTGAAAAAAATATATCAAAAGATCCAAAAGAACATAGTGTAGATATTAGATCTGTATTAAATCAAGTAAAAATTACTAAAAATAAAATTAAAAATTGTAAAAGAAAATCGGATACTAATAAATTACGATTACAATTACAAAGATCTAAAAAGAGTTTACCAAAAAGTTTAAAAAATATTGCAGAATGCGATAAACTAAACGATGGTAATGACAAAATTTCGGTAATTAAAGATGTATTAGTAAATTTTGTTCAATTAGATAAAACTCGAAAAACAATTGGTAAAAAAAAATTGACAAAAAGAATTAAAAGATTATCAAGTAACATTATAAAATGTGCTGATGTATCATTAAATAAAAATTCTCAGGTAGATTCTATTGTAAAAGCTTTTGATTCAATTCAAGTAGCTAACAATTCTACTAAAAAAAGGGAAAAAAGTAAAAAGAGTTTGAAAAAACAAAAACTTTTTCCAGCTAGAAATGAGGAAATTATCCCAGATGAGCATTATTTGGGTTCCCTTTATACTGGCTGTGAACATTGCCAAGCGATGTTCTATGAAAAAGAAAGCAAATATAAACAATGCTGTGAATTTGGGGGAGTTAAAGAATATGAAAGATTATTTAATAACTTTCCTAAATTTATAAAAGATTTGTTTATAGGTGAAGATGAAGAAAGTATATACTTTAAAAAGCATTGTAGGCGAATTAATAATAAATTTGCCTTTGCGAGTTATACCGGTCAACAAAGAGACTTTAAAACACCAGGTCCTCCAACATTTGTGTTGCATGGTGAAGCTAAACGTGTAATAAACACAGCTGTACCTGAAAATAAAGATAATTTGTCCTATGGACAATTATATTTCTATGGACCTGATGTTGCTGAAGATATAAGAAATAAAAATGCTAATGCATTTAATGAAATATCAATTATTAGTAATCTTACTCATATAATTTCCAAAATAAATATGTTAGCATTATCATATAAACATTTTGGTGATTATATTCGTGAGCAGGAACTAAAACATAAAGATGAAAATAAAGCTATGCCAATTTTAAAGTTGGTTTTGAAGCCTCCAGCAAATAAGAACGATAGAGTTCGTAATTTGCCAGAGGTTACAGAAATAGCAGCTATATTTCAAAGTGAAGATGGAGAAGTTCCTGATTATAATGTTTTGTTATGTAATAAAACAGGAAAATTGGAAACTTTGAGCCATTTCAGTCCCTTAAAAGATCCTGCAACATATCCATTGTTCTTCCCAACAGGAGCTTTTGGATGGGAAGAGAAAAAAATTTATAAAAAAGGTAATGAGCAAAGATCTCTAACGAAATTGGTTTATTACCAAAATCTAATTGCTGTGAGACCATCATTTAATCCTTTACATCATGGAGGATTATTATTTCAACTGTTTGTTGTTGATGCTTACACAGCAATAGAAAGAGATCGTCTAAATTACGTTATTAAGCTTAACAAAGAGCTTAAACAAAAAAATAATAAACATATAGAAGATCTTCTTGAAGATTATCTTATTGGTGATGAAGATAATGAAGAAGCTGCAAAAAAAAGTGAGAGAATTAAACTTTTTAGCAGTTACATTGGTTCAAGAAGATTCATGCATTTAGGCTATCAAGACGGTATGGCCATTGTTAGGAAATTTGGGAAACCAGATTTCTTTATTACAATGACCACAAACCCCAATTGGAGAGAGATTACAGAAAATCTTTATCCTGGGCAATTACCAAATGATCGCCATGACTTGATCGCAAGAGTGTTTAAGCATAAATCCGATGCTTTAATACACGACTTGAAAGAAAACAAAATAATGGGCAATGTAGTTTATCTACAGTCAACCATTGAGTTTCAGAAAAGATCTTTACCACATATCCATATATTGGTAAAAGTTTCAAAAGAAGACTTCAGATTAACTTCTGATCAGGTAGATGAATGTGTCAAAGCAGAATTCCCTGATAAAGAAAAAAATCCACGTCTCTTTGAAATTGTCACAAAAACAATGGTACATTCGAGATGTGATATTTCGAAAACAAAAGTACCCTGTTGGGATGAAGCAAAAAACATTTGCACTAAAAAATTCCCAGAACAGTACCATAAAGTAACTTCCATTACTTCTAAAGGTAAAGTTAACATTAAGAGATCATTTGATCCATTATTAGATATTACCGATAGATTTGGTAACAAAGTAAATAACGATTTTTGTGTAACATATAATCCTTATTTAAGCTTGAAATACAATTCACATATTAATGTTAAAATTTGTGAAAGTGTTTTAAGTCCTAAATATTTGTTTAAGTATACACATAAATCTAATGGTGATAAAATTGCTGCAGATGTAGTTGAAACCGTTGAATCGAAAAATGAGGTTAAACTTCATATTGACGGTAGATATGTAGGACCATCAGAAGCAGTTTGGAGAATCATGGAGTATCCAATACTTTATAAAGATTGGACTGTTGTAAGATTAGCAGTTCACTTAATAAATGAGGATTGTACAGTTGCCGATGAAATGAATAACGGCAATAATAATTGTTTCAAAGCGGAAAAAGGTTATAAATCTACATTATTAGCATTTTATAATCTTAATAAAAACGATATTAATGCTAGAAGGTATCTCTATAATGAGATACCAGAGTATTATTGGTTTGACTTAAAAACCAGAGAATGGAAATTAAGACATCGCCAAAGGCGTACAATAGGAAGGATATTTACTGTATCACCTATGAATGTCGAATTGTTTTCACTTCGCCAACTTTTGCTCCATGTACCTGGAGCAACATGTGAAGGTGATTTGAAAAATGTTAATGGTGTTCAATGGCCCTCATTTAGAGATGCTACCATATCAAGAGGCTTACTTGATACTGAAGACAATTACAATGAATTGTTTGAAGAAGCATGTGAAAGCGCGATGCCTAACATGCTTCGTAATTACTTCGGTCTCATGATTTGCTATTGGCCATCTTTTACAAGGCATTATGATACCTTCATAAGATTCAAAAATTACTTAATCGAAGATTATTTAATGAAATATAATGGTAATGAAGAAAGAGCTGAAGCTCAAGCCATTTTTGATATTAGAAATGTTCTACAATCTAATAACTTTAATGGCTATACTGATTTACCTGAAGTCAATTTCGATATTATAGAGATTGACTATGTTGAAGATAAAGATGTCCTAAAAAGGTTAGGTGACGAAAATTTAAAATCAGCTAACGAAAAACAGAGAAACTTTATTGATAAGATATTGAATATCATTGATAATAATTTCTCAGATAAACGTTGCTTCTTTTTAGAAGGACCTGCAGGAACAGGTAAGACATTCGTCTACACAACGTTATATTACTTACTTAGAGCTGAAGATAAAATAGTACTTAATTGTGCTTCAACGGGTATTGCGGCTACTCTTCTTAGAAATGGACAAACAGTTCATTCTATGTTTTCAGTACCTATTACCTTATACGACAGTAATTTTAGGCTATCCAAGCTTAATAAATTACGTACTACTATGCTTGAAAAAGCTTCACTAATAATAATTGATGAAGCACCTATGCTTAGCAAGTATGTAATTGATTATCTTGATCAGCAACTAAAAAAAGTCTGCAAGAATGATCTTCCATTTGGTGGAAAAGTCATCATATGTGGTGGTGATTTTAGACAAACATTGCCTATCTTACCAAATTCTACAAGGCATCAAAATGTTTTGTTCTCCATAAAGTATAGCCCTCTTTGGAACGTTTACTTTGAGACAGTGAAACTTACCAGAAACATGAGGGTTAAAGAGAACGAGATAGATTTCGCCAAGTGGATTTTAGACATTGGTAATGATGCTCTTCAAAAAAATGAAGATGGCGAAGTAGATATACCACTAAATATTCAATCAACTGGAAATTTAGTGAACGATATCTTTGGAGCTAAAAATGAAAGCATATTAGAAAAATCTAATTATGCAATTCTTGCTCCAACAAATGTCATTGTAGAGTCTATTAATAATGAAGTATTAAATACTCTACCAGGCGATGTAGAAAAAATATTTTCAGCCGATTCGATTAGAAAAGATTCGGATACAAATGAAAATTACTACAACATGCCTATCGAAAATCTGAATCAGTTAACACCTAGCGGTTTACCACCGCATGTGTTGAATCTCAAGATTAATGCTGTTATTATTATTCTTCGTAATTTAAACATTAAAGAAGGACTTTGTAACGGCACAAGATTGAGAATTATAAAGATTAATAAAAGAATCTTGACATGTATTCATTTGTCAGGATTAAATAAAGATAAAACTGTTCTTATACCTAGAATAGTTTTATATAGTTCTGAAGGAGAATATCCTTTTACATTAGCAAGGAAACAGTTTCCTGTAAGACTTGCCTTTGCAATGACTATCAATAAAAGTCAAGGGTAAACATTGAGTAAAGTTGGTGTAGATTTAACAACACCAGTTTTTTCACATGGGCAATTGTATGTTGCTTTTTCGCGAGTAAAAAGTTCTGATTGTCTATTTGTTAAAACAGAATCCAATAAAGCTAAAAATATTGTATATACGGAAATATTTAGAGCATAGATTCTAATCAAATAGTAAAAATACAGAACAGAAGTTACTTGGAGGAAGAAGAACAAAAAGAAGACGAACAACAATGGAGTAGGAAGATTTTTTTTTAACATTTTTAAATAAATGAATTTTTTTTATTTGTAATTTTTTTAACATTTTTAAATAAATGATTGTTTTTTTAATTGTGTTTTTTATTTCTTTGAATGATAAATTGTTCTAATACAAATATTTTGATAATAATTTAATACAAAAATTCTTTTAAAAAATATGCTCTGCGGACCAGACGTGACCTGCCGAAGGCAGGCCTAAGGCTGGTATTATAACAATGTATTGTCGGTTATTTTATTTCTCCATAAATACGTAATTTAATAAAACAATTTTTTTATACAGATACTTTGATTAATGATTTTGTATAAAAATTCTTTATTAAAAAATATGCTCTGCGGACCAGCTCTGACCTGCCGAAGGCGGGTCTAAGGCTGGTTATATAAAAGATAATTGTTTTAATAAAGATGCAAAAAACAACTATATAATGAATAATAGCAATATTTTCGAAGTTTTTAAATATAAAAATTAAACAAGATTAATTTTTAAAAAGTGTACTTATCACAATGAAATAATTCTTCATTTATTTTATATCATTATTAATATTTATGTAGAAAACAATTCTAGTGTCTTGCTTTTATAGACACAAAATCAAAATGTTAACCATAGTTGACAATCTAACTTTGAGTATATCCTGCTTAATGTACTGAATTCCGTTTGATTTTCGAAGTGAATTGCCTGTAAATTACCTTATAACTTGGATGGAAGACCTATTTACAAATTTTAATAGCATAAGTCTTTTTTATTTTCTTTTATAAACGTTTCTTTAGTAAAAAAGGTAAAATTTTATTATTTTGGTGTTTACTTGATATTATATAATACATTATGTATAATTTTATCGCCATTTTCATTTATAACAAGGTGAAAATTATCAAGATACTTTACTTCAAGCGTTTCAAGGACTCGTTGTATATTCAAAATTATGTATCTAGAAAAATAGAAATTACAAATCTTTTATAACTCAAGTTAAAAGAGTATTAATAATGATACAGTTTAGTTCAATAACTATCTTTTTTTCTTTTATCGACAAATGATAGCTATTTTATTTAATAAATAACCATCTTTTAACATAAGCTATTAATTACATGTTGTGAAAAAATTTTATATAGTCTTTCGTTAATTTAGTTAATAAAAAGCATTTGTAACAATAGTTTTTGTTAACATTAAATTCCAATGATCGTATTGATGAAATTTTATTTTATTTAAAATCATTGCTATTTTCCTAAGCATAAAAATTAACTAACGATTTAAATGTATTTATTAGATCAAAGAAATAAATTATTCGAAAATGTTTGGGCAAATTTTTTTTGAGTAGAATAATATTTTGCCTTTTTGACGTAAAATCTTGAAGAAAAAGGGTCGCCACGCGTAGCCTCCGTGGCGCAATCGGTTAGCGCGTTCGGCTGTTAACCGAAAGGTTGGTGGTTCAAGCCCACCTGGGGGCGTTTATTTCTCCTTTTGATATCAGTTTCTACACAAAATTACTTCTAAATTCAAAGTAAAGCGAGATTTTGGAATAGTAAACGAATTTGTCTTGATACAGTAGTGTTTTGTGTGATAATAAAATGCTTTATTACATATTCTTAAAGATTTAGCAACATTTTAGCAAAAACTAAGCTTTCGTTCGAATTTACTTCCATAAGAAGTAGTTTTTAACTGTAACTTTAACTTTCGTTTTCTGAATTACTTAAAACATAATGTATCTTTTAAATTTTGATAAAATGTTTATTTTGAAAACAAGTGTGTTTACTGTTTTAGAAAAAATTCAAAAGTAATTCACAATGTCTACTAACTAATCTTTCCCTAGTTTTCTCCTAATTGTTTACTTATACGAGATTTTAATAATAGAAGAATACGAATATAAGAGTTTTGTTTTTGTAGTATTACAGATATAAAATGTGACCTTTGCCCCATACCAGGCTCGAACTGGTGACCTTGGCATTGCTTAGAACAGATTTAACTTATAAGTACCACGCGCTAACCAACTGCGCCAATGGGGCTCGGAAAGAGAACGACAACTAATTGATCATTACGAATTAAAAATTATATACATTAAATTTAAATGATTTTCTTTAATTCTAAAAAAAATAAGCAGTTTTGTAAATTATTAATAATCTAAATATTCAGAGATTTGATAATTCAACAAATTGGCATAAAAAACTGAGGATACTGAGAAATGCAGTTATAAATAATTTATTATTCAATTAGCCAATGTTGCAAATCTTGACTTCTAAAATTGACTGTATAAAGAATTAAGCGTGGTTACTAATCAGGGTGTGCTCGGATTCACAGCCACATTGGCTCAGTGGTAGTAGCGTCGGTCTTGTAAACCGAAGGTCGCTGGTTCAATCCCAGCATGTGGCAGCTCATATTTTGTTAATACAACGGAAAATTCTACCCAAAATGTATGCTAATATTTCATGTTTTCCAAAAATCTTAAGCTAGTCATCATAAGCTTTTATTAGACACTTTTTTTTAAAACGTTGGACTAAGTTTAAATAGATTTAATCAGAAAACCAGTATAGATAAAGTTGAATCTTTTAAATAATTTATAAATCATCGTATCTTACGTATTTTAAAATAATGTTATTTATATGTACAGTATTAAAACATAAACGCAGATAGCAAAGATTTACAATAACTTAGATAACTAATATTTTAAAAGTCTAACCAAGGCGTTTAATATAATAAATAGACAAAATAATAATAATAAAAAAATTAAAAAAGGAAGATTCTTTATAATAGTTTATAAGATCTAATTTTAAAAAAACAAAATTTGTTCATAAAAAATTACAATATTTTTTTTCCTAAAATACCATTCATATAACAGTCCAACAATTATGGTTAATTTTATAATAAAAGAGAAGTATTAATTCTGTCAAAATTTTAATGTTAAATAGAATTAAAAGTTAGTAAAGTATTTTTAAAAATGCACTTTTATTTCTTCTAGTATAGAAAATGAAAATCTATCGAATGACTATAGAAGATGGTAGATATTAGTTCATCGCAAAAATTCATGTTGTACACGCCAATAATGCGCAAAATTTATAAAGTAAAAAAGGTAATTTTTTTATTAACATTCAAATATAAAAATATCTATATAAATATTTATTAACAATAAATAAATAATTCGTAAAAATGTTTTTATCTATCTATATACGGAGGTTAAATTACGGCAATGCCAGTCAAAGAGAGTCCATAGGCTAAGCCTTATCAATAAGTGGATAGGAATTATGTGCTTTTTTCGGAAAAAATCATAAAAATTCACTCAAAAGAACAAATGCTGAAAATTCTTCAAAATATGTTTATTTATTATTATTTATGTTAGGATACCTTTTATTCTAGAAAAAAATCGATCTAAATAGCAATTTTCAGCCAAACTGTTAAATCAAATACCTTCGCAATTCCTTTATTATAGAAAATTAACGGGCAAAATTAAGTAGCGGCGCGATTCGCTATATAGTCCTTAGACAAATGTCTCTTTTCTCGACTACAGTAATATTAATTACAATTAAATTTTGAGAAAATTTTGACTAATCAAATACCGATTATTTCTTACATTGTTTTTAGTAATCAGGAAATTGTGCAATGTTTTATTATATTTTTAATAATCTTAATATTTTATTGGAAAAATTATTTACAGTACAGACGAAATAATAAAAACAAATTATGAAAGTCTTTTATAAAAGTAATAGCATTATTTGTAAAAAAATTAAATTTTATCAAAATTTTAATAATATCAAATGACAAACAAAAAGTGCTGTAAACGACATAAAATATTATTTCGCCAAATAAATTTTCATGTGCTTTACAAAAATATATATGTTTGACACTTTGAAGTGATGTAACTTTTTTATTTTTAATATTTTCTATCATATTCTGTTCATCTTAGAGTTGCTTTATTTAATATACTATGAAATATATTATCAGATATTATTTTAATATAATCTCTTTTTAAAAGTTAAAATATTTAAAAGTTTTTTACTTTGAACACGAATGCATAATGCATTATAAATTTATATGAATCTGTTTTTATGAGTGATCATGAATGATATCATAAAAAAATTTGGTCCTCAGATAAGTATAACTTTATAAAAAAAATATATTTTTACTATAATTTAAATTATTAAAAAAAAAAGATATTGTTATGTTTTAATAAATGCTCTTTATAACAGTATTTACGATTTTTATAAAATTGAATATAATCTTGTATTTTGAAATGTATTGTAGAAAGCAACTTAATTTATAAAATAAAGATGATGTTATAGAAAAAAGGCAATTATTTTTATACTTTTCAAATTGTTGATTTAATTTCTAGATGCTAAATAATTGCGATAAAATTAGTGGTAAGTCAAAAAAATTAGACTTTTTAATAAATGTAACAAAATCACTATATTTTACAGTGATTTTTGCTTTCTTTATATCTATCATATTATTATATAACTATTAGTAAGATATTTACATTTTTTCAAACTAAGTGGAAGATCAGTCAATATAGCTTTCTTTTATTTATTGTGAAAAACATTCATTAATGTTAGTTAATTTAAAAATAAATTACCTTACAAACAAATGATAAACAAAATGTTTTATTCCTCTTTAAATTACAACATTATTAATATATTAATTGTATTATTGGATTAAAAAAATTAGACAATGTGTAAGAACGAAAAAATTTGGTATTTCCATCATAACATGCGTTTATGGTGTAATGGTCAGCATGGCCGCCTTCCAAGCGGCCGATTCGGGTTCGATTCCCGATAAACGCATTTACATATTCTTTTAGAGATAAAATTACTTATTTTGTTCATTTAATCATATCTATTTCGTTGCTTTTACTATTATCAAATCGTTTTATGAAACTTTTCAATGTATAAATACTATTGTATAAAGTATTAATTTTCCTATACTTTTATGAGATTTTTGTGTGAAAATAACTTTAAAATAATTTTTAGAAAATATTCAATTTACCTCTTTCCCATCTCTGTCAAAATAGTTTTTTGTGTTATTTTTATAAATACAAAATAACTAGTTATCTTATCAAACTGCTACAATGTACAAATAAATTACTATTGATAAATTGTTTATTACCAAATTAATAAATATACGAAAAGTGATTATTAAAAAATTTCTGCAATTTATTTTAATTTAGACAATTTTCGATTTTAAAAAAATGAACACAATATACAAAATTCCTAAAAATAAGAAGGTCTTACTAATGGTAATAAATTTAATCGAATTTTGTTAAACAATAAGTTAAATGATTATTATCCATACTTTTATTATTTTTAAAAACAAACTTTATATTTTACAATTACAAAACAAAGTTTTATAATGTTAATTCTTTCACACCATGTACAACAAAGTTGTAAAACCTAAAATATGCTTAGAATCTAGAATTCTTTATGAAATTTACAAAATTATGGTGATATGTACCTTGATTACAAAACAAGATATTTATTGTTAAACTTGATTTATTTTAAATAAATATCATATGAATAATAAAAAATTAAATTACTTAAATTATTTATAAGAATAACTCAATTTAATATAATAAAATATTTACTTAATTAATTAAAACTTATTTACCACATTATCAACTTTATTTTTCATAAATTATAATTTATTGAAAATAAAAATAGTCTCAATTAACTTCATTTTTAAATTAAAAAAATACTGAGTCAAATGAATAACCTTTTTTTATAAAAAATATATATAATTTCCTACTAACTTGAAAAGAATTTTAAATTTTTGTCAGCTTTAAATAAAAAATTGTTATTTTGGAAATATAATTACATATGTAAAAATTATTTATTTAAATTACGTTAACAAGTGCCACAAAAATTTAATATAAATTACAAAGTATTTTTGAAAATAATTATACATAAAAATTAAATGCTAAAAAAATAGCTTTTTTCTAATACCATTTAGAAATTTTTAAAAATTACTTTATATAATAAAAAATATTACTTTAAACAAATATTTCTTATGTATCCATTTATTATTAATTTACTAAAGTATAAAATGAAATTTTTGTTATTTAATTACTTTATTTCTGCTTAATTTCCAATAAATACAGTATTGTTTACGCTTCAAACCCTTAGTTGAAGTGAAAGAAAAAATTTTTCTGTTTATATATACCCTTAAAAAACCTTAAGCAGTAAAAACTATAAAAAACAATCAGAAATGTTTAACAGAATTTAGTAAAAATTGATCAAAATTATTAAAATTAAAATAAAATTTTGTAGAGAAATCGACGTTTCGTATCTGACAGCAGCGTTGATGGTTAAGTGGTATAATTCTCGCCTGCCACGCGGGAGTCCCGGGTTCGATTCCCGGTCAACGCATTCTGTTTTTCATTTTTCTAGTCTTAAATTTTTTGTTTATCAGTATTTTTGTATATTTGTGTAAAAAAATTAAGGAATTTTTATAAATATAAATTTGTAATGTGACAACACATTATGATCCACGTGTTCTAAGAAATCAAAACAAACACATGAAGAATATTATTATCACACATCATGAATATTAATATAAACACGGTCCAATAAGAACAAGACATTTTAATACACTTACCTCAAGAAACCAATATAAAAAGATAATCTTCCGGACAACCATGCAGTCTAGCATTTGTGCTCAATATGTTGTTACTTTATGTGTATACTTCCTTTCTTTTCTCTTATCAAATAAACTTATATTTTATCATCCGCCTTCTTCATTAATTTCTATATAACATATTTGTTAATCTGTGATCATTTTCTTTGATTAAAATTATCTCTAAATCATTTTTCTATATTGAATATCCTATACTTTCAAGAAGATTTGCGGTTATTCTTTATACGTACGGAAACAACATTAAAAAAAATGCAAATTGTCTAATGCATTCATAAAGTATAAGCAAAACGTCAATTTCGTAACGTAGCATTAACTAGCACTGCTAATAGTCTGTATTATAGAAGATTTTAAAACATTCTACGATCTTGACAGGACTCGAACCTGCAATCTTTTGCTCCGAAGGCAGACGCGTTAGCCATTACGCTACAAGATCGGACGCCTAGGACCGTATTTAGTTGGCTACCGAGCAACAATATGCGTTACTAATTGTAAAATCTATAGAATATCACAATTAATCATTACATGTTGTTTTAATATATGTAAGATTTTACAAAACATTTGTTAACATAAACAACTATTAGTAATTTTTATATATTAAATAATAAATTTTATTGGAAAACACTGTCTATTATAAAAAGTCAATGTAATTAAAATATTTAGTCATTAAGATTTGGGTCTTGAGGGTTGACAGGGTTTCCCCTCAAGACAATAATATGCAATATTATTACTATTACAAAAAAATTTTGTTAGTTTAACAATTCTTTTTACTTTATTTTTTGTCATATTTTGCGCTTTTAAAGTTATTTTTTGAAATTTTTAATGTATTTTGTACATTTATGATAATATTTCTACACAATATTAAATTTTTCTTCTTTATTAACCATTTTTGTATAGTTTTATATTTATTGCATATAAAAAAGAATGTTATTAATGATACATTAAGTGAGATAATTTTATTATATAACGGTGTCTTCCCATTATATCCCATTCTCAGAATGTCCCCTTTTTGGAAAAATGTTTGTTTAAAATTCATAATAACGAAAATCATCGTCAAATTGTTATTTAGAGCCATTATTTTTGTGCAGCATTTGTTTAAGTGGATTTTTAAGATTTTTTTTCGAAAAAAATGCACAATACTTTTATTAATTTATCAATAAAGTTGTGCCATGTCCTCCCTTTGTTTAGCACTGCCATAATCTAGCCCTCGTATAGGGGATGAATAAAAACATTCTACAAATTATTTATTTATTTTTAATAAGTTCGTCGCCGTTATTCCGAACTATCTCCGAATATACTTCACAAAATAAAAAAACATTTTTCTAAAAAGGCGACATTCTGGAAATGGGATATAATGGTCCGTAACTTAAAAAAATTAGTAAAATTGATGGGATATAATTTAAAGTTTTATTATGTAGATAAAATAAAAGAACTCTTTTAATTCGGGAATTACATACATTTTAATATATGAGGATAAAATTTCCTAAATATACAAATGTTAAAACGATTATCTTATATATTTTATTTTTTCATTTAAAACGATAAACAACCAAATATATTAGATTATTAATCATATAACTTTGTTTTGGATATGTAGAATTGAAAATATAAAATAATTTACCAAGATCTTTTAAAAATAATAATTTTAATTAAATAACTGAGATTAAAGTTAATTTAGTCAGTCCATTGTATTGTTTATTTTTCATTCAATTGATAAAATAATAATTTCATACTTCTTTAAATTGTTTTATAAAAAAGAAAACAACGTTTTTTATAAATTATCTTGATCAAGTATTAACTTTTTAATTAATCTTTTTTGTAATTATATGACTTTTTTTACATTATTATAAGTACTCTTAAACTTGAGAAAGTTTGTTGGCCAATAAAGTATGGTACCGCCTTCGGCCTATTTAGTATCACACCGCTAACGCGTAGTATTAAAAACGGGATTTTGCAAAAATGACGCTTTTCCGCGTCGTTTTTGTTAAATCTCATATCTTCGAGGCGCACCGTAAAAGTAATATTAAAATTTTTTCTATTGTTATTTTTATTAAAAATTAGATATTATGCTTTTTTAAAAATTTAAAAATTTCAATTTTGAAGGTGTTTTTCACCTCAAAAAATACCCAAAAATGGCACTTTTTGGGACTTTGCAGAGGCTACCACGAGATTTCAAAAAATATGAGATAGGTCTCATTCGATTTCTAAACTTCTTATCTACAACATATTTTTTTTTCAAAGAAGGTTTTATGGCTCGGAAAGAAGTTATGAGGCAAAAAAACAGTTTACTTCAAAAAGTACCAAATTTTAAATGATAAGGTTCGAAAAACATAATTTTTTTAGTATTTTTACATATCTTTAAATAATTAGTATAAAAAAGTAAAAAAAATGAAAAAATTCTAAAAATACTACCAATTTTTAAAGTCATGACAATTATTCGTTGTTCTCACTAAAAAAAACTTTTTTTTCATTGTTTTGTGGTATTATAAGTTATATAATGAAAACAAATTGAGTAATTCTTAAGCCAAGTATAAAAACTTTTAGTGTCTTGCTCACTGAAATAACAAAAAGTCCCATAATCACCAATAAATCCAACCAAATGATCAACCAAATATATAATATTTTAGCAATATATTAAATTCTCTAGTAACAGTTGAATTTCTGAAGAGATTATTCAAACTTTCAATATAGATATTCAAAACATTTTGTTAATTCATCAGTAGTGCATAATTACATATTATATAAAAGATCCTAAGGCTTTTAGAAAGTTCATTTCTTTTTTTTGTTTGTACATTAGCATGTTTAGATTGAGACAGCTGGTTTTAGATCTTAATAAAGCGAATTTTTTTTGCAGGCATATTGAGATAGGTAAATAAATCAAATAGTTAAAATAAATTAATTGTTTATGCCTTTATAGCTAACAATTGTTAGCATTTTTAGTCAAAAATCTCTTTGTTTTAATAAAGAGCCTGTTGGCATTTTTTACATGTTTAATGTTTGCTTTTTTTTTTTATTTGCATTCTTCAAATATTTTATAATATATATTTTTAATTTTAAGTATGTTTTATAACTTTAACAATTAATTTTTTATCATTTTTACTGTAAAATTTGGTACCTTTTGAGGTAAACTTACTTTTTGCCTCGTAACTTTTTTCCGAGCCATAAAACCTCCTTTGAAAAAAAAATATGTTGTAGATAAGAAGTTTAGGAATCGAATGAGACCTATCTCATATTTTTTGAAAATTCGTGGTAGCCTCTGCAAAGTCCCAAAAAGTGCCATTTTTGGGTATTTTTTGAGGTGAAAACCACCTTCAAAATTGAAATTTTTAAATTTTTAAAAAAGCATAATACATAATTTTTAATAAAAATAACAATACAAAATGTTTGAATATCACTTTTACGGTGCGCCCTAAAGTTATAAAAATGCTCCTCCTCCCGCCAAAATACGCGAAAAAGCATAAAATCCGGTCATCTTACCGGTGTGGTATAGTGGTTAGTACTCCACGTTGTGGCCGTGGCGACGTAGGTTCGATTCCTGCAATAGGCATTCCCTTTGTAAAATATATGGTAGAAATTATATTGTATGATATAGTTTTCCTTTTTAATTCTATCCATTTATATTAACTTCATATAAAAAAATCAGAATGATTACTATCTAGACACTTATTTTATTAGATATCTAAATGTTTATGTAGAAAATTATAGATAAAAAGAAAGTAAATTATCTTAATTATAGTTATTCTTACAAAAAATAATTTAGTAATTATATTGCGAACAACAAATAAATTTAATTTATTTTTAAACTAAAGAAAAAACCATATTTGCCATTTAAAGTTTATTTTATTATACAAAGAGTTGTTTTTAAAATGTAAAAAACTATATACTATTAGTGTGAAGCAATCGACACAATAAATTTACTACTTATTTACATGAGTTCTAAAAATTAAAAGAAACAGATTAAAAATGACTTCATAATAATAAAAAATAGTAAAACACTCTTTATTTAAAAATAGCAGAAATTTAACCGTATTTTTATTAAACAGAGATAAAACATATTTATCTCAAAAAATCGTTTCTTAAATACAGCTTAATATGTTGTATTTCTAAACATCTTTTTACTTTATCAATACAACATAAAACATGCATTACAAAACTTTGAACAAACTTAATTTGAATATTATGAGTCTTCCCGGTGGTAAAGTCATAAACTAGTTAAATTAATAAAATAATATAATATGGGTGAAGTAGTGAACGCGTTTCTCTTGCACGAAAGTGTTCTGTGTATTGGAAAAATAAATTACTATTTTTTATATAAACATAGTAGCATTTTAACAATATTCTTTTTTTTATATATTACTATGTTTTTTTGTGACTCCATACTTATACGAAGTAGCATTTAAACACGGTTTTAACATTACTTAAAACATAATACTCCTCCAAATTTTTGTAAAAATGTGTATTTAAAAAAAATGCGTCTACTACTCCACACTAAATATAAATATTTTACTGGTTTGTGATTTATCTAAAACATGTTTGTTTTTTACAAAAACATGATTCGTTTGGGACGAGATTCGAACTCGCGCGGGCAAAGCCCAACGGCTTAGCAGGCTGGCCCCTTAACCACTCGGGCACCCAAACACGTTCCGGCCAACGTTTATGTTTTCCACCAAGAGTTTACTACGTATATTTTATTAAGTTATATAATCACTAAAAACGATTTATAAATATTAAATTAACCAACCGTTTTGTTATTCTTAATAAATGTAAATAAAAATAATTTAATTTTGAAATAATTATAAAATTTTTTTAAAGTAAAAATATATTATTAGTTAAATATTTTTTTATTCTTTTTACAATATAAATTTAAAATTATACGTATCTTAATTTTTTTTTATTGAAAAACAGTAGAGAAAAAATAACGTTAAAATATTATTGTAACATAAAATTTTATAAATTCTTACTAAAAAAACGTTTTAAAATTGTTTTATTAGAAAATATAAAAACTGTCAAAAAGTATTGACGGAAGTGGGATTTGAACCCACGCCTCGATAACGAGATCAGAATACCCAGTGATGATGTAGAACCTACATAAGTTACGTACTTGAGTCTGACGCCTTAGACTACTCGGCCATTTCGCCTGTTGAAAAGGATATTTACTTCTACAAAATTAAATTATGTTTAGAGAAATCATCAAATAAGTACATATATGACGACTTTTATACAACTAAGTTTAATGTTGTATAGCAATGTTGAATACAATTATTTTTGACAGTTTAAATAAAAAATAAAATAGTAAAGCATTTTTTTTTAAATTTACATTAACTTAAGTAAAATATTTTAATGTTTATACTGGTCTCCCAATAGCCAGTGAAGACTGAATCAAATAACCAACAAATTCAGATAAATTGATATATTATATAAAAAACTATAAAGCGTTATAAAAAAATAAAGGATTACAATATTACTTACCCAAGTAACCCTTGGTCGTCACTATAACAAATATATGACTATCTCATATAAAACTAGGCCTTATATACTAACTAATTTGTCATCGTAAATACTATTACTCTTAATAATATACATAGTTTAATTTAAAATAAACAAAATTTTGAAATAACCGCTGTTTTTCAAATATAAATATTTTTGAAAACAATAATATTCAGAGAATTTAAAATACATGAATTTTGACAGAATATATTTTTTACTCTTTTAATATAATAATTTACAATTTGAGTATTTTTTTTATTGTTTACAAAATAAGAACACAAAAAAAAGCTTGCTTATATAGGAGGCAATAATTTTTTTTTTAAAGTATAAATATAAAAAAGCAAATTAAAAAAAAATTTATTAAATTTATAAAAAACAAATAAAAAAGCATAATTATGCAAATTAAAAAAACGTCCAATTTATTCATTATTATTTGCACCATTGATAACATTCTAAAATGGAAATATTTACTATTATATTTTTTAATTTAAGTATACTTACGGTTATTTTATGTTTAAGAGCAATTGAAGAGAGTGAAAATCCACCAAATGTGTTCTTAAAACTGTTACTTGATATTTGACAAATGTTAAATATGGCTTCAAAGAATTTTTCTACGTTTTATCGCCATGTATACATTTTGTAATAATAAATAGTTACATAGCTCCATAAATTGCTTTTGATATATGATGATACTTGTGCCTTATCCCTTGGAAATCAACATAGCATTTTTGTAACTCATTAATCTCCTTCTCGTCTACCAAGCAAATCCACAAGTATTTTTTATCTTTTTTTGTAAACTAAAATTAATTATAAATATAAAGGCCAATAAAGTAATTTTTATAAAAATATAAACTTACAAAAGCTCTTGGTACAAATGTTGATATTTTGCCAAAATTATCCAAAAATGTTATTAAGTTTTCTGTTATGTGATAACGCATGTCACTATCGAGAAGTTTTCTGCAAAATAAAAGATAAGAACAAGAATAGTAAACTTACTTGAAAGTGGAATGCTACTTGTAATGCTGTTAAAGAATATTTTTTTTATGGTAAGCCAGATTCGTATTGTTTCGTATAATACCTCCTTCTGCATTGATAATTGTCCTTAAAAAAATAATCCAGCATCATCATTTTCCTTTGTAAAGACCTCCTCAAATTTCCATAATGGTATCAATAAAAATTTACTGCTTTTACTGATTATACCATTATTTACTTTGTACATATTAAGAAGTCTGTTCCGTTTTGATCTATGTTTTTTCATAAAAATATTTGAGAATTAATGCCAGAGTGAAGAAGAGGGATCCTTGCAATATTTTTCCATGTCATTGTTGAGAAGTTTCTGCACCCATGCTTCACTCACTGATAAAAAATTGTGCCCACCCGCATCGATTAGAATTTCCAAAGTTGTACTAAACTCAGGCTTCATTAGTTGAATTTTTACTTTTCTCCCTCTTCTTCTGGTACCAACATCATCTTCTTCCTCAATTTGGAGGTCACCGCTCTCACTTATATTGTCCATTTAGTTCAATCTAAAAAATAAAAAGTTTTGAAATTATAAGAAAAAAATGATATGAAATAGTAACAAAAAAGTTATTGGAATAATAAGATTTAATGGAAAAGTAAAAATAAGAAGACAAATGTAATCGAGGAATAAAGTTGTTAGAAAACAAAAGTAACGTCGTAAAAGAAAAGTTGAAACTAACCTTTTATTGAAATAACAAATAAATTAATTTAGTTGAAAATACGCCAAATATCAAACTTAAAGATTTTAAAAGTATTGAAGTATGTAATGAAATAAACAGTGCTATTGGTATTCCAGTTATGTGGTTAACAACAGTTGATTGTATACATGTAATAGATTCTGTGTTATATAAAGATTCTTTTCAATTTTCATTATCAGACGTTATTTCATATAAAAAAGAATCCTGTATAGATATTTCCAATTACTTAGGCTTCATTTTTAGTGAATATGTTTCATTCGGGACTAACGATAGATCTAAAAACTACATAAAACAATTAGAATATCAGATAACAAGAAATCTTTTTTATTCTAGTAATAATTAAAACAATGGTATTATGTATATCTCATTTTTTTATGACGGTGGTGTTTTTTATGTACATATTTAAAATTTTAATTTTCTTAAAACGCAAATCTTTTTTATATGAAAGCAAAATAACATGAGTATGCAAATTAAAATTCTTTAGAAAACCAATTTATTTTCATAAAGCAAAAAAGCAAAATAAAAAATTTTTTTGTGTGGACATAGTTTTATACAAATTAAGTATATTTTAAAAATAAAATTGTACCCTCAAAAAGAATTTAGATGAATATAAAAAATATTAATAATTGTGGCTTTTTTGTTTTCATATTTGCTAGTTTACTTTTTAAGAATATTCCATTTTAAAAAATTTTGTTGTTACATAAAATTATATTTTAAGATTTTGTGTTAAATTTAATTTTGATTTAATAATTTGGTAAACTTTATTATATTAATTGTTTTATCAAGTTTTGCTATTTTTTGTATTATCGTAATAAATTTATTATTAATACACTTTTCAAAAAGTATAAATAAAAATTTAAAAAGCAATTAAACGATTTTATATGATATATTTCATTAAATTGCTATCTATTATCATATTTAGAATACATCTACATGACTTATTAAATATTTTACAGCAAACAACAATCAAAAACATTCAAGAAAAATAAATAAAAATTGGTGAAAATTAATAATATTAAAATAATAACCTATAGACAAATAAATCATTCCGGGCATAGATTTCGTGGTGTAGTCGGTTATCACATCTGTCTAACACACAGAAGGTCGGCGGTTCGAATCCGCCCGAAATCATTCTTTTTGATATTTTGTTAGATTTATTTTGTTTTAAAACAAATTACTTTTCAAATTCATTCTTTTGAGGTAAAAATTGTTTGATTTTTTAGTAAAATACCTCAAGAAGACTGGCCATAGCCGGGTTCGAACCGGCGACCTTCTGCGTGTAAAGCAGACGTGATAACCGACTACACCATACGGTAACACGTCAACTCTACAATGTCTTTTTTACAAATTCGCCGTGATACATAAAACTCCAAATTTGTGTTAAAAGTACCTTTTCAAAATAAGTTTAAGTGTGGAGTATTAACAAATATAATAATAAAAAAACATCAAAATTACACTATTTTTATCAATTTGTTAATAAGTCTTGACCCGTGGCCTCCCTTTAACTAGCATCGCATAGTCTAGCCCTCATATAAGGAATTGGAAGAAATATTCTACGAATTATTTTTTAACAAAATTCTACTGATACAGTCATAATAAAAATTTTTTAAAAAAAAAAATTTTCGATGCAATATTTTTTTGTTTATACAGTTTTACTTTAAGCATGTCATATTTTTGAAAAAAAACACAAGATTTATTTATTTTTTTAAAAGACAAAGGAAGAAAATTATTACCATTTTTCGGGAAAATGTATATACTATGTGTACTTTTGTTTTTTTTAAAGTGACAGAAAAATTTTAAGTGAATGAAATGAAATAAGTGTAGGGTTGGTACATTTTCGATGTCGTCGGTTTATAAAACCCAGTTTCTCGGTAGTCGAGAATACTGAGGTTTGCATTTTATTAATTGCATAGTAGAAATGCATTATTTTTACTATGAAATTTCTAAAATGCATTTTTTGTTAAAAAACCGTGGTTTTTCTAAATCGCGTTTTTTGACAGAAAATTTTGAATAGTTGACGTGCACCCTTGGAAGGCGGCCATGCTGATCATTAAACCATAAACGCGTGTTATGATGGGAAAACCAAATTTTTCCGTTCTTACACATTGTCTAAT
The DNA here is from genome assembly GCA_005656395.1 of Strongyloides papillosus. Classification (NCBI taxonomy): domain Eukaryota; kingdom Metazoa; phylum Nematoda; class Chromadorea; order Rhabditida; family Strongyloididae; genus Strongyloides; species Strongyloides papillosus. The sequence continues at coordinate 173,451 of SRSI01000002.1, forward strand.
TTTTTTAATCCAATAATACAATTAATATATTAATAATGTTGTAATTTAAAGAGGAATAAAACATTTTTTTATCATTTGTTTGTAAGCTAATTTACTTTTAAATTAACAAAAATAAATGAATGTTTTTCATAATGAATAAAAGAAAGCTATTTTGACTGATCTTCCACTTAGTTTGAAAAAATATAAATACCTCACTAATAGTTATATAATAATATGATACATATAAAAAAAGCAAAAATCACTGTAAAATATAGTGATTTTGTTACATTTATTAAAAAATCTAATTTTTTTGACTTACCACTAATTTTATCGCAATTATTTAGCATCTAGAAATTAAATCAACAATTTGAAAAGTATAAAAATAATTGCCTTTTTTCTATAACATCATCTTTATTTTATAAATTAAGTTGCTTTCTACAATACATTTCAAAATACAAGATTATATTCAATTTTATAAAAATCGTAAATACTGTTATAAAGAGCATTTATTAAAACATAACAATATCTTTTTTTTTAATAATTTTAATTATAGTAAAAATATATTTTTTTTATAAAGTTATACTTATCTGAGGACCAAATTTTTTTATGATATCATTCATGATCACTCATAAAAACAGATTTATATAAATTTATAATGCATTATGCATTTGTGTTTAAAGTAAAAAACTTTTAAATATTTTAACTTTTAAAAAGAGATTATATTAAAATAATATCTGATAATATATTTCATAGTATATTGAATAAAGCAACTCTAAGATGAGCATAATATGATAGAAAATATTAAAAATAAAAAAGTTACATCACTTCAAAGTGTCAAACATATATATTTTTGTAAAGCACATGAAAATTTATTTGGCGAAATAATATTTTATGTCGTTTACAGCACTTTTTGTTTGTCGTTTGATATTATTAAAATTTTGATAAAATTTAATTTTTTTACAAATAATTTTATTACTTTTATAAAAGACTTTCATAATTTGTTTTTATTAGTTTCGTCTGTACTGTAAATAATTGTTCCAGTAAAACATTAAGATTATTAAAAATATACTAAAACATTGCACAAATTTCTTGATTACTGAAAACAATGTAGGAAATAATCGGTATTTGACTAGTCAAAATTTCCTAAAAATGTAATTGTAATTAATAGTACTATAGTCGAGAAAAGAAGCATTAGTCTAAAGACTATATAGCGAATCGCGCCGCTACTTAATTTTGCCGGTTAATTTTCTATAATAAACAAATTGCGAAGGTATTTGATTTAACAGTTTGGCTAAAAATTGCTATTTAGAGCGATTTTTTTCTAGAATAAAAGGTATTCTAAGCATAAATAATAATAAATAAACATATTTTGAAGAATTTTCAGCATTTGTTCTTTTGAGTGAGTTTTTATGATTTTTTCCGAAAAAAGCACATAATTCCTATCCACTTATTGATAAGGCTTAGCCTATGGACTCTCTTTGACTGGCATTGCCGTAATTTAACCTCCGTATATAGATAGATAAAAACATTTTTACGAATTATTTATTTATTGTTAATAAATATTTATATAGATATTTTTATATTTGAATGTTAATAAAAAAATTACCTTTTTTACTTTATAAATTTTGCGCATTATTGGCGTGTACAACATGAATTTTTGCGATGAACTAATATCTACCATCTTCTATAGTCATTCGATAGATTTTCATTTTCTATACTAGAAGAAATAAAAGTGCATTTTTAAAAATACTTTACTAACTTTTAATTCTATTTAACATTAAAATTTTGACAGAATTAATACTTCTCTTTTATTATAAAATTAACCATAATTGTTGGACTGTTATATGAATGGTATTTTAGGAAAAAAAATATTGTAATTTTTTATGAACAAATTTTGTTTTTTTAAAATTAGATCTTATAAACTATTATAAAGAATCTTCCTTTTTTAATTTTTTTATTATTATTATTTTGTCTATTTATTATATTAAACGCCTTGGTTAGACTTTTAAAATATTAGTTATCTAAGTTATTGTAAATCTTTGCTATCTGCGTTTATGTTTTAATACTGTACATATAAATAACATTATTCTAAAATACGTAAGATACGATGATTTATAAATTATTTAAAAAGTAAAATTTTTAAAATAAATTTGTTTGGTGGAGGGTAGACGTGAAATTAGAAAGATTACCAATTAACCAAAACTTTATTTAACACCAATAAAAACTCTATTATTTTTATATGAAATTGTTATTTATATATTAAAGTTATACGATATTCCAAATCCCTTGAAGGGATAGTTTTGAAATTCATCTATTAAACAGAGGTTTTTTACTTCTCCTTCCTTTAGACAAAACTATAACTTCAAGAAATTTGTATCCATAGTGGAATGTGTTAGTATAATAAATAGTATAGAGTAGATAGATAAGAGATTTTTTTGAATCAACCAGTATAGAAAATATCCTTTCATTCTAGACCAAGTTGGTAAATAGACAATATATAGATAATAAAATAATTACCGCAACCCATAATATAGGAATAACAAATCCATTGACGTTGCCAGTATTCTCGCAAGATCCAATATTTTCACCAAGTTAACAATATGTGCTTGGTGTCTTTCTCCATTTTTCTTAGGTATCATAACTAAAGGACTGTTAAATTCAACAATCATTTCAATTTTAGTACTTCCACATGAAGTAATTTTTATTCTTTTACGCGAAAATGTTTTATGTTTTTCAGAATCATGGCTCAAGTTTAGCAATTCATTAATTTTACTTGACGGTGCAACAGGAACCTCAACAACATCCCCGTCCCTTTGAGCCACTTGTGCCATGATCAATTCATCATTATCATCAAGTTTGATCTCATTAACTTTCTTATCATCAGAATTTATCTCTTCCATAATCAGACGAGTTTCAGGATAACAGTAATTTCCATCAACCTTCTTTAGTACATATTCTTCCATTTTCTTTTTAGTTCAATTAATGAAGTTTGACCATTATACGTTTCTTTTAAATATTTGACCAACTCTTCATAAGTTAATAATTGACCTTGTTTGGTTCTATCAGAGATATCTTGTAATACTTGACCTTCAAGAAAATTAAATAACATGGCTCTTCTAGTATTATGAGGTGTCTTGACTAATTCAAAATAATTCTCAATTTTAGCTTGATATAATTCATACGGTTCTTTTGGATCATACGGCCTCATGTTCTGAGTATATAGAAGAGAGAGGATGAAATTCATTTTCTTATTGTCATCACTATGATCAGCATACCATTCTGATCCAAATTTAGATTTACAAACTCCAGTGAAATTTCTATTCTCACCAGATTCATTTAAATTTAATTTCTTTATTTCATTTGATGGTCTGTCACCATTACAGTTTGACCTCATTCTATCAATTGCTTTGCTCAATTCAATTTGTCCTTTCTCCATGCTCTCCATTCTATTTGAAAGCTGGTTAATGGATTCCATTAGTAAATTAAATTAGTGCATAAACATGACACCACTGTAACATAGCGAGGTATCATTTTTATTAATTTCTTTTTCTTCTTGTATAAATTCATTATATAACTTATCAATGATATCAGTTCTTTTTTTTTCTTTTGTTAGTCTATCTGACTTTGACAAATCATCATTTACATTACCACCAGATACAACATCATTAAGATTAACCTTTGGTAACTGTGATTGCTTGTCATCATTTTCATTTGGATTTTTCAGATTCTCATTTATTGAAGAATTCTCATTTTTATTCGTTGGCACCATCTTTCCATTTCGTAGCTCCATATAATTAGACCAGTAAAATTTTTAAAATAAATTTGTTTGGTGGAGGGTAGACGTGAAATTAGAAAGATTACCAATTAACCAAAACTTTATTTAACACCAATAAAAACTCTATTATTTTTATATGAAATTGTTATTTATATATTAAAGTTATACGATATTCCAAATCCCTTGAAGGGATAGTTTTGAAATTCATCTATTAAACAGAGGTTTTTTACTAAAAGATTCAATTTTATCTATACTGGTTTTCTGATTAAATCTATTTAAACTTAGTCCAACGTTTTAAAAAAAAGTGTCTAATAAAAGCTTATGATGACTAGCTTAAGATTTTTGGAAAACATGAAATATTAGCATACATTTTGGGTAGAATTTCCCGTTGTATTAACAAAATATGAGCTGCCACATGCTGGGATTGAACCAGCGACCTTCGGTTTACAAGACCGACGCTACTACCACTGAGCCAATGTGGCTGTGAATCCGAGCACACCCTGATTAGTAACCACGCTTAATTCTTTATACAGTCAATTTTAGAAGTCAAGATTTGCAATATTGGCTAATTGAATAATAAATTATTTATAACTGCATTTCTCAGTATCCTAAGTTTTTTATGCCAATTTGTTGAATTATCAAATCTCTGAATATTTAGATTATTAATAATTTACAAAACTGCTTATTTTTTTTAGAATTAAAGAAAATCATTTAAATTTAATGTATATAATTTTTAATTCGTAATGATCAATTAGTTGTCGTTCTCTTTTCAAGCCCCATTGGCGCAGTTGGTTAGCGCGTGGTACTTATAAGTTAAATCTGTTCTAAGCAATGCCAAGGTCACCAGTTCGAGCCTGGTATGGGGCAAAGGTCACATTTTATATCTGTAATACTACAAAAACAAAACTCTTATATTCGTATTCTTCTATTATTAAAATCTCGTATAAGTAAACAATTAGGAGAAAACTAGGGAAAGATTAGTTAGTTAGACATTGTGAATTACTTTTGAATTTTTTTTGAAACAGTGAACACACTTGTCTTCAAATAAACATTTTATCAAAATTTAAAAGATACATTATGTAAGTAATTCAGAAAACGAAAATTGAAGCTACGGTTAAAAACTACTTCGTATGTAAGTTAATTCAAAGGAAAACTTAGTTATTGTCAAAATGTTAGTAAATCTTTATGAATATGTAATAAAGCATTTTAGTATCACACAAAACACTACTGCATCAAGACAAATTCGTTCACTATTCCAAAATCTTGCTTTACTTTGAATTTAGAAGTAATTTTGTGTAGGAACTGATATCAAAAGGAGAGATAAACGCCCCCGGGTGGGCTTGAACCACCAACCTTTCGGTTAACAGCCGAACGCGCTAACCGATTGCGCCACGGAGGCTACGCGTGGCGATCCTTTTTCTTCAAGATTTTACGTCAAAAAGGCAAAATATTATTCTACTCAAAAAAAATTTGCCCAAACATTTTCAAATGATTTATTTCTTTCATCTAATAAATACATTTAAATCGTTAGTTAATTTTTATTCTTAGGAAAATAGCAATGATTTTAAATAAAACAAATTTCATCAATACGATCATTGGAATTTAATGTTAACAAAAACTATTATTACAAATGCTTTTTATTAACTAAATTAACGAAAGACTATATAAAATTTTTTCACAACACGTAATTAATAGCTTATGTTAAAAGATGGTTATTTATTAAATAAAATAGCTATCATTTGTCGATAAAAGAAAAAAAGATAGTTATTGAACTAAGCTGTATCATTACTAATACTCTTTTAACTTGAGTTATAAAAGATTTGTAATTTCTATTTTTCTAGATACATAATTTTGAATATACAACGAGTCCTTGAAACGCTTGAAGTAAAGTATCTTGATAATTTTCACTTTGTTATAAATGAAAATGGCGATAAAATTATACATAATGTATTATATAATATCAAGTAAACATCAAAATAATAAAATTTTACCTTTTTTACTAAAGAAACGTTTATAAAAGAAAATAAAAAAGGCTTATGCTATTAAAATTTGTAAATAGGTCTTCCATCCAAGTTATAAGGTAATTTACAGGCAATTCACTTCGAAAATCAAACGGAATTCAGTACATTAAGCAGGATATACTCAAAGTTAGACTGTCAACTATGGTTAACATTTTGATTTTGTGTCTATAAAAGCAAGACACTAGAATTGTTTTCTACATAAATATTAATAATGATATAAAATAAATGAAGAATTATTTCATTGTGATAAGTACACTTTTTAAAAATTAATCTTGTTTAATTTTTATATTTAAAAACTTCGAAAATATTGCTATTATTCATTATATAGTTGTTTTTTGCATCTTTATTAAAACAATTATCTTTTATATAACCAGCCTTAGACCCGCCTTCGGCAGGTCAGAGCTGGTCCGCAGAGCATATTTTTTAATAAAGAATTTTTATACAAAATCATTAATCAAAGTATCTGTATAAAAAAATTGTTTTATTAAATTACGTATTTATGGAGAAATAAAATAACCGACAATACATTGTTATAATACCAGCCTTAGGCCTGCCTTCGGCAGGTCACGTCTGGTCCGCAGAGCATATTTTTTAAAAGAATTTTTGTATTAAATTATTATCAAAATATTTGTATTAGAACAATTTATCATTCAAAGAAATAAAAAACACAATTAAAAAAACAATCATTTATTTAAAAATGTTAAAAAAATTACAAATAAAAAAAATTCATTTATTTAAAAATGTTAAAAAAATCTTCCTGCTTCATTGTTGTTGTTCCTCCATTTGTTCTTCTTTCTCGAAGTTATTTGTGTTCTGTTTTTCACTATTTGATCAGAATCTATGCATTAAATATTTCGGTATAAACAACATTTTTTGCTTTATCAGATTCTGTTTTTACAAATAGACAATCAGGACTTTTTACACGTGAAAAAGCCACATACAATTGTCCATGTGAAAAAACTGGTGTTGTTAAATCTACACCAACTTTACTTAATGTTTGCCCCTGACTTTTATTGATAGTCATAGCAAAGGCAAGTCTTACAGGAAACTGTTTCCTTGCTAGTGTAAAAGGATATTCTCCTTCAGAACTATATAAAACTATTCTAGGTATAAGAACAGTTTTATCTTTATTTAACCCTGACAAATGAATACATGTCAAGATTCTTTTATTAATTTTCATAACTCTTAATCTTGTGCCGTTACAAAGTCCTTCTTTAATGTTCAAATTACGAAGAACAATAATTACGGCATTAACCTTGAGATTCAGCACATGTGGTGGTAAACCGTTAGGTGTTAACTGATTTAAATTTTCAATAGGCATGTTGTAGTAATTTTCATTTGTATCCGAATCTTTTCTAATCGAATCGGCTGAAAATATTTTTTCTACATCGCCTGGTAGAGTATTTAATACTTCATTATTAATTGACTCTACAATGGCATTTGTTGGAGCAAGAATTGCATAGTTAGATTTTTCTAATATGCTTTCATTCTTATCTCCAAAGATATCATTCACTAAATTTCCAGTTGATTGGACATTTAGTGGTATATCTACTTCGCCATCTTCATTTTTTTGAAGAGCATCATTACCAATGTCTAAAATCCACTTGGCAAAATCAATCTCGTCCTCTTTAACCCTCATGTTTCTGGTAAGTTTCACTGTCTCAAAGTGAACGTTCCAAAGAGGGCTATACTTTATAGAGAACAAAACATTTTGATGCCTTGTAGAATTTGGTAAGATAGGCAATGTTTGTCTAAAATCACCACCACATATGATGACTTTTCCACCGAATGGAAGATCATTCTTGCAAACTTTTTTTAGTTGCTGATCAAGATAATCAATTACATACTTACTAAGCATAGGTGCTTCATCAATTATTATTAATGAAGCTTTTTCAAGCATAGTAGTACGTAATTTATTAAGCTTGGATAGCCTAAAATTATTGTCAAATAAGGTAATTGGCACCGAAAACATAGAATGAACTGTTTGTCCATTTCTAAGAAGAGTAGCCGCAATACCTGTTGAAGCACAATTAAGTACTATCTTATCTTCAGCTCTAAGCAAATAATATAACGTTGTGTAGACAAATGTCTTACCTGTTCCTGCAGGTCCTTCTAAAAAGAAGCAACGTTTATCTGGTAAATTATTAACAATGATATTTAATATTCTATTAATAAAGTTTCTCTGTTCTTCGTTAGCTGATTTTAAATTTTCTTTACCTAATCTTTTTAGAACATCTTTATCCTCAACATAGTCAATCTCTATAATATCGAAACACACAAAAAAAAAGTGCATTTTCCGTCCTAAAGGATCATTTTTCGTCCACAGTTCATTTTCTGTCCTATGAAAAAAATTATATTTAAATTTTTAGATAATTTTAAAAATTAATTTTGATCGCTACCGCAAAGCTAGTTAAATTTTTCCGCCAAAATTACACAAAAATAAGCGAAATTTATATGGTGTAAATTTTGAGTATAATTGAAATTGAATCTTTTATTATTAAAATTACAAGCAGCTCTATTCGCTTTGGTTAATGGCTACTTGTTTACAAGGTCAGAATATCTATATCAGTATATGATATTTAATAAAACAAATTTGGATGATAAAATTACTTTTTTTTGAGGAATTATACTTAACTTTCTTTCATTTTTATATAAACGACATAATTTTTTAGTAAACTGAATTTTTCTTACTATACCAGATATCGTATACTTCTAATGTTTTACTGACTTTATTTCTATAGTATTATAAATCTATCGCTGTCTTTTAAAAATACACAAAATATTTAATTTAGATTTCTTAAAAGTGTAAATTTTTCTATCTTTAAAGTGTAAAAAAAAACTTTAAAATATACTTCTAATAAAGACAGTGATTTTTACATATCTTAAGAAAATGTTTGTAATTCGTGAGGTGTGCTAAGAAATATTTAATATTTATTAACTTTATTTTATATATATATTGTTAGAAAATTAAGGAAATTTAAAATATAGACCATTTATTATCATGATTGTTAACATGCTTTGCTGTAGTTCGAAACAATTAAATTCTTGTTATTGGTTTAGAAAATCATATGCTTGTATTTAAAGAATAGATAATGTTTTTAAATAGTCATTATGCGTCTTTGGATTTTTAAAATTATAAAGACGATTGCTGTAAAATTTGAGTTGTGCATAACAATTTTTCGAAATACTTTAAAAATAAGTTAAGGCCTGATTCACATAAAATCAAATTCTTCTCTCACGAAGGCTGTTATGTAAAACAATTTTTTTTGTGCATATACTTTCGTATGCCTCATTTTTGCATATACAAAATTTCACAAAATAGCATACGTTTAATTTTTTTTGTATATACAGTTAATATGATAGATAACTATTTTAAAATAATATGCTTATATCAAAAATTATTAAATGCATATACCCTTCGTTTTTAAAATCACTAAACAAAAGATGATGAGCGGAAACATTCCATTCATTTTTTTTACATAATGTATTTTGTCTAATAATGGACATGAAAAAAATTGTAAAATTTACTTAGTTTTTTAAAATATTGAATACATTTAAATTTGATGAATTTTCTTATTTCGTGTGTTTTTGGAATATATATTATTAATAAAGATAAAAGATTTTATAAATGTTTTCTTAGCATTTTAATTTTAATTGTGCACTAAATCTAAGTGCAAATGCATGTTATAAAATTTGCAAACAAATTATCTTTCACTAAAACTTTGTATATACAAATATTAAAATAATGCTTTATATCCAAAAATCAACTTAACAAAGTAGCATATTATTTTTACAATTTTTCTTTTTCATCGCCTATAAATTATTCCATCTTTAATAACATTGCACATAATTTACTTACCCCCTGGTTTAATATTTATAAGATAATAAAAAATTGGCACCTTAATAATATAATATATTTAAAGAAATTAACAAATTAATAAATCAAAATTTTAAAGAATTGAAAAATTTTAAAAATTACTTTACTAATAAATTAAGGTAGTTAAAAGTATTATTAGTACTAGATTTTTATTTTAATTAAGCAAATTGCCTTGTATCGTGTATTTATAATCCTTAAAATTTTGAGTAATTTTCAACTTCTGATTTACCTAAACTAATCAGTATAGTTACATACTAATTTGATCTATTGCATTAAAAGTTCGGTCTATAAATTTACTAACTTGATTAAAAAGTTATACGACGAAAATAACTAAACTAGCAATTGTTCATTTGGGTTAATATTACGAAAGTTTGTTATTATTAGCTATCTAAAACATATTAGAAACTTGAAGAATTAATAAATTAAAGTATTAATATATTGGAATATTTAATAAATTGAAATATGAATAATTGAAAATGTTGATTTAATTATCATTATAAATTTTATTTTGTTAAAATTTATAGTAAATTAAAACTCGACTTTTACAAATTGCAAAAGATAAAAATTATTTTAGATAAAATTTAATATTCTAAATTAAAATTGTTTTAATCAAAAAATAGTTACCAAATATAATGAAAAAATTATAATAATAAATAATATGTATGCGTTGTGTTTGATTCCAAACATAAAATAAAATAAGTAACAAAAATTTTATTAACATTTAGAAAAAATGCTGTTTTGCTTTATCAATTATCTTGAGTTAGTTACAGTTTTATAACAGTAATTAATACTAAAATAGAGAAATTTTATAAATTTGTAAACACTATCACATCCATAATGTCAGTTTAACTGTTTTTTAATTAAAACAATTGTAATCATGAGTACTATATTTTGTTTAAAATATATCTTTATCATTTGACATTTGGAAATCCGGATTTCAATATGCTAGAAACTCTAAAAGACAAAATCTTTAGAAATAAGTAAATCAGCGTTTAAATTTTTTGATAATGTTATTAAGATCATTTTTATCAACATTTTAAGATATTTTTTTCTTAAAATTCATATTTACCACTTATAGCATTTAAAAAATAATTTCCATACATTTATATATATCATAAATAAGTAAAATATAATAAATAAATACAACAATATCTTAAGAACGAAACATTACTTTCTCATAATTTTTATATATGTGATTAAGTACATTCTAATCAACATATCTAGGTATTTTGATTGTTTCTAAAAACTCATATTTACCATCTATGGCATTTGAAAAAACATTTTTTATACGTCTATATATATCATATATTAGTAAGGTATGGTGCATAAATATGACAATATCTTAAAAATGAAACATTACTTTCTCGTAATTTTTATATATGTAATTAAGCACAATCTAATAAACTTATCTAGGTATTTTGATTATTTCTAAAAATTCATATTTACCATCTATGGCATTTGAAAAGAAAATTTTCCAACATCTATGTATATAAAATCTTAGTAACGTATAGTTATGAAAATGACAATTTCTTAAAAACGAAACATTACTTTCTCACAATTTTTATATATGTGATTAAGCACATTCTAATCAACATATTTGAATATTCCATTTGTTTCTAAAAAATCATTTTTATCATCTATGGCTTTTGGAAAACAATTCCCATACATCATCTATATACGATATATTAATAAAGCATGATCATTAAAATAACAAAACTTAAAAATGAAACATAACTTTCCTACAATTTTGATATATGTGATTAAGAACATTCTAATCAACATATCTATATATTTTGGTTGTCTCTAAAAAATCATTTTTATCATATATGGCTTTTGGAAAACAATTCTCATACATCATCTATATACGAATATAAAATAAAGCATGATCATTAAAATAACAAAACTTAAAAATGAAACATAACTTTCCTACAATTTTGATATATGTGATTAAGCACATTCTAATTAACATATCTAGGTATTTTGATTGTTTCTGAAAAATCAAATTTACCATCTATGGCATTTGAAAAAACAATTTTCATACATCTATATATATACACAGAAAAAAAATCCGTGACATTTCTTCGCGTGACATTTTGTCACGGAAAAAAAAGAATTTTCGCGTGACATTTTGTCACTCAAAAAAAATGTCCCGCATAAAAATGTCACGCGAAAAAAAATCTCCGTGACAAAATGTCACGGATATTAAATGTCCCGAATATTTTCGTGACAAAATGTCACGGATATTGAAGGACAAAATGTCACTTTAAGTCAGCGTGACATTTTGTCACGTATTTCTAAGGACATTTTGTCACGTTTATTAAAGGAAATTTTTTTCCTACATTTTTCAAAAATACAGGACAAAATGTCCCGAATATTTTCGTGACGAAATGTCACGTATTTTAAAAAAATATAGGATTTTCAAATATTTTGAAGGACAAAATGTCATGCATATTAAAGTGACATTTTGTCACGTGTTTCAAAAGACATTTTGTCACGTAAGCGAGTGTTTCACGAGAGTCTTCCAATTTATGTGACATAATGTTTTAAATAAATTTTTTGTTATTTATTTTACTAATTTAAATTTAAACAATTGAATAGAATTGATTTTCAAAATAAAAATGTTAAAAGAATGTCTTATAGTACTAAAAAATATACTTTATTTTTTAATATTTTATAATGTTAAAGGTTGTGAGTGCTTAAAAAATACATATTACATTAATTTCGCAAAATAAAGTTGTAAAAAACACTAATAAAAAATTAAATTTTCACAATAACATATATAGAACAGAAATTATATGAACATAAATAAACTTCAGAAGTTTAGTTAGTTAAGAATAGGTTCTTCATTAGTTTAGTGTGAGTTCTGTCCCTCCCTGAGTAGTTAGGTTTAGGTACTAGGTTAGTTAGAGTAGTAGAATAGGTTAGATAGGATGAGAGGTTAAGATTGTAGAATTGTGTGAGGTAAGATTATAGGATGCTTGGGATTCGCTTATCGTCTTAGCTAATGGGACTTTATTACTTTTTTTATTATTTGTGTATAAAGGACAAAATGTCACGCATATTAAAGTGACATTTTGTCACGCAAGCAGGACATTTTGTCCCTAAAAAAATCGGGACAAAATGTCACGCGTATGCGGGAATTCCATGCGAGTCCCGCAATTTGCGTGACATTTTGTCACGAAAAAATTTTCTGTGTAATATCTTAGTAACGTAAAGTTGTGAAAATGACAATTTCTTAAAAACGAAACATTACTTTCTCAAAATCTTTATATATGTGATTAAGCACATTCTAATTAACATATCTAGGTATTTTGATTGTTTCCAAAAACTCGTATTTACTATCTGTAGCATTTGAAAAAACGATTTTCATACATTTCTATTTATCATATATTTATAAAGTATAATGAATAAATATGGCAATATTTTCAAAACTATACATTACTTTCTCATAATTTTTATATATGTGTTTAAGCATATTCTAATCAACATATTTAAGTACACACAGAAAAAAATGGGAAAAATTTTGACATTATTACATAAAATGCAATAAAAATTCTCACCTGTTAAAAAAACCAACATTTATTCAAATTTTAAAATTATCAAGCGACAGCAAAAATGTTTTAAATGATGAAAAATATAAGGTTGTCGCAAAACTTTGCTGTTTTTTTTACAAAATTATAATTGTTTTATATTTTAAATAATGTAACTTTTATTTAATCTTAATGTTTTTAATATAATTCTAATCTTAGGATCTAGTTTTTTTTTTCTAATATACATGAAATACGTTGTTAAAACTCAATTTCGTGTAAAGTTGTTAAGTTTTAACAAAAATCATTATCTTAAACAATTTACTAGTAACAATAAATATAAAAATTTATAATAATAATAACAAAAAGCTAAAAATTATTATTTAACCACACAAAGCATTAATAATTAAAAATATTATTTTAGTATTTGTTCATATATTAACTTTAAATATGTAGAAGATATTTTTTACTATAGATAAAAATCCATATAATTTTATGACTTTTCATAGATTTGATTTTTAAATGAGACCTTTAAAGTACCAAAAAAATTTCCGCCTTCAGAAGAGTGTAACTTCATAAAAAAGTAAAATTTATAATAATTCAAACTACTTAAACTTATTAACAAAAATATTGTGATATGTTAAAGAAAGCTCTTTATGAAAGCATATGTAATCTTACATAAAATTAAATTCTAATCTTATATTTAAAAAAGTATTGTAGAAGAAAATCTAAATTTTAAAATAACAATAATATAATAAAAAATAGAAACTTATTTTAATAACTGCTTAATTATTGTTTAATTTTTATGTACGATATAATTGCGTTAAAATTAGTCGCAAATTAGAAAATTCAAATTTTGTTAGGTAGGAAAAATTCATTACATTTTACAAAAAAATGTTTCCCATTTTTTTTCTGTGTATAAGTATATTTATTAACAAACTTATTATATAGACAAAAAATCAATGATAAAATAAATAATAATATAATCATTTTTAACAATTAAGAGATACTCTACCATTCCCAAAATTTGTAAAGTTTTACTTTCATCACACTCGGTCATTTTAAAATCTTCACTAGTTTCTTGGCCCTCAAAATAAAAAAAGTCTACTTTTTTGTTTGACTTAATTTTTGTTTTCAATTCTCTCAAAATTCTTACTATTATTTTCTTTTAATCTTCAATAAATGTATTTTTTTGACTTAAAATAATGTAGTAAAATTATATATATTTTAACAGATGAATGTATCACAAATAGAATTAAAGATTTTACTTTTTTTTATCTTCAATTTCATCTGTGTCATCTTCAGTGATGCAGAGCCATTTGCCTGGAATAACATCAGATAACTCATCAACAACATCTCCCTGAATAGCAATTTTATCGGCTCCTGTTACACTACTAAAACAGACTAACTTGGATGAAAAGAATTTTATTGCTACTTTAAAATCAATTTTATAAGTAATAAGATTTTTAGCAGTTGTTTTTTATTTATTTGTTTCTCCTGAAGCTCTCTAAGTATAACTGTTTTTGGTTCATCCACAGCAACACTTAATTCTTATACCTCCATGTTTATGATGCCTATTTTTCTCAGGTACATCATTATCTGTTATCACAATTCCTTCTACATCTTTTAAAAGCGTTTGAATTGATTGTATAGAATAATTTTTTCTACTATACTCACAATACTCAAATGGTATTTGTACATTCTAAAACATTTTTACTTAAAACTTAAAAATCTTTAAACTTAACCGGACGATAGACAACTTTCAGAGAATATGTTTGTTTATTTTTCACAACTTCAGTTATATTTAATTAGTAAAAAATGAAATTAAAAAGCTATTTCTTGAGATATAAAACTTACCATATCTGGATTACCCCAATTGTCTTGTCATTTAAAAGAATTTATTTTATCCTGATTAGCTATATAATAATCAATTATACTAAATATTCTTACCCAACTTCTATTTACGTCATAAAAACTTCTCTAGAAATTATAATTTTATCATTATCCAAATGAACCTTTCCATACAAATGGAAAGGTAAATGATAGGATAATGAAGATTATGCTAGTTATGTAACTAGCATTCCTCCAGTGTCTCTTCTAGCGCTATTTCCTACCGCGAAGATCCCCATTTTTGCCTCTTTTTCGTTATTGTCTCATTCTTCTACGGAAGTAGATGGAACTTGAGCTATTCTTAAGTCGGAGATGGATGGTAGGTGACGTAATGCTAGTCACATAACTAGCATAATCTTCATTATCCTATCATTTACCTTTCCATTTGTATGGAAAGGTTCATTTGGATAATGATAAAATTATGCTACGTTTTTATGTAACTAGCATTCCTCCAGTGTCTCTACACCGGAAGCTAGTGAGAGTTTCATCTATCTCTCTGTTTTTTACGTATATTGTATATGTAACTAATTATAAGATGCTTATGTTTACTCGTATTTTTATTGTTTTTTATAGTTTAGATATAATAAATGGTATTCAACATTTATGTTTTAATAATGTTTGCACCTACAGATCTTTTAATAATTAACTTTTCGCTAAATAGGTATGGGGGTGGTGAAATCAATAGGTAATAAATCATAATTAATATTATCTATTTGTATCAGCCAAGGGCTTTACATAATATCGTCCAACTGTTTCAATATTTTTCCATTGTCCGAGTCTAAAGATTTCACTGGCTGTTACTGATTTTGTTTGTGCCAATTTTGTAGATATTACAGCACTTCTTACGTCATGAAAGATGAATGGTGTATGGCCCTCTTTCATTATTTGACTTTTTTCCAGTTCTGTTAAGAACCATCTTTTAATCGTCTGTTTTGAAGCTCTTGTACCTTTACTGGTTATGAATAATGGTGAATCTGTTGTTGTTGTCGTCTGTGTGGCTTCAATGTACCTTTTTAAGGTATCTTTGATGGTATTTATATTATCTTCGTCTATCAGATCGAAGCTGTAACCTGCTGCTTTTGTTTTTGTTTTCTTTGGGAACGTAATTGTAATTCTATCTTACTTGACCATGATGTTGTTTCTATTTAACATATGTATCTCGTGAAGTCTTAATGGCTGTGCAAGCAATATCAGTGTTATAAGTCTTGCAGCAATTTGGTGTATCTTAGCTTCTTGTCTTAGTGGGTTCTCATTGAGGTATTGTTGTAGTTTTCTAGTGTCCCATGTTTGTCTTGGCTTTTTTGTGAATGTCTCTGTTCTTTGAAAGCTTTTTATCAGGTCTGTAAGGTCTTCTGAAGTTCTTCTTGGGATTTTTATGTTGTTTCCTCTTATCATCATTAGTAGAGCTCCCTTTAAAGTGATTACTGATTTTAACGTCAACTTTTCACGTAGCTCTATTATGAATTGTATTAGCATGTATGGCTTGATCCATTTTATGTGATGTTTTTTGTAAAATTTTCTCCAATGTTTTTCTACGCATTTCATGGTCTTGTATGTACTGTTAGCATACCTATTCTTCATTTTTCTTGCTATCTTCTCAGATCTGTATCTTTTATGCAAGTTTTTTACTCTTAGATAACTTGCTTTAACTTCTCTTAACTTAATTCTTTTTCCTGATTTTAATTTATGCTTGAATTGATCTCTAGTTAGTTCTTTCTTCTTTTTGGCTTCTTTTTCGCCCTGTCTTCTCTTATGTACCGGTTTCTTTGTTTTCTTTTTCATACCCGTATATCGTCTAAAAGATTGAGTGTTTATTATTATAATTAATTTGTCATATTTAAGGTATTATCTCATGGTTAAACCCTTACATTAGTATTTTTTACATGTTATTTTAAATCACTTTCATTTTAACCTTTACAACAATAAAATGAAATAAAATTTTATTTTTGTCTATTTAGCGTCGTTATTACCTCTTCCTCTGAATCTTCTATTTTTGTGTGCTCGCATGCCTCCTCTTTGATAGTTATTACGTCTATATCTTGTGACGTTGTTACGGCGTGTAAATTTTCGAAAGATCTCTTCTTCTTCATTTATTTGTTTCATTGTGTTTTTGTCAAGAAGGTGTTTGTCGTTTTTTGTCTCTCTTCTAGCTTCATAGTTGATTTTTAAGGCCTCAAAAACGTTTTCCCTTCTTTGCTCATTTATGTTTACAATGACATCCCTCAAGTTATGTTTTAGTTGTTTCTCTACTTGTTTTTTATCGTAATTTTGTGGAGTTTGGTTGTGTTTGAGAAGGTCTAAGAGATGAAGAGATTCCATAACAATGCCACCTATATGTAGTAACTTTCTTTCTCTTCTTTTAGCATTAAACTTCTTTCTCATCAATCGTCCAAATGTTTTATTCATTTTTGGTAGCTCCAACGGTGCTCCTATGTTGTTCCATCTCTCTCTAACTTCACTTGTCTTCTGAGATGTCTTAGTTAAGTATTTCTTTAACTTTCTTTTCTCCTTTTTAGACATGGGAAGTTTTCTTACAATAGATAGTTTGTCATCATTGGAGGTGGATGATTTAGAGGTGAAGAGCTCAGATTTCTCTTCACTACTACTTTCAGAACTGTAGATTTTTCGTTGTTTGATCTTTTTACCTTTTGTCTTTTCCTTCTTTTCACTATTTTTATCGTTTCCTTCTTTTTCATCATCGTCGTCGCTCACCATTACGGTTGAATCAGAAGAGGAGGAGGATGATGTGGTTTCTTCTGAAGATTCTTCTGATGTACTGTATTTATGTTTTCTCTTCTTATTTTTACCAGTATCATCCTTCTTATCGGTATCAGTTGTTTTATCTTTATCAGCATCGGTCTTTTTATCCTCCTCATTTGTTATGTCGGTTGTCTCAGAATTTATTTTGGGGTTCTCTGTTATCTCCCCATCTTCAGGTGGTGATTTGTCTTTATTTTGTTTAGCCTTTAATTTTTCTTTGGTAATTTTTTGGCTCTATAATTATTTTATCAAGTTAATATATAATTTATATTAATATAGATATATGTATCGGGAAACAGTACCCCCTAATAAACGTCTTTACACATTTTAACCTTATATTCTATATAACTTTAACCTTATATGACTTTACATTATATAATTTTAACATTATATCAATTTAATGTTATATCGTGCATGATTACTTATACAATGAATTTAATTAACTTCCACTATTTATATGGTAATTTACCTATTTTAAGATTATCGTAGTTCAGGACTGTAACGTATTCATTCATCTTTAGTAGTTGGGTATTCTTTGATGCATCAATTGGTAACTACAAGTATGCACTAGTTTCTGTTTTATTTATAAATTTGATGGTTTTGTTTATCAACTTTGGTGGTGGGTAGAAGAAGGGAGTGAATTTTTTGAACATTTTGCTGATATATGCTAGAGGAAGCATTTTTACTTGCTTTTATGCCAACATATCTATTAACGACTTTTGTCCCTTCATCAGCTATACAATCAATTACTTCTTTCCCTTCATGTCTTAGTTTGTTTAAGATTTTCTCTTTCACTTTTCTCGGTAATGGTGGCTTGAGCTTGGAGTCGCCGTCGACCTCATTTATCACGGAGATCTCTTCCTCCTCTTTAAGCTGTAGGCATTTGAGTCTAGAGAGGGCATCAGCTTGAAAGTTTAATTTTCCTGGTATATGGATTATAAAGTGCTTGTTAAACTTGTCCAGGATTTCTTTGATCTCTTTTAGTAGCTCATTTATTTCTTCCTTTTTTGCATATAGTTTTTTCAACCACATGGAGGTCACTGAGGAGTCTGTATATATTCTTACTTCTATACTTTTATTTTTCTCGCCCTTATTAATTATTTGTGTGACTCCTTCTTTGATTGCTAATAGCTCTTTTGTGTTGATATGTTTCTCTTTTTCCGTGTTACTCCATTCTCTATTATACATGATATTCCATCTGGGTATGAAAACTCCCAAGCCAACATTAGATGCATCTGTATAAATTTCAACCTCATTTAGTGTTCTATTGAATTGTCTTATTTGTCTACCTTTCGGATTTTTTAATTCTCATCTTAGCTCTTTTTTAATTACTTTAAATATCTTTTTTGTCTTCCTCTTTATTGTTATTTTCTTGTTATGGTCTTTAGGGAGATTTTTGTAGAGCGGATATGCCAATACCGGTAAATGTTCACACACTATGGCTATATGATTTAAAAGGCCTAGTATACTCGCCAATGCTCTTCCGGTAATTCTTTTCTTTACTCTCAGCTTTTTTATTGCCACGTTCAATTTTTCATCAGGTATGTATGCTTTTAGTTCTTCAAAATTCCATATTAAACCTAGGTGTTTTATACGTCTTGTAGCTTCTAACACCGATTTTTCTGTATTTATTTTAAGGCCCAGATCTTTTATTAACTCTTTTATTTCGATACTTATCTTATTCAACCATGCCGGGTTTGTAGATATCACCAAGAAGTCGTCTAGGTAATTAAAGGCCATAACATTGTCGTACCTTTCTCTTATATACTTAGTTATCACTCCGGCTACTCTAGAAAATATCATCGGAGCTATCGATATTCCCATCGGCATTCTTTTATACACGTACGTCTTATTATTGTATTTCACACCAAATAAATGTCTCGATTTCTTGTTCACCGTTATCGAGTAGTACGTACTTGATATGTCAAACGAAATCGCATAAAATTGTCTGTTTGGTATGCTATCTAGTAAGAAATGTGCGTCTTCAAGTTTAAAGCTTTCAACTGTTAGGAATTCATTTAAGTGCCTTGCATCGTATATCACTCTTGGCTTGTCTCTCTGTACTATCACAAAAAGTGGCATAGTATTAATCTTTCTTATCTCGTCAGCACTTTTTACCTCTATCAATATGTCTTTTTCAATTAACGACTGCACTTCACCTTGTAGGATTTTACTATCGTGCGATACTTGTTTACATGGCTTGTACTTATCATCTGTTTTAACCACGATACCATTTTTTACTATGTTGAGCACGTATTTATCTGACGTGATCGTGGACCATGTTTCATAGTAATCTTTTATAGAAGAGCGTCTGACGTCGCATGTCTGGGCGTCTCTCTCGTCGGGGCTCGACAACTTTTCTGGTGTTCTGGTTGGCTTCATTATCATCAATATTTAACGAGCTCCCTAGCCAACTAAAAACAATCATTACGCATAATAATAAATTTTTACACTCGCTTTTTTGGTAATTTATATCTGTGCACCCTTAATTTAATTATTATGCAGAACTGTAATGATCGAACCACCAATATTATCACCTTTTATCAGTTAGGTGTGAGTATTTCGTAATAGTTTGTAAATTTAGTAATAAAATATTAAAAGTCACCTCGCGGTACGTAAAAAACTAAAAGAATGAGACAATAACGAAAAAGAGGCAAAAATGTGGCTTTTCGCAGTAGGAAATAGCGCTAGAAGAGACACTAGAGGAATGCTAGTTACATAAAAACGTAGCATAATTAACTTATAACTATTATTTTGATGACTTTTATATTCATCGTATTTTTCTCAAACCGATTTTTATTACTTAATGTAAAAAATATAGAACTTTTCATTTTTATATATACGCCATTAATTTTTAAAAAAAGAAAAAATAACGAGTTTAATTTCAATAATACATTATAAAATAATTCACATTTACTAGACTTTTTTGTTAACCAACTTTTCCTAATTTATGAATCTATTGGTGGTTTACCGGGAAAGTACAGTTTCACCCCAGCCAAATTTTTAAGTAATATGTCTTACAGCGAATATTCAAAAGAAAGTTTTTAAAACATTAGTCCGAAAAAAGAATCTTCACTCAATTTTTATTGCTTTAATGTTTTTTTGGTCAGAGTCTTAAATAGCGGACGCATTTTATTGATATTCCTTTAGATTTACTTCATTACGCACTGCGTTAAAATGTGGCCCCTACCCTTTTAAAATGAAAAAATAAACGTTTTATAAAATAATTTGACTATTTACTAAGTAAGATTTCTAATTTCTATTTTAACATATTTTTTAAAAAAAAAACTCGTCTATTACTTTATAACAAATCTTTCATAGTCATTTGTTTGCTAAAAAACAATTGGGACAGAGTTTATTCAACGGGTGAAACTACCCGAAGCCGGTTTACCACTGGCTGCCTTAGCAACAATACCACAAATTCAATTTGATTTAACATTTAAACAATTAATTGGACTTGGACAAAATACTTTTCGTGAAGTATATGATGGTATTTCAAATGTTGACAAAGTTGAGATAACAGTTGTTGTAAAAACTCTTCTTCCAACAACATTATAAGATGGTATAGAAAATTATATATACATTATAAGATTTTACCATGAATTGATTTAATTATCCTACTACGGTACAATTATTATTTATAATAATTATTATAATAAAATTTTATTCTAGCACACACATTAATAAACAATTACTAAATTAAGATTAAAGAGAAATAAAACCATATCTTAGTCTAATATTAATTTAATTATTATTTATATATGTAAATGTTCATTTTTATTAATTACTAAATATTAAATAAATCCTTCAAGATCTTTCTCCATACGTCTAAGCCATTGAATATAAAAAGCATCCGGACATATATCAATGTAATCGACAACCCTATTTGTTTTAGGACTTGATACTTTATTACTATTTGAACGAGATACAAACACTCCAATTTTTATTCTTTTTAATAAAGGAATATTCAATAATTCTTTAAAAACGACATCACCATTCTTATTTATTTCTATGTTTTGACTAAAATTTGAAATAAATTTCAAAGTTAACTTCGAAAGCCTGTTGGCAAATATGGTCACACCACCTATATGGACAAGAGGATCAAAAATTATAGCAGACTTAGTAAACGGTCCACAGTCTTTCTTTTTTTTCTCATTTGATCTCCGAAAAAACCCAATCGAAGCTATCTTTGCAATAGTGCAGATTTCTGCGGCCTTAATTTCATATGGTGGAGTATCACATAAATGCATTGAATGTTTACCATTTTAAAGCACATCATTGATCATTGGTGCACTTGACAGATCTCGGTACTCGATTTTGTCAAAACTCATTTTTTTTACTTTGGTGCAAAGTTCTTCATAATCCTTCAGTCGTCCAAAAGTAATTGAGGAACTGCAATTTACTCAAATAATGTTCCCAACATTTATATTTTGTTTTATCAGTCTATCCCCGATCTTTATTAACTTCATTACAGCGAAATCAGAAAAAACCAATTCTCCATGGATATACACTGCTACAATGACAATGCCATTCGTTATGAAAACGACTTTCCTTGGTGTGCAAAGATTGAGAGAGTCAAATATAAACGTTTGAACTTCTCCCACTTTCGTAATCACACCAAAAGTATTAAATTTAGTACCGTTCCTATTAAGCTCAGAAATATTATTTAAATCTTGAAAATTAACAATATTGACCCCGTTGAACTTGAATTTCCTATCTGTGGGCGAAAAAGTGACAGTTTCGACACTTAAAATTATCTTCTTCCCAGTTGATCCTGAATTCTTTTTCTTTTCATTTTTCTTTTCATCCACGTTAGCAGATGGTACAAAAATACCTCCATTTGTCAATTTTAAAGTATAGTATCCTCCAACTTCTATAGTACCATAGATTTCAGAAGATGAATCACACTTAAAACAAGCACATTCACCTGTATAGCCCTCGTGGTCAGCAATAAGTAAATTAAATGTATATCCAGTACCGTCTTTTCTTCTACTTAAACTACTTTTATAAAGTATGAGGACATTCAAGGAAGTTGTGATTGCTGTATGTGGTTTATGTTTGAAAACATAACTTAAGTTATTTTCATCTTTATCAAGCATATAGAAATCATCAATATCATCATTGTCATTGACTATAGTTTCGATGATGTCTATTTTTTCTCCAGGAAAACGAAGGTCACAGGGTATGAATTTGTATCTCAAAACTTCGAACTCTTTATGAAATTCATTCAAAACAAAATTGTATGTAACATAAATATCAAATTGTTAAACTACTACAGTGTAACCTCTTAATAAGAGAAATCTCTACTTAGTCACCGTAAAGTCTGGTCCCGAATTTTTTTTTAAATTACCATACAAAAAAACCTCTAAATAAAGCACTTCAAAATAAAAAAAACCTCCAAATAATCATGGTAATTAAGAAAATCACATGCATTTTTCCATATATTTTAACCTCTAAATAGTTTCTTAGTCAATTAGAGGCATGAATTTATTGAAAAATTTTCTAAAATTGATATTTTAAAGAGTAATGAAAATACGTGTGGTAATTTAAATTTGAAAGAGTCTTCTGATCTTAATAATAATGAAGCCAGTGATTCGATAGTGATGAAGAAATTACTCAAGAAGTAACAAAAGATGAAGTTATTAGGGGTCTATACAATTTAAGAACTTATGTCAAAAATTCTATAATAGACTATTCTCTTCCTCCTATAGCCCGTTTAAAAGATAAAATAGTAAATCATATCACTAATTGCAGTTCTCAATCTAAGATCATGGACTACTTTAAATAATGTACCAAAAAATAAATAATTATAATTAGACTATATTTAATATTTATTTCTTTTTGTTTTTTACTCTATATGCCACTTTTTTATCATTTAACACTGCCTAGTAAATATTTATACATATTATTACATTTTAGTCATCAATATTAATGATATATTTAATAACCTCTAAATAAGTAAAATCTCTAAATAGTCACCAAATTCCTTGGTCCCGGCAAGGCTCTTATTTGGAGATTACACTGTATATATTTATAAATCTTTTTAAATATTTTTTTTAGTGAAAATAATGTTAAATATAGATCTTTTTATCTTATTTTACATAAATTGCAACTGACAATTATTTTGAACAATATTAAAAATACTTATTATATTTTAAAACATCCATTTTCTGTAGTTGATACATTGCATAAGATGGTTTTTTTAAATTTTATACTATTACAAAATTTTTCAATATCTTGAAATTTAAACAATTAATCATTATTACATAAATATTTTATTATTTTACAAAAAAACATTAAAAGTTTTTTTAACTAAATCACATTAGCAATGGCATTATTATATATAAAACATAAGCACTCAAAATGAGTATAAAAATTTTACTGCAAATAAAATAAAAAAAGAAAAAATTTTGACAAATTTATGAAAAATGCAAGGAAATGTGTCATCATTGGAAAAATTGAACTTTATTCAAATTTCAGAAATATCAAGCGACAAACAAAAATGTTTTAAACGATGTAAAATACTATGTTGTCGCATACATTTTGTCGTTTTTTACAAAAAATATATATTTTTGACACTTTAAATTATTGTTACTGATATTTAATCTTAATATCCTTTTATAAATTATGATCATCATGAATCTTTAATTGTTTTTTATTTTTAAAAATACGTTATTAAAGTCAAGTCAATTTCGTGAAAAGTTACTAACGTTTTAATTAAAATCATTATTCTAAACAACGTACTAACAACAATAAGTTTAGAAATTTAAAAATATCATGGCAATAATAATAAAAAGCAATAATTATTTAATAACATAAAGCATTATCAAGTAAAAATATTTTTTCAGTATTTGCTCCTATTTTAAATTAAAATATTTAGAAGATATTTTTTTACTACAAATAAAAATCCATATTATTTTATAGCTTTTCAAAATTTTGAATTTTAAGAATGCATTTTTAAAGATATTGTAACAAAAATTTGGACTATCAGATGTGCAAAGTTTCATAAGAAAATATAATTTATAATAATTTAAACTACTAAAGATATTACAAAAGATACAATGATATTTTAATAAATGCTCTTTATAAAAGCATTCATAATTTTGCCTAAGACTCACTTTTAATCATGTATTTTGAACAGTAAAATATATTTATTGGTCTTATCGATCTTTCATAAACAATAAAAATAATAAGAACAATAATTAATTATAAATACCTTGGAATCTTTTTATTTCTTCTAAATTTCAAACAGTTATCCTTCTGATCTTTATTTTATGATTCTACAGTAAAATAGTTAGTATCCCTATAAAATAATAATGATATTGTTCATGACTTTCCAGGTTATCTATATTCCCTTTCAGTCACAATGTCATTCTTTTTTGTCTTTTTCTTAAACGGAGTTTACTTTATTATAGACTTAATAAAGATAATAAATTTTACTTCCAAAATAGTGAAAAAACATTCAAATTATAGAATCTCAAAGCATTCGTTACATAATTTAAAACAAATCAAATGGAAATATTTTAAAAAAAGTTATTTTTCATTTGTTTTTTTCTATCATCTTAAAAAAAAATTAAATGTTTAACTAAATTTATAGATATTACGTTCTCCAAATATTTACAAATAATGATAATAAACTTTAATAGGTTAAATAATGAAACTTTTTTTATATGTATAGTAATGTTTATAATAATTAAATCATTATTAATATTTACAAATATTAAATACTTCTATACTTTTTAAAGTTGTTATAAAATAAACTATTTAAAGAATTGCTTTAAATTACATTTTTGTACACATCAAACATGTTTTTTACATTTATATTTGGTCTATATATCTAAAGATGTAGCTTTGGTTTTTTTTGTAAAAATTAAATAATATATGTTATTTCAATGTAAATTACTATATTTAAATATTTTTAAATTATGATTCACTAATTAAATTGTTTACTTTTTGTATCTATTAAGTAATTAATGGTAGCAAAAAGTCGGGTAATTAATTGTAAGATGAAAAAAAAAGTTTAAATAACTTAATTTATTTAAAAGATGATGAAAGTATTCACATTACTTATCTATACGTATACATGGTCTGTCCCAAAAGTAATGAGAATGAATTCACTACGACCCCCACAGGCATCGGATTTAAAAGGTGAGGATACCGTTTTGTAGACAAAATTCTCCTCTACAAAATGGTATATATCACATTTAAATCCGAGCACTACAAAATTTTCTATATTAAAAAATGTAGACCCATGTTTTGTACTCTCGTCACGGCAAAAAAATCATCATCGTCACAAACTAAAAATTTTTTAATTTCTTTAACGATGAACATGCAAAAAGTGTAAAAATCGTTGAGCATTTAAATTTTGTGCAAAACATGAAAAAAATGTTCCAGAAACTTAGAAAATTTGAAAACAAAATATAAAAGAAAATTTTTGTGATCAATCCAAATTCTTCATGTATACGACCATTTAGAGCACTTGTCGAAGATAATCGTACATTTTATAAATTCCCAAAGTAATTTCCTTTTAGATAGTTTTTAATTTTGAAGAGTAGAAAGAAATTAAACGTTGTAAGTTGGGGCTATAGGGAGCAACAAGCAAAGTGGGAATAATTGCCGAACATTAAAACTCTTCAAAGGCAATTATGAGTGACTCAATGTATAATCAATAATTGGCTTGTAGATTTTTTGCCTTTGACGTCTTGTTTTTATTTTTGAAAATTTTTTCTTATCTAAAAATATGATATTTTTGAGCGTGACAAAACTAATAAACATGGGTTCACTTTTTTTAACATAAAAAATTTTTTATTGCTCGGATTTAAATGGGATATATACCATTTTGTAGAGGAGTATTTTCTCTACAAAACGGTATCCTCACCTTTTAAATTCGATGCCTATAGAGTTTGTAATGAACCCATTCTCATTACTTTTGGGACAGACCACGTATGTAATTTTCTAAAAGCACCAATTATTTATTACAGTGAACAAATTCATTTTATTAAGAGTAACATTACAGAAGGTTTTTTTTCGTTGACCAACAATAAAATATATTATTTCTTGTATTTAACATTTATTCTTTTTATGGTAAAACAAAAGAATTAAAATCAAATAGATTAGAAGAATATTCTATCTAACAAAAAAAGTGATATATATTTTCGAGAGATTATGAACTAAATAATAATATGGAAGTTAAAGTATTTTTTAAAGCTATAAAGTAATATGATTAAAGTAATAAAAAATTATTGCAAATTAAGAAAATTTTCGTTTATAGCACAACTCAAAATTTCCATTTTAAAACATTAAAGTAATGTAGAATTCATTTTTGTAAAAGAAACAGAATACTTAAGAAATTGCAAGCGATTATAAATTATAATAAAGTACGTAAAATGTTTAAAAGATTTTATTTTTTTTCTACTTGCTATATGAGCTTAAAAGTATTAAAGCATATCTATTTTATGCATAAAACAAAATGAATAATTTATTAATTTATAACTTATGTGTATTAAATTTATAATAATAAGTATTTCTAAATAGTTTAAAATGATTATAGTAAAAAGCAACAGGTATTTAATGTTTACTATTTAAATTACTAAAAAAGAGATATTTTTCTTAAAATTTATCGATTTAATAAAGAAAAAATTGCTGCTGAATAAATTTTTTTTCAAGTCAATTGAAATAATTAAACTTATTTTATAATAATAGTTCAAAATAAGTTTTTTAAAGCTTTCAATTTTTATGAATAACTATTCTACATATATATATCAAAAATAAGCGATTGGAATTAAAAACATATAGCTATCAAAAAATTATAAATAATATAAAGATATTTTGTAATTAGCTATATCTTGGTACTTAATATATCGAGATATTAAAAAATTTAATTGACAATTATAGTTAATTTAGTTATTCGTAGTCTATTTTATCAACAAATATTATTTTATAATATTTTATTTTCAAGTATTAAATAATAGTTAAACATTTTTTTGATCTTTTATAAAATTAAAAAATTTCTGCTAAATTAATATTAAAAAAGATAATATTTGTATATTTAAAAAAAAGTTCACCATAAATGATATATAATCACGAAGTTCATTGTAAAATCAAATCATTTGTTAAATTTAATATTCTATTTATTTGAAACACTTCTGTATAAGCATGAAAAATAAAAACATTGTTTTATTGCTTATTTTTCTTTTTGTTATATTTAGCTCTGTAAGTTAGTAGTTAAATTTGACTATAAAATAATTATTAAAGTTCCAAGCAAATGATTTAGTATCCATAAATGAAGAAAAGGACTTAGAAAATACTAATAAAATAAGTGCAATTTTAGAAAAAATTGTACAGAAAGTACTAAAAATAAGTGGTGGATTCGTAGAAAAATTTACACAAAATAATAACAAAATTAATGAAATAAATAATAATATTGGTAAAAATCCAAGACTATTTCAAGGTGATGTAGTTCTTAGTTCACAGGAAGGAGAAGAAATATTAAATCAGGTTGTAGAAAATGTTGAAAATGCAGGAATTGATGTTTCTGAAATTATTGGTGAAACAGAAAGAAGAAAAAAAAGAAAAATGAGTGGTAATATGACTCTTGCCTGGGACTTTCCTATACTATATATTGTTGAAGAGGGAGTCAACGATACATTAGTTGATGTAGCTCTAAAAAAAATGGAAGAACAAACATGTATAACATTTAGAAGAGAGTTTGCCTTAGTTCCTAATAAAGCAGGTTTAAGATTTTTTAAAGGAACTGGATGTTATAGCTACATCGGCAGAAAGTTTCTAGATATATTCCAAGATGTAAGCATTGGAGAAGGGTGTGAAACTATTGGAACAATTCAACATGAGACGATGCATGCATTAGGGGTTTACCATGAACAAGCAAGAGCTGACAGAGATAAGTATTTAAAGATATTTTTAGAAAATGTTGAAGAAGGAAATGAATTTAATTTTCTTAAAGTTGAGCCAAATTCTTCATTTACTTATTATACAAAATATGATTATGGATCTGCTATGCAATATCCCAGCAATGCATTTAGTATGAATAATAGCATAACAATGTTGCCAATTAAACCGCACTATAATAGGACTCTTGGTGTGAATAGTGGAATGACTTTTGTTGATGTCAAATTGTTAAATAAACATTACTGCAAAAATAATTGTCCAAAGGAAATTAAGTGCGAAAACAAGGGATATCAAAGTCCCATAAACTGCAGTAGGTGCATTTGCCCAGATGGTTATTTTGGAGATTATTGTACTGAGTTACCTCAAAAAAAACCAAGTTGTGGAGATCCAGTTATTGAAATTACAAAAAGAAAAAAATATTTGTACACTGCTGGTAGTGGAAATTGTATTCATCACCTTAATACAACATCAGATAAAAAATTAAAAATAACTTTTACATTTTTAAATTATTATCCCGGTTACGAAGGTCGTTGTAAATTGGAAAATAGTCTTGAAGTAAAATACTTGAAAGATAAAACAGTGACAGGAGCACTTTTTTGTTTAAAAGATAATGCTACAATAATATCTAGAAATAATCATGTCATTGTTCATCACAGGAGTACTCAAACCAATAATGGTGCGACTTTAGTAATTGAAAGTATTGAAGATTCAAATACAACAAGTTCGAAAAAAAATTAATTAAAAATATATTATTTATATTATTTAAATAAGCATATTTAATTAAAATTATATTATATTTTTTATATAATATATATTCAGTAAAAAAGATTTTTCATTTTTATCAATTTTTTTTAAATTTTGTAAAGGATTTACACGATTCCCCTCATGATCAATGATTTGGTAGAACGTTGGAGAAGTACAAATGTTTAAATAATGTAAAATTTGCTTAGTGAGTTTTACTTTAGTAAATACATATTATGTCAAAAGCACATTAATAAACTATTTTTATCAGTACACAATAAAATTTTCCCATCATTTTCTTTCTCAAAATGATACTCAGTTTTATTAATTTTCTTTAAAACTTCTTCATTTTGTTTCTTTAAAAATTACTAATATTCAAACATAATTAAAAAATATCCAATGTTTTTATTAATAAAATATATTTTAAAATAAACAATTACCAATAAAATTGTATGATTAAAATATATTATCGACAACGAATAAGATATAGTCATATCTTAAGTAGAAGTTCTGATTTTCGTAATTTTGGAATAAGGTTTAGGGCTCATTTCAAGGTTTTTATTCATTTATTTTTAAGTAATAATTATCTAAATTGTAAATTTGGAGATCTTATACTGTTAAAAATTTAACTTCTTGTATTGCGTAAGTATAATATTGTCTTAAGTTTAATATTGTACGTGTTTCTCTCTAGATGGCCACAATAATACTTTACTTATAGTTAATAAATAAAATTTAAATACAGATTTAATTTTTTGTTCTAATAGGAATTGACGCCAGAAACACACTAATTAAATTTTTA
The DNA here is from genome assembly GCA_005656395.1 of Strongyloides papillosus. Lineage (NCBI taxonomy): Eukaryota > Metazoa > Nematoda > Chromadorea > Rhabditida > Strongyloididae > Strongyloides > Strongyloides papillosus. The sequence goes on from SRSI01000002.1 coordinate 203,728, forward strand.
CCAATGGATAAATTTCAAATAGACTTAATTTATCTACTTAATTAAAGCATTAACTAGTTAAAAATAAAACATAAAAGTTATTTATATCTATAATAAAAAAAATTTGTCTCTCTCATAACTTTTCTCAAACTTAGCCAATTTTTATGAGTAAATAGCCAATGGATGTGTTTTTTTCTAACTTAGTGAGAAAATTGGTCTTAAAAGCTTTGGGCCATAATTGACCATGTTATCTTCAAAAAATACTCTTTCATTGTTCTTTTTTAAACATAGATTTGATCAGAGTATAACATTATTTTAAAAAAAAATAAGATACAATGGTTTATATATCATTTTAAAGGTCTAATTTCAGAATAGTGGGAAAACACAATACTACATAATCGTATTAAACAATAGCCGAGTTGTGGTCGAAGAGTGGTGATCATTTTGAAAAAAAATCAAAGAATTTAAATAGGTAAAACTTAGTCATACCTTGATGAAATAAAATAGTATCTGTTATATAGATCTAAGCGTAACTTAAAAAACAAGTATCTAACAAACTTTATAACTCAACTACGAAAGAAGTTATATTAATTTGAATGCCATTTTTTTCGCCTTTTTTCCATTATTATTGCAAAAATTAATTTTGTTCCAGAATAACTCTTTTCAAACTTGATCAATTGTTATGGACAAATAGTCATTTGATGTATTTTTTTTAACTTATAGAGGGAAGTAGATCTCAAAACGTTTTGTCCATAACTGGCCAAGTTATGTTTAAAAAACATCCCTTTTTTGACAAATTTTTGTATGGTTTTTTCTTTCAAATAACTTTTGTAAAAGTAAATAAAACCTTATGTTTTATGATTTACTTAGAAGGTACGAGTATGAGATAAGGGGAAAACCTAGTATTAAAAAGATTATTAAAAGATGAATCAAGTTATATGGTAAAAAGTGATGATCATTTTTCTAGTAAAAATTAAAATTTTCTCATGTTATAACTTTATGAAAAGTTGTTTAAAATAAATAAAATTAAATTTAACACTTATATGAAAGTCTGGCATAAAATATGAAAACTACAACGAAATTGGTAGATTAAAAACGAAAGAAGTATTTTTAGGTATTGATTTCTTGATTTTTTTTATTTATATATTTGTAAAATTAAGATAAATATTTAGTTAATTGAGCAATGATATTAAATTGTTTATATACATTTCAATAATATGATAGAAAGTCACTTAAATTGTTACTTGGAATGAATAAAATATTCATTTTTATTCATCTTCTGGATAATAAATGAGATTCTTTTTGTTGGGTAGATTTTTTTAAAACTAAACAGTTTAAATAAATGTAAATGTTATGAAATGGTTCTCAAACTCAGAAATATTTTATAATAATGTATTTTAGGTTATCTTAATTTTTCAGAAATGTATAATTTAATAAAACAATTTTTTTCTTACACATACTTTTACTAATAATTTAGTATAAAAATTTTTCTATAAAAAATATGCTCTGGGGACCAGCTCTGATCTGCCGAAGGCGGGTCTAAGGCTGCTTATCAAAAAAATACTATACTGTAGATGTGTTTAGTAAATTTACGTACATTGGTCTATTGAAATATATGATGTAGAGAGTTTTATGAATTTTCTCGATAAAATTTTTGATAAATACAAGTTTATGTACGTAGTTAGTGATAATGAACCAAGTTTAGCTAGTGAAAAGCTGACAGAATATTTTCAAGGTAGAAAGAATTTTCCATATTTCAAGTGTACCATATAATCCACGTTCTAATGGTGTTGCTGAGCAAAGGATTGTTGTTGCTAAAATGAGAATATAGAATTTCATGTTAGAATATGTAAGTTTGAGGAAAGCAGTTATCAAAGCTACAAAATCAATAAACTATTTTTCGTGTTTTAAAGAAATAGCTACGCTAGTTCAAATTTATTTTACTAATTCAAAATCAAGGGAGCTTTTTATACCAAAAGAAGTTAAAGTATCACTAGTAAAGGTTTATTTTAAACTTAAAGATGACCAGCCTAGCTTGTATGAAGAGGGATTGATTGTAGCTAAATTGGATATAGGAACAAACCTGATTGAAACAGAAGCAGTTCGTTACTATGTTGGTATTGATTTTTGTCATTTTGAGTTCACTTCTACACTAAGAATGAAGTATTATCTGATTTAAAAAATTTATGGGAAGAAAGCAGTGATAGGAGAAGTATAAGTACGATCATGGAAGTGGAAGGAGATGTTGAAGAAGAAAGAGAGGATGATATACAAGAGAGGAAACAAAGCGAGGTAGTCTGTCAATAGAAAAAAGTCGAAGTTGTTGTTGATAATGAAGGTGTTGTAAGGAATAAAGGTGATGGTGCAGCTAAAAATGTTGAAATAATACATTAGAAGATCCTGATAAAGGTATAAATTATGGTGATACATTTAGTGATGTCCTTGTGATTCAAGAATTTTTGGTCAAGAAAAAGTAAATGATGGTGAAGTTGATCAAAGTCTTGTTTGGGACTATGAAAAAGAATTTGATGAGGAGAATGTAGATCAAGATTGGGCTTTTACATCAGCTCCTATATGTGCTAAAATAAAATGATGATAAGAAAATGAAAGAAGTATTTATGAGTAATAAAAATGTACTAATGACTGATGGTTCGGTAAAAAATGGTCATGGAATTGCAGTTTTTGGAAGATTAGGTGATGTTATTGTTTAAGAAAAAAGAAGAGAGCTTTTAAGAGATATAATTACTGCTTTTAGAATTAAATTTAAATGAATGAAAAATTTATCAGTCCTATGGTGAAGAATAAAAGTTTGAAATCAGATGAGAAAATTGTGATAATATCTGATAATGCGTATGCACTAAATAGTTTAACTTATAAAAAGTATGAAAGATGGATTAAAAAAAACTATCTACACTGGAGATAAACCAATTCAACGTTTACAAACTCAGAAGAAGATTGAATAATTGATAAACTTTGTTGGACATACTAGGTTAGTTTCTATACATGTATCAGCACATAAATCTAAACCTCGTGATGTTAGTAATAAGATAGTCAAGAGTGAAAAACCTGAAATATCACACATACTTTCCTACAAGCCGGAATGTTATAAATGCCAATTTTAATGACTTTGAAACTATGTAATGTGCTTTTTATCTATGTAAATTGGTTGTAATAAAGATTTTTTACGCACAGTCATGTGTTATTTCGTTAATATATATTAATTTAACAATTTAAAATTATAGTAATTCATTTTTGTGAAATATAAATAGTTAAAACAATTTTTTACATTAGTTTTTAACATCAAATTTGATTGATAAAATGTATAGTGTTTAGTATTTTTACCATTTGTTCGATACTGATTAACAATAATGATATCAAAGCACATTGTAGAAATAGTATTTCTATAAGACAATAAATATTTAAAAGTGTAATAATAGCTATTTAAATTAAAATGATTTTGCCTTTTTAGACAACTTGTAACATTTAATTGAAATCATCCATTATTACATATTTCTATAAAATTGTTAAACATTTTTATATTTGCAAACAAAATTTACTTTAAAAAAGAATATAATAAAAAACGAACTTTTTGATGAACAAAAATAACATTTTTTAAACAAAGAAAATATTTTAGCAATAAACTAATATGGATTAATTATAAAAAATATATAAGCTTTGTCTTGTTGGAACAACTGTTATATTTAGATCCTAAATACAAAATATTTTTTTTTAGTCAAATACATTGAAATTGGTATAAATATGGAATGATTTCAATTGAGAACCATCATCAAAATGCATTTTATTAAATATTTTGCTATTTTTGTTCTTTTAGCTGTTCAATACAGTTCCCCAGAATCTTCCTCATCATCTGAAAGTCTTTCTTCATCTGAAGAGCAACAATTAGAAGTTACTAATCCAATAGAAATATCATCAACTATTGATGAAGTACCAGTTGATACAGATAAACGAAAGAAATTTTTCTTTAAAAACCTTGGAGCTAGTATTAAAGAAAAAAGTAAAAAATTTAAAGACAATTTGAAACATAAATTTAGTGAAAATAATATTAAAAATGAATTGGTATGTACTTAAGTCATTTCATAGCTATTTTTTTTAGAAAAAAACTAATAATTTATTGAGTGAAGCTCTTAAAAAAGGAAAAAATAAGCTTAAGAATAGCGCAAAAAATATGAAGAAGAATCTTGCTAAATTTTTTAAAGGTAAAACCTTCAATAAATCTGGTTCAGATGAAAACGATACTAGATTAAAAAGATCAATTATTACAAAAATTGTAAGTTATAAACAATTGTTTTTAATTTTTTTTTCTAGGGAAAAGTAGCTAAAAATGCTGTAGTTACTAAAGCTAAGAAGGCATTAAAAAAGTTATTCTAAAAAAGTTTCAGAATCTTATAAAAATATATAGAACTGGATTCTTTAATGATAAATATTTTTGATTTACATCAAACATTACACATAGTAAAATCCATCATTAAAAAGTAAATTATTTAATTAACTAAAAAGATAAATAATAGAATACATGATTTTGCTATGTTTTTGTAAATCTTTTATATTTTTTTAATAAATTATAGTCATTTAATTTGAACATTTTCTAATTATTAAAACTTTTTTGTTGAATTTAAAAAAATCTATGCTTACGACAAATTTACTTATAACTATTTCATTTTATTATATTCTTACAAATATTTGTGTTGTTCCATGTAAAACTCCCCATAATTCTAAATTTATAGCTTTGTTTATTCTGAGATACAAGTGTGATAATAAGTTCATCTTTTAGTCAAGAAATATACAACCATATCTTATGGATTCCATATTAAAATCGAAATTTTAAATAACGTTATTAATCTTCAAATTTAAAGAACATTTTTAAGATTATAACCAAAGTAACTTTTTTATATAAAAGATTGTTGTTGAAAGGTTAGCTTATTTCTATGCATTTCTAAAATACCATTTACGTAGAAGTCTGATAATTATGGTAAATATTTTTATTACATTTCTTCAATAATTCAAGAAATTTAATGCAACAACTGTAAAAAATCATAAAAGAAAATTATTTCAAATATTTCTTTATAATTTTTTACAAAATCTAACACATTTTTAATAAGAATATTCCGAATTTTAGAAATTTGTTTCAATGAATAGATAATAGAGTTTTACATAAAAATCTTTTTGTAGTTTTATCTGTGTATTAAAAATCATTAAAAATAAAAATTGGTAATAATTCTGTTTCTTTTAATGTTTCTCAAAAATATCACAAACTTCAAAATTTGGATCAAAAAGAAGTTTAGAGGAAAATTTGCTTCGAAATATACGTAAATTACATGTAAATTCATTCTTAAATGTTTAGTGATTCATCGATAGACATCATAAAAAAGTTTGAAAAATTACTATTTTTCTTATTTTTTAGTTGTCACAGAACATTTGCGACATATTGTCACAAAATCCTCACAAATGTTTTTATTGTATGATGATTGGTATTCTACAATTTTGTTTGATGTTAACATCTAAGAATCACCTTAAAATATACTATAAAAACATGTCAACTGTAACATAATAAAATATTTTAAGTACGATAAAAGCTATAAAATTAGGAAAAATACATTTTATTTTGTAAAATGTGCAGCTTGTAATTAAATCATCGACGATAGATATTTTTTATAAAATTGTTAAATATTTTTAGTATTTATTTGTTATTTCAAATCCATCGTAACTATTTTAATATTTATAGATAAAGTTTACTTTGAAAAAGAAGATAATAAAAAAACAACTTTTATAATGAACTAAGTTAACATTTTTAAAAAATAAATATATTTTAACAATAAACTAATATAATTAATCACAAAAAATATTGTAATCCTTGTCTTTTTGCATAAAATATCATTTTTATTTTATAAATATAGATGGATTTTTTCTTTTAAATTAAAATATATTGAAATAGGTATAAATATAGAATGATTTCAATTGAGAAGCATCATCAAAATGTATTTTACAAAATATTTTGCTATCTTTGTTATTTTGGCTGTTCAATATAGTTTCCAAGATTCTTCATCATCTGAAAGTCTTTCTTCCTCTTCTGAAGAGAGACAATTAGTTGATGGTAGTTTAAACGAAATGTCGTTACCTGATGCTAACGTAGAAAAGCAAAAGAAAGGTATAAGTAAGATAATTTTGGAAAATTATCTCTGTTGTACTTTTAAATTCTTTTAGTTCTGATATTTGATCGTTCGCGCGAAATTAGTTAGCTTAGATAATAGATTACATTTTACCAATCAAAAGATTTGGTATATAAGCTTAGAAATTTTAAAATCATTTTACATTTCTGATTTTATTGTATGAGATATTTCATAATTTAACGTATTTGCCTATTTTAGGGGTTTGAGTTAATACTTGTGCGCTGATAAATCCACAGGGCTACAAGTTAAAATTGGTTATAAATGTAAGTTATCTTATTTTCTTATCTCCCTCATTAAATTTTAGTGGGCCCAATTTTTGTAGAAGTTAATTGCGATCTTTTATTGTACTAATTTTGTGTTTGATTTAATAAAATAAAATTTTTACGTATCTGAATATATATTAGACTCTCAACCTGGCCTAGAAACGCGCTAGTACAAATTTCTACAATACAAATCTTATAAAATTTAACTTATATTAGGAAAAATAAGAAGTGGTATTAAAGAAAAAACTAAAAGTACAAAATATATTTTGAAGAAACAACTTGGTAAAGAAAATCTTAAAAATAAATTTGTATGTATTAAATTCTTTTTTTAATTATTTATATTTAGAATGAAGTAAAAGAAAAATTGGATAATAGTTTAAAAAAAGATAAGAAAAAAATAGAAAAAACTTTTAAAAATTTGAAAGAACGCGTTAGCGGACTCTTAAGGAAAAAACTTTCTGCTAAATCTGATTTAAATGAAAATGAAACTAGACTGAAAAGATCATTTCTTGGAAAAGCCGTAAGTTACGATGGAATATTTTAATTTTTTCTTAGGGAAAAGGAGCTAAAAGATTACTAGACAAAGGAGCCAGTAACACTAGAGCATTGTTAGAGAAACTATTTTAAGAAAATTCCAAAATACTATAGATAACAAAGTTTCGAACTGGATTGTTTAGTGGTAAATATTATTAGTTTACATCACACATAATATAATCATTCATCAGAAAATTAGTTTTAGATGAATCAAAAATACCAAAATATAAATAATAATAATTTTATTATGTTTTTGTAAAATTCTAATATTTTATCATTTCTTTAATAAATTATAGTCATTAAATCTAAATATTTTCTAACAAGTAAGAAATTTGGTTAAGTTTAAAAATATTTATGTTTACGACAAATTTACTTATTCTTATTTCTTCATATTTAATTCTTTTAAAATATACATTATGTTATATGCAATGTTGTTTATATTTCTATATAAATAACTTTGTTTATTCTTGGGATATAAATGTGATATTATTGTTAGATAATTGATGTTTTATTATCCAAGAACTATAATTTCTACAATTATTATAAAAGAAAATATTAAAATTACCCCAAATAAGTTGGGTTCTTTTCAAACTAAAACTGATTTGAGGTAGTATAAATAAAGATATTGTAATTAAATTTTAGACTTATTATATTTAAATTTTTAAAAATATTATTTTTAGATATTTGAATATTCAAATATCTAACAATTATATGCATCTTGTAGTCAAGAAACATAACACTATATCTTGCAAATTCTATTTAAAAATCGAGATTTCAATTAAAGTTATTGAAATTCAAAATTTAAACACATTTATAAAATTAGTTTAAATTTTTCGAATAAAAAATTTATTGTTTTAAGCCAAGCTTTTTTTTTCAATATATTGGGAATATACCTTGAACATAAGAATCTGATAATTATGATAAATTATTTTATGTTAACAAACTTTATTTATTCAAAAAGATCTTTTGTAAAGGTTTTGAAAAAACTAGAAAAATGAAACGAAAGTTAATTTTTTTTTATAATTATTTACAAAATCGACCACTCATCTAATAAGAATACTCAGAATACTTTAAAATTATTTCCAACAAATAGATAATTAAGTTTTACATTATAATCTATTAGTTGTTTAATAAAATATATCGAATAATCAAGAGAAATACAATAAAAATTAGAAACAATTCTGTTTATTTTAATGTTTCACAAAGATATGAGACGCTTCAAAATTAAGATCAGAAGGAAGTTTGCGAATAAAATTTACAATTGAAATATACATAAATTATATGTAAATTTACTACTAAATGTTAGTGCTTCATTGACAGACAGCATCAAAAAGGTTTAAAAAAATTACTTTTTTTTTATTTTTTAGTTATCTCAGAAGGTTGGTAACATATTGTCACAAAATTATCATAATTTATTTGTGTGATAATTACATTTTACAATTTTGTTTAATGTTTATTTTTTTAGGGTGATCTTAAAATATCCTACAGAAACATAATGACAATAACACTATAAAAAATTATAAGTATGATAAAAGTTATAAAATTAAGATAAACATAAATTTCTTTGAAAGAAGTGCAGCATTTTATTAAAATCATCTACAACAAATATTTTTTTAAAGATTGCTAAATATTTCAAATATTTTCTTTATTATTTCAAATCTAATGTAACTATTTTAATATTTATAAACATAGTTTACTTTAAAAAAGAAGATAATAAAAAAACAAATTTTTAATGAACTAAGTTAATATTTTTAAATAATAAAAATGTAGTGAAACGAGAGAGACCTCGTTTCTTTTTATCTTGTTTTGATGACCAAAAGGATTATGTGACCCAGTCATCCTTATCATTTCTTTACCTATAAAAGGAGGATTACCTAAACCTCCTGGCTTGTTTTTGCTTATTATTCCCTTCTCATATTATTAACCTATTCACCCACTAATTGTCTACTACTATTCTCCCTACTACACTGGTGATTCTTTATTGTATCTTATATTTTATATAATAAAGTTTCTATATTATCACCTGTGTACTAACCTTAGAAGAACTGGAGACCAGGCACAATTACTTTAATTTTGCTGGAAGTTAAGACCTGGTTGTGGATCTCTAAAAGTCCACCATCTCCAACCGTATCCGAAGCTGGTCAAGGGTATGTAGTCTAAAGATTGGATCAGTCATCTAAGGCGAATCTCCAACAACTCGGAGTCTTATCGGGAGATCTTGTCTACTCAAATTAACAATTCTGTAGAATCGTGCACCCGTGTTTGCACACTTTTTTTGTTCGTGAATCTCCGTTACTGGAGCCGTGTGAAATCCACCAACAATTTTATTAATCTACTAGTAGCCGTTAATATTCTTATTCTACTACCTCTATATTACATAATTTCTCTATTTCGCGTACTTCTTTGGGAAAATTCGAGGATCCCAAATATTTATTAATTTCTCTATATTTATTTATCCTGTTGGAGCCGATACCCAATAGAATCTTATTTATTCGTGTTCTACCGTGGTCTACACGTAAACCGCCTTCGTCTAGCGCCGTGTACATATTTCTGATATCACACAGAAAACGAAATGGTGTCTAAACGAACGCAACTATGCACGACGAATTCTAGAGACAGTCATGTCATTTTGACATTTAGTGAGATCTATACAATATGTAAATATGATATTTTTAATTTTTGTGAATATCAAGGAATATAAAAATGAGACTAGACAAATATTCAATAATGCTATGTCCATTTAAGCTAATATGTATTATGATAAATTAAATAATTACATTCACATATTTATAATTTATCACTATTATGTTTACTAATTGTGAATATTTAGTTGCTTTTTTAATTTGAAGTTTTTAAGATGTTTGTACTGTCAATTATTCGACTTTTTATAATTCATGTAGTACTTCTTTAAATGTTTTTTGTTTAAAATAAATTAAAACTTAAAAGTTACTTTCCAATGTGTATTTATATTTAAAATTTTATTAACAATTAATTAAATTAAAAACTTTATTAACACTTAATTAAATTGAAAACTTTACTAAAAATAAATTATATTAAAAATTAATACATTTTAAAATACAACAAGAATAACCTCCTTTGTTCCTCAAGTGTTCTAGTTGTACATATAAAATAATTTGTTGGCATCCAGTTCTCCATTTTTTGATATATGCCCACGACGTTATATTTTTTCCTGAAACAACAACATCTACGTTTTTATTTAGATCTACTTACAAAGTCCTTCTACTGTTACTACTATAAGAAATCGCACTTTATAGATGATTTAAATTGCAGAGCATGTAGAAATAATTTCCAACTAATCGTTTTGCCACTTAGTTCAGTGAACACAAAGAAGACTGCTTTTTTGACATTACTTTCGACATCAGAATGATCTGGTGAAAATAGTAAAGAATATGTATTTTTTCGAATAGAAAATTTTATAAAGTTGCTGATTATTTGAAGAAAAATGAATTTGTTTGTAATATACTACAAGAGTATTCAGTAGAATGATCAGGTCGTTTCACTAAAATAGTTAATCAGATGTTTTTTGATACGATAATTGATATCTTAATTTAAATTATTCTATAATTTTTAAATGTTTGTTATTGTTTTTATGTATAATTTTTATTTTTCTTATTCTACTTAAAAAAAAGTTGTTAATAATAATCATTTATAAATAAAATTTTATAAAATTAAAAAAATTTTACATCTACTTCACCAACCTTTATATCTTAAAAACTTATAACATCAATTGCTATTCGTCAACAATATATTTTAAAAACACTATCTCACCATACACATGTATTTTAAAAGTTTTTTCAGATTTTTTGGGCAATCTTATTACTAATTTTTCTCATAAGATTCATATAAATTTGCAACCGACAGTTTTGAAAATATTACAATTTACTATCTGTGATTGAATACAATTTATTGATGTGACCAAATTGATGAACGGATCTTTTAATCATCAATTGTATATTAAATATTATATTTTTTTTATTGTTCTCTTTGCTTAAATATCTTGTATAACCAATAATTTTCGAAAATTATATGATTATTTAATATATACTTTCGTTAAAACAAAAAATTTTTAATCAGTCATTATTAAAAGTCAATTTAAAACGTCTCAGGATATAAATTTTTTCTACACAAATATACTTTTTTAAAAATCTTAATAGAATACGAAGTTATACAGAAACTTTGCTAAACTTTCTAACATTATAAGTAAATAATTTATTTTCTAAACTTTTGATGGCATTTGTACATATTAACAAGTCTTTTTATTACTTTTTTATTTCACTTTAACAATGGTTAATGCAACAACTTCATTAAAATACCATGACAAAGATTTAGGTTGTCTCTAATAATAGAAATTATGAGAAGGACAGTAAATCAGTTGAAGAGGGGTAATAGAAAAATGATTAAACACAATTAAAAAAACTTTCATTTTAGAATTTATAAATATTATTAACTATATTATATGAATATGTTTAATTATCCTTGATATGTTAATTAAAAGTAACAAGTTTACTATTTTAAAAGTCATAAATATCATTTTAATAAAATATCAATATATTATTTTATCATTTTGTTATATTCTTTTTTTAATAATTGTATAGTAGCTTTTTTCTTAAAATTATATATGATAATTTTATATATTACATATAGACAAAATATTAAAAATGAAATATGCAATATATTAATTTGTCTAGGTTAAAAAGGGTCATCTTGTACAGTGCAAATATCAATAATTGACGGGTTCGAAAATTACCCTTTTGGTTTTCTGTGAATCTACAACGTGTAACTTCTTTCTATTCTTCAAAATTAAAAACTATTCAAAATGATATTACTTTGAGAATTAAGATAATGTACGGTTAGCTTCAACAAGTGCTGTTAACAGTAGTATAAATCAAGAATTTGGATTGATGACAAAAATGTTTTTTTTTTATTTTGCTTTCGCATTTTCTAAGTTTCTGTAGTATTTTTTCCATGTTTTGTACAAAAGTTTATTGCCCAACGCTGTTTGACACTCTTTTGCATGTTAATTTTTAATAAAATTAAAAATTTTTCGTTTTCACGTGAATGATATTTTTTCGCGTGACGAGGGTACCAAACATGGATCTACTTTTTTAAACATAAAAAATTTTGTAGTGCTCGGGTTTAGATGCGATATATGCCATTTTGTAGAGAAGAATTTTTTCTACAAAACGGTATCATCATCTTTTTAATACAATGTCTGTGAGCGTCGTAACGAAATCATTCTCATTACTTTTGGGACAAACCATGTATTAGAAGTGGGAAATTGGAAATAAACAATAAGTGAAAGAATATTTTTCATAAATCCCAAAATCTGCTATATTAAGTATTGTTAAACTTAAAAATTAATATTGTTTCTACTGGTAGTCCAAAATATTACTACCACTGGCGCTATATTCTTCGCTATTACTAGAGGATTCACCACCTTTAGAGGTTACAACTTCAAAGACATTACTATTCGAACTATCCCCTCTTTTAAAACGCTTATTGTCAAATTTTATTATATTTCTTCGATCACGCTTAAAATCATTATCTAATTTTTGATCATTGATAGGTACAACTTTAACATTGGTTGGAGCGCGAGCCACTCTCCTTTTTATATTATCTTCAAAACGTTTTTCAATATATACAATATTTTCTTCTGTTATACTTTCACTTGGTAAACCTTCAATAAAATTGATTCCAAAAATAGCGACAATTAAAAAAATAGTTGCAATGAGACATTTCATCGTAAATCAATTGAATCAATTTGAACAAGACAAAAAAATTTTCATACTTTATATTAAATTCTACTTAGCAATCAACTACTATAAATACTTTTAAAAACAAATGGACATTACATCCTTGTTTTAGTACTATTTAATAAGCTATTTATTTTATCTTTTTTCTTACTTGTCTTACTCATTATGTCAATTTTAACATACATAACTTTATTTAATATTATATATTTTAATTAAACAATTTACCATATGAATAAACAAAATTGTTTTATCAAAACTATTTTAGGAGATTTTGCCAATATAATGTTTGTTTGAAACATTTAATTTTAGAAGTTAACAAATATGTATATGTTGTTCTTACAAAAAAAGACATAGTACTTTTTATATGAAATACATTTCTGTGAATAATATATTCAATATTCAAAAAAGTACTTCATTTGAATTTTCAATTTTTATTTTGATTATCCACTTAAAAATAGTTTCTATATATAAATTTACATTATCGATAACATATCTGAAATAAACTTCATTAAGTACACATCATTTGTAAAAAAAATATTTATAAAACTTTATTGATCAATTTATAAAAATTGTATTTAAATTTGAAAAACAATAAAAGAAAAAGTAAACTTAGTTGACAATTTAATTGTATATTCTTACTTTCAAACATATATTTATTGATATATTAATCTTAATTTATGAGCTGATATTATTTTCAAACAAAATTACTACTTCTTACTCGAATATTCATTGTTGAGTGGGGCTGAATTGGGATTTGTTTGATAATTCTAATATCTCTTAAAATCATGTTCTTGAATTCTTGAATAACAATCATAGAAAGAAATATGCAGAATCCGTGTCCAACACAGAGTACGAAATTAATTGTTACTTCTATTGGAAAATAATTTTGTCGTGCTACAAATATTGTATTATAAATTTAGAGGTAAACTTACTGAATGTGAAAAAAATTTGATATGTTACACCTAGTACTTGGCAGAAGAAAGGAAAAATACTTTGAATTGCTATTCCTTTAAATAAACTATTGTACTCACGTATTTTTGCTTTGTTTGCAATTGATGTCCTACGAACTACTGTTCTATAGATAAGGTAATTCAAAAAAAATGAAACAAACGGTATAAATAGTACAATAAAGATATTTATATACATAATAGTTATATAATACGGTATATTACTAAATATCTGATATCCACAACCTTTCTTAGGAACATAGTAAACATCTATTTCAAGATACTGTCCAGTCATCATGTACAAAACTGGACCAATTGTAATAAATATTGCTACAATTATTATAATAATATTCGGGTTTTTATTGAAGATAATTTTGTGAAACCGATAGATATTAAAGTAGAATGGTGTTAAAATCAATAATTAATTAACGTTCAGATCTGCGATATTCCACTTTGAACAATAATGAAGATTCACTATTGAATTTTGATGTTTATTATTATTATTATTATACTTAATCTAAAGTTATATTTTATAAAACTTTGTAAGTTGATTACTATTCAGAAGATATTTCCATTTATGTTTACACTTTGCCAATTGAAACCATTTTAAATTCTTTATTTTGTTTACGTCATCTATAATTTTAATGTTTTTGAACCACTCAGCTAACTGCTTCTGAGGTCTTCCAACTGATCTTTTTCCTACTAATGGTTTGTTTTTATACACCCATATTCCTTCTACCATTCTTTTGGCGAAACCATTTTTTTTCCGAATTTGATGGCCCATAAACCTTAGTTGTAATTTCAGTATCTTATCTTCTACTGATGGTAATTTTGAGGTATTAATGTCATAATTATTTAAACATTTCCATATATGGTTTATAGTACCTTGTAATTGTTTTGGAGTATTTTTCAATAGTTGCCAAGCTTGAGCACCATATGTAGCTATTGAAAATAAAATTTGCACTATTAACCTTCTTTTATCTTTCAGTCTTTTCCATTCATTCTTATATAAATGATACGTAGACCACATTTTTTTCTTCCTTACTAATACTTCTTTATATTCTTGATTAGAAAAACTAACTTGTGCTCCAAGATATGTGAACTGTTGAACTTGTTTAATTTTTGTACCATCTAGAGATTTTATCTTAACTTCATCTAGATACATAAGTTCAGTTTTCATAGGGTGCAGTACTAATCCATGTTTCTTGGCAATTATTTCAAATAACACTAACATTTTTTGTTCATCTTCTTCTGATTCACCAATTAAACATGTATCATCTGCAAAAGCAATAACTCCTGTATCATTACCATTCATTTGAAAACATTTAATTTTTTCTTTTCTCAATTTACTTGCAAATTCTCTTACTACATGTTCCATAATAATTAAGAATGATGATGGTGACATGCTATCACCTTGACCAACACCTCGTTGAATAGGTATGTTGTATTTTTTTATCAATATCTACAAATTTTGTCTCTTTTTGTATCGTTTCTACTGTAGAAATAATGTGACCATCTATATTCAAATCATACATACTCTGGTATAACATTTCTCTTTTTATCATATCAAAGCATTTCATGAAATCAAGAAATATGAATACTCTTTTTCTCATGTTGAATTCTTTGGTATGTAACATGATTTGTTTCAAAGTATATATGGCATCTACTGTTGACATATCATTTCTAAATCCTGTTTGATAATCTTGAACTTCATACTTGATACATCTTTTAAGTCTTTCATTTATTAAAGCTGTAAAGAGTTTGAATAAATGTAACAATATAGATAGCGATCTGTAATTTCTGATACTATTGAGATTATTCTTCTTTGGCAACAGTAGTAAAATTGAAGTGCCCCAACATTTTGGTATTATTTTACTCATAAAATAAAAGTTAAGTCTTTTCAATAAAGTTACTTTAAACTTTTGATTTTTATACAGACTTTTTATCATTTCATTTGAAATACCATCAGTTCCTGTCATTTTTTCATCTTTTGACTTTGCTACAACGTAATCGCTTTCACTTTCAAGAAATGGTTTGAATTCACTATGATTTAATATTTTATGCTTATCATTTCTGATACTTTTAATATTATCTTTATATAGTTCTGTATAAAAATTACAGATTACTTTTTCATTTGTATCAATTTTTTTCGTGAAATCATCTGTGAGTTCTATCATTCCTTTTCTAAGATACATAGCATTTTTGAAAGCTTTTTTGAAGCCTCTACAATTATTTTCTATGTAGTCAAAAATATTTTTACTTTTCCTTTCTCTAATTTCATTTTCTAGAATTTTTCTAACATGCTTTGCATATTCTGTGAATTCAATGAAGTTATTTCCACTTTTCAGTTCTTTTCTTATCTTTAACATTTCTTTTATTTTATCTGAAAAAAGACATTTTTCATCTTTGTCTTTTGGTTTCAATGTCCTTTTTATTTTTTAAATTAATTGCATGTATTCTTCATCCACAGCTTTTTGTGTTGTAGAATTACATGTAAAGTTTCAATCAATCTTATTCGCTACATCTATATCAACTGTACCATTTAATTTCATCTTTCTTCTTCGCAATATTACTTTTGGAATTTGATATTTACTTGATATTGCTCTATGATCTGAATTTACGAAGAATTGAGAAAATGTTAAGATTCTGAAGTTGGTTATTAATTTTCTTTCTCCTACAATATAATCAATTTCGGATCTTTGTGTTTTTGAAGTATTTGACCATGTAAATCTACTACTATTTCTTCTTTTATAGTATGTATTAATCACACTAATGTTTAATTTCATTGCCAATTCTAATAATCTTATACCATTGTTATTAACTTCAGAACACATATAATATCCTCCGTGTATGTTCTTCATTTTATTTCTTCCTATATAACCATTGAAATCACCTAATATAACAGGCTTTCTAACAATAATATCTTTATTCTTTTTATCTTCATTAATTGATAATTCTATAACTTCATTTACTTCTGCAAAAAATTTGTTTTTTGTTTCATCATTGTTATCGTCTGTTGGTGCATATATGCCTATATACGTTGTAAGTACTTTGTTATTTAATTGTTGAACAACTGCAATTCTATTATTGTAAATTTTCAATTTATAGATATTAATATTATTTTTGACGTATATAGCCATTTCTCCACTAACTCCAGTGGATTTTTCATTTATTTTGTTCATTTTTCCTTCACCTATCCATAATTTACCATGATCTACATCAAAATTTGATGATATTTTTGATTTAGTCTCTGCTATAAACATAATGTCAATGTCATTGTTTTTTATTTCAGTAATTAAATCAAAGATTTTTCCTTTTGAAGTTAAAAATCTGGCATTTAAATATCCCAGCTTTATGGTAATGTCTTTGGCCACTCTATTCCTTGCCATTTTTCAAGAACTTCCTTGTGTAGTAGACTTTCAGACTGTTTTAGTATAATATTTGTAAAAGTGATTACAATGATATTAAAAAACACTCTCTCTCTAAAACGATTTTAGGAAAGTCCATGTTCATTAATAATCATATAACTATTGTAACATACATGTATAAAAGATGAAAAAATTAATTCAAACGTCATTACCATTGTCATGTACTTGAAAATCGCTCTATCATTAAATGGTTTGTAAGTTATGCTTCGGTAAAAAAAGTAGACATTAGGTATAAATGTCAAAGAATAGCCAATTAATACTTCATAATTCTGAAAACTAACCTCTGGATAGAGGTATTCTGGTATTGCTGACGCATTCATCTTTTAAGAAAATAAGTGATAAATATAAACTGCTAGGAAAAACTTAAATATACTTATAAATAATATTTTTAATTAAAATTGCTACATGGGTAGATTAAAATTAATTGTATTAAATCTTTTTTTATGAATAAGAAGATAAATTCATACAATGCTTTTGAGGAAGTGATATTTTAATTTTATTACACTCCTTATATAATAACTTCCAGTCATTATCTTTCCGGTTATTTTAAACATTGTCTATAACTGTCAGCAATTAATTTCCATCCCATCCGTGAATATGCATTCCTTGTGTTCTTATGCTAATGAATATAAAAATTAATCTTATTCTTCTCCCCTAATAGTTACATGCCATGCTAACGTTAATTAATCTAAAACTTTTATATACATAATTGTTTGTCATCATTTTATTAGTAGATAATTTTATAATTTGTGATGATGCTATATTTGAATGTAAATACTAATTGCATAATAAATATCCAATGAAGTATGTGTTAATAGAATTATACAAAAGAGGTTATAAAAAAATGTATATAGGCTAATGATTAGACTTCCTTGAAACAAATATCAAGATTCTTTTTATTGACAATTACAATAATTAACATCCTTGATGAAAATTTGTTTTTAACTTATGCTTTTTATACGGTTAGTTCTTACGGTATTTGGAATTGGAACTGCTATTTTTGTACCTCTAAAATCATTAATCATCATATTCCTGAATTCTTTTATTATAACAAGTGAAAGAAAGATACAAAAACCATTTCCAATGCAGTAGAATGAGCTTAGCGTAATTTCAGCTACAATGACCTGATTTCTTGCTAAAAAATTATTTGTAAGAATATGAAAAATAATCCAGACTAACTTGCAGAATAATATAAAATGTATGATATTGCAGGAACTTGGGAGATAAATGGAAAAATACTTTGAATTGCTATTCCTTTAAACAATATCTTATTTTCATTTACATGTAACGTATTTGAAATTGATGTTGTTCGAGTTGCATTTACATAAATTTTATAGTTAATAAATATTGATAAAAATGGTAAGACAAGAATTATTAAAACATCGAGGTATTGTATCATTTCATATAAAGGTATTCTACTAAAAATTTTATAACCACAGGTTACATTCGGTAAATAATAAATATCAATTTCGAAAAATTGCCCAATCATCATATATAAAAGTGGAGCTGTCGTAATGAATATTACTACGACCATAATGATAATATTTGGATTCTTATTAAAAATTATATTATAAAAACGAAAAATATTGAAGTAGAATGGTGTAGCAACTAAAAATTGATTTAAATTTTGATCGAATGTTCCTAGTTTCCCACATGTATTCAAATGCACCTTAGAACCAGTATAATAGTGAAAAAGAAGGTACCCATATAGAAATATATGGAAAGAGCATGCAAAAATGTATTCAAATGACATGGTAATTGTCATATATTTAAAGATTTTTCTTTTGTTAAATGGTTTATAAGTTATGCTTCTATAAAAAAAGTATATGTTCGGTATTATGGCAAAAATATTGATAAAAAATACTTGGTAAGTTGAAGCCGAAATATATGGATAGATGTATTCTGGAGGAGCATAAGAGTTGTTCATTGTAAAAGTTGTATGTAATAAATAAAATTATGTTTCAATAAGTATCTTAATTCGTTGTAAAGTCTTTAAATACATTTTTTTTATTTTAAATATCCATTAAATTCTTTTCAATTCATAATCGTCAATTATCTATTGAGGAAAAAGTAATAAACTTGAGAAAAAAAATAAAGCTGCAAAAAGTATTTTTATTTTTGACATTATGCAAAAAACTATTATTTAATTAATCTTTTATCAATCAACTATTATTTTAACTCATAACCTTTAATTTTTGAAATATTATTATCACAAATCTATACTCTGTGGAATGCAATATTTATTTAGTAAACTTTAAATTGTTGTCTTTTGTTGATTACATTTTTGTTTACCATAAAACAAAAGGTACACTAGATGATATCGAAAATATGTGGTATTTGTTTTAGGTGTAACAAAAGATAGGTTACAATTATTTCCATGTAACTCACATGATATCTTTTGGGATAATAAGAATTATTCAAAAGTGTACAATTAAATTTATTATAATTTTAAAAGTCACGTATATGTAAGAATTAATCTCCGGAAGCGTAGATTTCTTTTGATGGATTTTTTAATAACAAAATAATTGTTGATAAAATTTATGATAATTATAACAGAGATAAACTTCTTTAGAAATTTTCATTGGTTTGTTTTAAGATAAGATTGCTTTTGTGTAACTTAAGTTTGGTATTTTAAATTTGAAGTTAAATAACTTCAGCATCAATTATGCAATTTAAAAAATTTATTCAATTGAAAAGGTAAAATTTCACTACCAAACCACAATGATTCTATTGTATTTGATGGAACATTCGAAGGACCTGACACAGAACTCTCATCAACAAGTCAAAGTTTATATAAATGTAAAATTAAAAAATAAAAGTTATTTTTCAAAGAAATCAGGTACTTTTTTGTCAAACAAATATGACAGGTGGGAAAAAATATACTATTGAACATAAACTTAATTACCTATAAAAGGGAAAAGCTTTCAAAAAACTTCAGTTAATTTTTATTGCAATGATTTGCCTAAAAACAATATTCTTATTTTCACTAATACTTCTTGTGAGTATTATTTCAACTTATCATTTAAACGAAATAACTCCGTCTGATTTGATTAATCGCGATGGTAGAAGTCTGATGCATAATGATGTTAATGAAGTTTCACTTCAAAGTCTTCCAGAAGGAACAAAATTTGATGCTGCCGTGAGGGATAAAAGACAGGCTAGAAGAAATAGAAGATCGAGACAAGGAAGACAACAAAGGATTCGTCAACAACAAGCAAGGGTTCGTCAACAGCAGGCAAGGGCTCGTCAAATGGCTCAACGCAGAAGACAACAACAGTTAAGAAATCAAAGTAGAATGAGACAACAAAGATTGCGCCAGCAGCGTCAAAGGCAACAACAAATGAGAAGGCAAAGAATGCGCCAGCAAGAGGCAAGAAGACGTCAAATGGCTCAACGTAGAAGACAACAACAAATTCATCAAAGACAAATGAGAAGACTTCGAGAAACAATACGTCGATTAAGGCAGCAACAGCAATCCACAAGTCAAGCATCACAAACTACAACTAGTGCTGCAGCAACGGGAGGTGCAGCAGCAACAACAACAACAGCAGTAACAGAAGCAGCAGCTACTACTACTACCGCTAGTGTTACAACCACAACTACAGAAGCAACAACTGCTACTACAACCACTGCTTCAGCAGGTGCAGGTCAAAGATCAGAAGATGGTGCTGATGTAGAAATAGAGGAGGGTGGTAATAGTGGAGAAGGACAAGAAGAAGGGCAAGAAGAAGGACAAGAAGAAGGACAAGAAGAAGGACAAGAAGAAGGGCAAGAAGAAGGGCAAGAAGAAGGACAAGAAGAAGGACAAGAAGAAGGACAAGAAGAAGGGCAAGAAGAAGGACAAGAAGAAGGGCAAGAAGAAGGACAAGAAGAAGGGCAAGAAGAAGACTATGGAAAATAAAGAAATTCAATATAATATGTCAAAAATAGGTATAAAATATTGGAAGTTACTTATAGTAGTTTAGAAAATGTTGTTAATTCTAAAAAATACTTTTAGCAAAATTTCTAACTAAATATATAACTTTCCGTTTTTCAAATAAATATTTACATTACTTTAAGAGTTATTTATAGTTACTTAGATGACTGTCAGAGTTTGATTAATGATTAATAATAACTTTTAATAGTATTATTTAATCATGCTACAATACTATTTTAAAATAGCCATAACTTTTATTTTGTGAAAAAACAATTAGATAAAAGCAAATCACAATCTCTAAAATATTCTTAATATCAAGGCAGTACAATTTTAAAGTATCCTATTGGCGTGTTACACTAGACAAAAAAGAATAGGTTTTATTCGCCACAATAAATATTGGAAAATCATAGATATAAATAATTTAAAGCTCTTAAGTAGTTTAACAAAGGCCTCCTAAATAATATAAAAAACGAGAAAGCTACAATATAACATATAAAAGCTTACAGTTGTCAGATCTTTAGTTTTGTAGTAATAATAAAACAACAGAATTAGTTTTAATAACACAACGCCCAAAGTATACAATTAGATGATACAATAATACTATAAAAGGATGAAATATCAAAACATGATATACTGTAAAAATAAATGACTAGTACAAATCTATTACTTTATATACATTAAGAATGAATCTTCTAAAAATAACAGATGATAGAGTGAGATTTAGAAATATGTTATCCCCAGATTCCAGATAATCCTATAAACATAGCGGAAAACCTTAGGTAATAAAGATTAAAACAAAAACGTAACATTCGATAAATATTACTGTTTTTACTAGCCATCAGCTTGATACAAGATGAATATAAACAAGCCAGAATAATTATTATTTACTTACTCCTTGTTTTCTTAAATAAAATGACTAATATTAACAACAGATTAACAGTCTGTATATAGCAAAAAAAATACATTCTAAATTTAAAAGTTATTAAAAAAAATATTTGCTAACTACAATTTATAATTGTTATATATGTAACAGCCTTTAAGTAACAGTAGCTTTATATGTTGCTTGTTTATATACCATTTCCCGGTCAAATTCAACATTTTCCTATTCAATTTCAACATTTTATTATTAAAATTCAACAATGCTTCAATTTACTTTTATTTTTAATTTTTTAAAAGTAAAAAATGTAATTTTTATAAAATTAAGTACTCTTTCATGTAAATTTTACTTTAATGAAGAAGTAAACGCGATGAAATTGAAAGAATTATAAGCATGTTTAATTTTGACTTTAAATTTCTTTCACCATATTCATACATGCTTAATCCTATTGAAAATGCATTTTCTAAGATTAAAAACTGCGTTAGATCAAGATTAAGAAATAATGAAAATGGAGTTTTATCAGATGTAATAATGTCTGAGATAAATAATATTACATCAACTGATTGTAATGGGTACTTTAGATATATTACAAAAAATATTACAAATTGTGCTGCCGAACTTCCCTAATATCATAAATGAAATCAAATTTATTAATTTTTAAAATCGTATGCTTTTTATAAATTAAAAATTTATTAAAAGTTCTATATAATTTTATATTAATATATAATATTTTTAAAAACATACCTTATAGCTAAAAAAATTAAAATTAATCTTTATGAAGATGATTATGAAGTGTCGAAATTGAATAAAAAATGTTTTCTTCGAATGGGAAAATGTTGAAATTGAATAGGAAAATGTTGAATTTGAATGGAAAAATGTTGAGATTGAATAGGAAAATGTTGAGTTCGGTTGGGAAAATGTTGAATTTGATCGAGAAATGGTATATCATCGTAATAATACTATATAGGAGGTACATTTCAATAATATTATCTAAAGACATATTTTTTGCTTACGAAGTAAATCAAAGTTTTTCTTAAAATAATGCTTTATTATTATTAAACTTTCTAAATAAAGAAGAAAATAAATAAAGTTCGTTTTTTTGTAAATATAAATTATTTTTATTATACAAAAGATTAGTAACAGGTGTAGAAAATATATTAATAGTTAATAAATAAATTATCTATAAAAATGAGCAGTTTTTTAAAAAAAATTTAATCAATTCAAACAATTTAATTTTAAATGTTTCATCCAAAATCCAGATTTCTATTTATTCTAGTAATTCTGGTAGGTGTCATTTCTACTTATAACTTGGAAAAGTTAGATGCAAACGATTTGGCAGATCATAACTTTGTTCTTAGTAATGGAATTTTAGTTAATAACGATGCTAGCAAACTTTCAAGTTTTCCAGAAGAAAATAGTTTTGATGTTGATACAAGGAAAAAAAGAATGGCACCGTTAAATAAAAGAAAAATGAAAAACAAACTAAATCAAATAAAAAAACAAAAACAAAAGGAAATAGAAGCTCATAAAAGAAATGAAAGACACTTAAAAGAATTGTTACGTAAACAACAAAAACAACGCGAAGCAGCTAAGCGTGAACAACAAAAGCAACAGCAGTTAGCTGCACTTAAAAAAGCATTACAATTAAAGCAATTAAAGGAACGACAGTTACAAGAAAGATTACGTCGTGATGAAGAACGTTTAAAAAAACTAGAATTTATACATAATAAGATGAAAGAAACTCAAGTTACTGTAAAACCACATATAATAACAAAAACTATTAAGGTATTACCAAGCAAAAAAAATACTTTGGTAACACCTAAAGAAAAAACTACAAGAGTTGTGAGGAGAAAAGTAACTAAAAAGCAATGACCATCCTTACCACTATGAACATAAATATGAGGATGAATAAATTGATAAAAATTGTGATAAATTGATGTAAAATAACTTTCAGGATTATACAAAACTTCCTTTAATATTCTATGAAATATTGTTAAATATTAATAATATTGTTGTCGATATTTCAAATTAAATTATCCTATATTTCACTCTACAATAAACATTAAAACATTCTTGATATTATATACAGTGTTTGCTATTTTTTGCCTATTTTTAGAGTTGTAATCTTGAAAGTCTAAAGCAGCTCTTGGACAGTAAAAGTCTTACATTGGACTTTAGATAAACTTTAATTT
Organism: Strongyloides papillosus; assembly: GCA_005656395.1. NCBI lineage: Eukaryota > Metazoa > Nematoda > Chromadorea > Rhabditida > Strongyloididae > Strongyloides > Strongyloides papillosus. The sequence continues at coordinate 227,826 of SRSI01000002.1, forward strand.
AACAAATAAGTAAATTAATATAACAATAAAGATACAGCAAAGAAAAATGAGAAATAAACTGATTGATAAATCAATGGAAAAGAGTAAAATAAGAAATCAAAGTATATATTGCCTATAATGTTTTTTTATATAATGTGCAATATTATTTAGTTTTTTTCTAGAGTACTAAACACTAAATAAATATTTTCTTTATAGTGATTTTTTTCATAAACTGGTGAAACATAAAGTTTGTCATTTAAAATATCAATACTTTCATCATCTGTTTGTGTTTGGTCTTATAATTGTAGGTCTTCGATCTTTTAATGATTTGATATTTTTTACTGTCATTATTTTAATTTTATAGTTTTCTAATTTTTTTTAATAATTTCATTACATATTTCATTTATATTAGGTTGTTCAATTGAAAATGTCGCTTTTTGACAGTCAATTTTAAAATGTCATAACTCAGTCAAAAATTAACATTTTTATTTCAAATTGGTACCGTTGGAATCAGCACATTGTTGCCAACGTGATACAAGTTTATTTATGCCATTTGGAAAAAAACTCCGGTCTCTAGAATCCAAAAAATCCAAGATGTCATTTTTCAGGTCATCAGATTTGGTGAATTTCTTCTGCCACAAATGAAGCTCTAATTCCTTGAATAAATGATAATCTGTTGGAGACAAGTCCTGTGAATAAAGAGAATGCGGCAGAGTTTTATATTCCAATTCTTTAAGCTTCTGCATCGTCGTTTTTGAGACGTGAAGTTTAGCAGTATCATGGAGTAATATAGGACCTCTTCTGTTGACCAATGCAGGCTTCAGAACAGATAATTTCTTGCGCGTTTCTTCTTTTTCCTTACAGTATCTTTCCGCAGTCATAGTTTCTCTAGGATTTAGATACTTATGATGAATGATTCCATCACAATTTCACCAAATAATTAGGTTTACTTTCTTATTTGAATGCCTAAGTTTCGGGAAGTTTTTAGGTCTCTCATTTTTGCCCACCCATTGCAATGACTTCTTACAATTGTCAAAAATGATCCATTTTTCATCGCACGTTACAATCTTTTTTAAAAATGGATCATTTTTATTCTTGTGAATCAAAGAATAACAAGTTTACATGCTTCTACAACATTGGTCGGGAGTATACTCATGGGGTATGTAAGAATTCATTTTTTCTTTATATTTATGGGTTTTAAGTGGTTGGATACAGTTTCAACACTGACATTTAATTTCCCTATGAGCTTCCAAACAGTTATTCTTGGATTATGTTCCACCATTCTTTTTATTTTTTCGTTCTCAAGAACATTTATTCCATGAAAACCCTCCTATCATTGAAGACTTATATCTCCATTGCGGAATTTCTGGAACCAACGTTGTAAGGTTCGTTTGTTAGTGGATCTTTGACCAAATGCTTTATTTATTTTCCTTGAAGTTTTGGTTGCTGCTTGGCCAAGTTCGAACTCTTACAAGTAAATTGATCGGAAATCCATTTTTGACGTAACTTCTTTTTAGAGTAATAGAAACTTTTTAATAATTTCGAACAAAATGCAAAAAGATGACAATGATAGTCCTCGATTTGCTCTGCAAGATGGTATATATCTTGTAGCGATACGTGAATGTATAAGAAAGTTAAGATCATTTAAATTTTGATGATCTAAAAAGCGACATTTTCAATTGAACAACCTAATAAAAATCTATATTATTTTATAGCTTTTCATAAGTTTGATTTTTAAAGATGATCTTTAAAAGACATGGAAAATGGAATTTGACAGTCAACTACATTAAATATGCTACATATTTGTAAAATTTGCTATATCCTATGACATTTTGCGTCATTTTTTTGACCAATTTGCGCTATCTTTGTACATTTTGTGCCACCTTTTTTAGCAATTTGACCATCTTAATACATTTTTGCGACATGTATCTTTCATACCAAATAAAATATTCTTCAACATAATTTAGGTATATTAAAGAGTAAAATAATATTATTAAAATAAAGTGGAATTGAATTGGAAAAAGTGACTTTCGCTTGTCTATTGGGTAACAAAAATGGTTTTTTTAAGAAACATACATAATATGGGCAAGCGAAAAAGCATTCTTTTTTATTTTTTACTAACTTATTTTTTGATTATTCCATTGTATTCAGTTCACACACGGCAACGCACTTTACAGCGACCCCTACCCTAATTAAGTTAAAAAAGAGACGATGGAGATCAACTTGCCCGTGGTCACCTATGATCAAGCGAAATGACATTACAAAAAAGAAAAAAATATGAATAACCATGGACAAACGAATGTCTACCGTCTGAAAAAAGATGGCGCAAATTGGTCAAAAAGATGTAGCAAAAATGACAAAAATGGCACAAATTGATAACAAAGATGGCGCAAAATGTCATAAGATGTAGCAAATTTTACAAAGATGTAGCATATTTGATGTAGATAAATCTTAAATTCTGGGGTTCAAAAGACATTATGAAAAAAATTTAGAGCATCAAATGTGAAAATTTTATAAATTACAATTTATAATAATTCAAACGATTGAAAAATATTTAAAAAATGTACTTTAATATGTTAAAAATGTCTTTTTTTTTATAAAAGTGTTTGTAATTTTACATAGAATTAAATTCCAACCTTGTATTTTAAAATGTATTGTAGAAAACAACTTATGTTCTAAAAAAAAAATAATATACTAAAAAAAGAGAAACTTATTTTAATATTTCACTAATTATTGTTTTAATTTTCCATGTACAAAATAATTGTGGTAAAATTAGTCGCAAATAAAGAAAATTTGAATTTTATTTGGTATGACAAATTTACTACATTTTATACAAACCTGTGTCCTTTTTTTTTCTGTGTGTAGATCTACTCAATAGTATAAATTTACGTTTTTATTTCAAGAAAAAAAATACTAATAATGTTTTAAAGTAGAAAGTTACTTATGGAACACCCTCTCTATAAAAGATAGTAATTTTTTACATTAATAGTGTGAATACACAGAAAAATGGCAATTACATAAACTCCTATAACTTCCTTTAAACGTAGCTTTTTTTAGTCTATCTTAATATATGTTGTAGAAAACAAGTAAGGTTATCGAATGGATAGAATATAGTAAAATTTTATAAATTATATCTAAAATTATGATCTTCCATTTGATAGAGGTAACTTATCTGTCACAGAGTGTACACATTATCTAATTAATATATTTTATTCTATTATTATAAGGTGTATATTCTATTTTACTGTTCATGTATAAAAACAACTTATTTATTTGTATAAAATTATTTTTTATTTGAAATGAATTTCTAGACAATTAATTGTTAAAAATGATGAAAAAAAATTAGAATAATTTTTTAAATACATTATTAAAAAATTATTAGTGTAGATAATTATTGAAGAAATTCTTTAGTGTTATGGATATATTATTTTTTTTATTTAAAAATTGTTTTTTCTAAAACCTTTTCTTCTCTGACGATATTTTCTTTTTCAGGTGTACTAAAGGAAATTTTACTAAAATTGTAGACAGAATATCTTCCTATTGTTATTTCTTTTGGCCATACATTTTTAACAGATGCTTTTATTTTATGATAGCCACAACTTAAATAGAAACTAGCATTATAATCTATTAAATAGATAAGTAATTAAAATTATATTTATATTCACCTTGTATTCCTGGGTTATCCAAATATTTTCCAATTACAAAAGTTTTATTACAATATTCATACTTATATTCAACTACACGTCTCTCCTCTAGATATATTATTGCATAACCATAATCAAAATCACAATCATATTTTCTACATGATGGACATTCAATGCTTCCTGTGAGAAAAACATTATACTTCATCGGATGAGTTATATTTCCACGTAGTTTAGATTTCGAAACAATAATTTTAAATATTGAAATACAAACTATAAATACTGTTAATGCTTTTAAAAATGCCATTTAGAAATAATTCACTTCAAATTTTTGAAAATTTCCTTAAATACTTGAAATTGTTATACGAAATTATTGAAAAACATATATTTAAACATATGAACAATCAAAGAAAAATAAATATTATAAAATATTGCAGATTAAAAAAATATAAATATAATAAAAGTCAAATTTATATTAAATAAATAAAATTTATAAATTTTGTATAATATTAACTTTTACCTAAAAAGAACGAACAATCAATTGCAAAATATGGTAAAGTTTTGATTAATTCAATTTAAACGACATAAAAGTAAAAGCATAATAAAATATAAGCTTACAAGTATTAATTTAATATGAGTGTGAAATATTAGCGTTTAAAACTAAAAGACAGCTTGCATAATAAAACAAAATTTATTAATAAAATCAAATTAGTAAGATGTTTTATTTTTTCAAGTAGTTTATTTGAGAACTATATTTTACTTCTCTCTTCTTAAGATCAAATTTTGATTTCCGAAGAAATCAGTGTACGGTTTGTTAAACTTTTACATTAATTTTGGATTTAAGGCACTTTAAAAATTTTGAAAAGTCTATTATACACATTGTCAAATTCTAAGCAAAACAGTTTCATAATTTTGTTAAACGATTATTACTATTCAAATAATTTATTTTGCCATTTACTTGCTTAAGTTATATAAAAAAATCTGACTTTTTGCAGAGTTATAAATGTTAAAAATTAATGTCAATTCTAACTTCAAATGAGTGGAACATTTTTATTTTGAAAGGTATTTTAATAATTGTTACTGATTATGATAAAACAACTACCAATCACCACCTTGAAATGAAGATTCTGTTTCCAATGTCAGCTGCGCGTCAGTTTCATAATCTAATGTTTATGAGTTCGAGGCTCACATGAAGCATTCTTTTTGCAATTTTCCAAAATATTTAAAGTACTTTATATTTACTTGTTATACAAAAATAATAGATACAAAAAAATAAATTTTGCTTTTTAATATTAATGCGATTTTTTTGTTTTACCGGTAAATTAGATTTATTGTATATAATATTGAGTTACTAGCATATTTGTATTTTTTTTATTGTGATATTTTTATAAATCAAATAGATTTATTACATTTTAATATTATTTTATTATATAGCAAAAACAAACAAATAGATAAAAATTATTTTTATGTTTTCAAACAAATAAATTTGATATCAACAGAAGTAATATATTTATTCAATGTAGTCAAATGAACCTATATTTTTTCATTTGTAAATCTTAATTATTAAATAATTATATGAAAATTTATTTTACACTAAAAAATATCTAATGGATTTTATTTTAAGTTATCAAATAATGTTTTATGGGATTATAAACATAAAATGTTTTATATTTAAAAAATCGTAAGTTCAAGTAACTTAAATAAAAATATGTCAAATTTAATTTCTATATTAAATATATTATTTATATTTTATCAAACACTTTTTACTGAAATTAAATACTTTTAACTGGATATAAAAGAAAGTTCAAAAATATTAAAATCATTATTAAAATGAATTTCCAAAAATATCTGATTATTTGGACTCAGTATTATTCAATATAGTATATAAAATTCTTCTTCTTTAAAAGATTCATCAAGTGTTAGTAAAAGCAATGAAAGCTCTGAAATGAGTTTTGAATTATTACCATTAACACAAAATAGGACAAATTTCGACATTACTATAGTAAAATCTAATAAAAATGTCCCACTATTTTAAAATGTCAAAATTTATTCAAATTTTTAAAATATCAAGCGATAATATAAATGTTTTAAATGATTCAAAATGTTTATTTCCACATAAAATATGTGTGATATTGCGGATTCTAATATTAAATAAGTTAAGCTCTTAATCTGTAAAAGAATCATCTCAATATCTTTTTATAAAAAAGTTACATGCACAAAAAAGCAAAAAAAAACAATTTTTTAAAAATAGCCATAAGTCTTAATAGGACCATAATTTTTTAAAAATAAAAAAAATAAAAAATATTGTCTTTTAGTTCTACTAACCTGCAAAATTTTACGTTTTTATCTCTTCGTAGAAAAAAGTTATGAGCTCTCGCAGGTGGGGAGTTAATTATGGGACACTCTGTATAGTTCAATTTTTTAATTTGATTATGAAAAAAAATTAAAAATTAGTTGTTTAATTTAGTTTAATAACCTAATTAAACATAATTTTTTTAATCCAGGCAAAAAACAAGTGTTGCTAAATATAAGTTTCTTCAAATGCTAAAAACAACTTATAAATGTGAATATTTATCATTATATATTATAAAAAACCCCTTGTAGCAAACTAAATGCTTTATTTAGTTTTTTAAGAAGGAAGCCTGTAAACTAAAATTTAATCAAATTTTCTATTATTTGTTTAGTCTCCAATAGCAACAAAAAATATTCTAAAAAATTCAAAACAAAGAATAAGCCCAGTATATACAGTTATAAAAAGAACCATTTTTGTAACAAGCTTCAATTTTTAACGAAAACATTTTCTGAATCTACAAATATTAACACGTTTAATTACGATATGTACGAATTGGCACAAGAAAATATAATAGAAGAAAAAATGAATAAACCATACTTGATGTTTCACTTTTTTTAAATAGTTTTATTGAAGAAAATAAAAGTGTAAACATTGAAAATGATGACATTCAAAGTGAAAACTTACCGGATGCAGAAGATTAAAATTATATTTATTGAAATTTCCTTTTTAATCTTTTTTTACCTATGTAAAGTAGTATGAAATACATATAATTTGCTAGTAATAAAAATTTATTAAGTGGTGTCACCCACATAATTTAACACGTATAAATATTAAAATTAAATTCAAATTTCACAATAATAATATTTATATTTTATTTATAATAATCAAATATTATAATTTGATTACATCTCCCTTATCAACCAAAGCCAACAATTTCCTTTGCATGGCGTTTTAGAGGTTTATCCTTGTTTTTTCTAACTTTCAAATTTACATAGAGCGGTTTTACTTCAGTAATTGCATGAATTTGTGATGTTTCAAACTTTATTTGATTTATAACTGTCTCTTTCATCTTTACCTTTTGTCTAGTGCGAAATTTCATAAAAAATGTAGGAATTTCTTGGAATGTTTCCAATCTTTTATAATACACACGGCGAGTTTTTCCCTTTTTACTTTGTCTCTTCAAAGCATAATCATTCTTAACTGAAATGCCATCTCCATCTTCTGGAATTCCTTTTATCTTCTCAGATATCTCTCCCCCTATTATCCACATTGATTGTTTTTGATATGTTTGACTTTGTTGAAATACAATGTTTTACACTATATTTGTCAACAGGTGCTGGTTTCGGTATTTCTCTTTGATTAAACTGAAACTTTGGCACTTGAACAACATATGGCTTTACGTCGTCACATGATAATGTTGGACGTGTTGGAATCATGGACTCTCTTAATTTCTTTCTTTCACACATTGTCTTCAATCTGTTCCAATCATTGTAACTTACTCCATGATACAACCTTCCTCTAATAGTCATCTTGTTCTGACCATGATCCACTGCTACTCCTTTCATGTCCAGAAAATCAGTACCTAACGTGATCCCATAACGTTCATCCTTTCTTCTTGTGGTTTCAACACATACCCTTAAGTCAACATTAAATCCTATCTGAATTGGCATAAGTTTTACATGATGTCCATTCTTGAATGTTCCTTCTATGTTTCCTGCAAACCCTACCTTAACTTCATCAAGATCATCTACTTCTCATCCCATAGCTTCTGCTAGATTGTAGATGACTGATGTCTTGTTGGCTCCTCCGTCGATTAATGCTAAAATAGAAATATAATTGTTGTTCATCTCCTTTCCACTTTTGATCAACACGGGCAAAGTTACATCTTCACCGATTTCATCAACTTTAATTCTATTCATCAATATTAATTTCATTCTCTCATCAAGATCTATTGGTTCCACGTAATCCAACTTTGGCTCCTCTTTAACCTTCTTAACTTCACATAGCTTGGACTGAATGGAAGGTTCTTCCTTTCCTTTCTTCGAACATTCATATCTCTTATGTCCTTGTTCACCACATCCAAAACATGATGGGACGTTTCCGACCTTGGTCTTCTCATCATATTGCTTCCCAAAGTAATTCTCATGGCGGTTATGGCTTCCACTGACTTCCTTTCTCTGAAGACCTCGTTCCTTCCTCCTCTTGAAGTGATCATTGGTTGATACAAGTGCTGATATCAACTCCGAAGATGATTTCCATTCTTGACTTGTGGCTTTGTTCCATAACGTATCCCAATCTTCAACTTCTCTCTCAATGCGGTTACATTGTGCTTCTACGATCGCTTCTTTAGATGCATTTGGTTGCGATTTCCTTACCAACTCAGCTAGTTCCTTCAACTGCTCTTCAAACTTAGGTGCCATTGGATCCACTTTGAAACTCTTCAACCTTGATTTGATGGTTGACCTTGCCAATTGTCCATCATAGCGATCCTTAAGGAAGTCACAAATGTCTTTATACGTAGACTCCGGTTTTCTCTCCGTTTCTTTTTCAATACACATTACGATTTCATCACATGCCAGTGTCATCAATACCAATATTTTCTCTTCTTCAACTGTCTTCTGAAGCGTCATTGCTCTTCCCAAGCGATTCAACCATGGTTCGATGTCTTCACTGACATCCTCAAACATTTTCATCTTTCCTATGTAGTCCGGCATCTCTTCAATTGCTTTAACTATCACTGGTTTCTCAAGTTCCAGTGTTTTAATCAACGAATCCTTCACAGCGGCAGATCTTTTCTTCTCACTTAAACTAGCAAACGGAGTAAGTTCTTCCAAAACTTCTTCTCCAAGATCCTCGTATCCGATAGTTGTCTGCAGCTCCTCTAGCACAGCTTCCACAACTCCTTTGATTTCCTGTCTCTGCACAGAACTTGACCAATCTGACATACAAATCCCGTCAGACCTTAATGAACTCTTCTTGTTCCCTCGCTCTCCAGTAATAGAGCTTCTTGAAGAAGAGTAATAAAATTTTATTAAGTGGTGTCACCCACATAATGTAACACGTATAAATATTAAAATTATATTCAAATTTTACAATAATAATATTTATATTTAATTTATAATAATCAAATATTATAATTTGATTACATGCTTATACACCTGGAAACAATGTTTTTTTTATATAAAATATTAAGTTTATAATTAATTATTTTAAAAAAAAAGTATTTTTCTTGAATTTTATAAAAATATTGTGAAAAATTTAAAATAAGACATATTGACGTGTGTTTAATGTCATTTATTGTAATTTGGTATATATCAATGATCAACATTTGTTTAATGTCAAAAGGTAAGTGTCATATGTTGATTTTTAGCTATTTTTAGCATATGAATTTAAGGTGTGTCAATTATCCAATGTCAATATGCGAAATGGTTCAAAAAAAATGACCATTTTAATTTTTGTGTGTATGAATTATATCAGTAAAAATGACTTCTATCAGAATGGATAAAACATAAAGTTTAGAATCAGTGACTACAAATTCTACTTCTTCATTTTGCTACACAGCTAATGGACCTGAAAAAGATAAAAGCGTAAGTTCTTATTAGAATAAATTTTATACATCCATTATACCAAATCTTATCCAAATTTTTAATAAATATAATTAAATATGTTAATTTTTTTAAGAAAACTTGTGAAACATTGGTAGAGAAAGTAACAATTATGGAAAAAAAACATAAATGAAATAAAAGAATTATTAAACAATTTAGTTGGTGAAAAAGAAAGGAAATCAAAGAAAAATTTTTTTGATACACAATTCATATCAATATGCAATTTAAAACTATAAATATTTTTATTTGAAATATATTCTTTATCATTGGTCATAGTAATTAAACATTATATATCTACGTTTGAAATAAATTTTTGTAAAGCTTAATCTTATTCGTATATAAAAAAACTTTTTATTTTAAAATAAAATTTATGAATAATCAGAATATAGATATGGACATTTTTATAAAGTCCATTTTTTTACCTTTAAAATATTATCACATTTCTGAGTGTTATAACTTTTTTACTCTTCGTAAAAATTTATATTGTTATACTCTTCAGTTAGCTTGGCTTGCTTTATACAAACAAACTCACGTTCAGAATTAAAAAACTTATTTCAATACAGTTATTAATATTCTATTGCTCAAACAAAATAAACTGTCACAAATAAGCTTTTGAAGTATATAATCTATCTAACAATAAAAAAATTATTAGCAAAAAATTTCCGGACATTCTTCTTTGGTTTTTAATTAATTATTTCAAAAATATAGTAGTAATCCTCAATAGCTGTTAGTCTGGAATGTTTTATACTGTAATTGTTTATGTTAAACTATTAAATGTAAAAATATAACATTAACAAAATAACATTTTAAATTAATTTTATTCAAAATTAAAGATTTCAGAGAAAAAAAGTGATTGCACAGGAAAGAAAATAATTTTTTAGAAAAGAAAATAATTTTTTAGGAAAGAAAATGATTAGATAACAAAAAAAATGATATGAATAGTTAAATTTGAATAATGTTTTTGGGAAAGAAAATGATGAGATTGTCTCTGTGTGTATAAAAAGAAAAATATTTTACATTTTAACATACAATTTTCAATATGAAAAGTATTACAGAAATTTTTGTATTTATATTGCTTATTAATCTATTATTAATTAAGTTTAATAAAGCCAACGAACATTCAATCGAAGAATATACTCAGAAAAATTGTGAAGGTCTAATTAAAAAGCGAGATTTAATTGTTTCAATAATAAATAAACTCGGAGCAAAAGATAAAAACCCATTAAATGCAACAGAGACTTTGACTGCATTACAAATATATTTTGCTGTGTTTAACCAGGTTGAAGATGAAATAAAAGACTGTGTAAAAAACGAATTTATTTCTACTTATGATGCTGCAGCTAAAAATTTTGATTTCACTACATTTTTTAATGACATTAATGTATTATGTAAACATATACTTGAAATGAAAGACTTTATTGATTCAAAATTGGATGAAGTAAAACAAATTGCTGGTGAAAATCTTTTTGAAAATCCTCATCTCGGAAGATATATGATAATACTTCGTACAGCATATTATTATGATTCAAAATTAAGGGAATGTGTACAAAAAACATTAAGATTTTCTTATCATAAAAAAATCCCAGAAACAGTAAATTTATTTAAATAATGTTAAAAATTAAATAATCAATAAATAATTTTCTATTTTTGCCAAATGTAAAAGTTTTTGCTCTTAACATGAAAAAGAAAGCAACGCACAAGTAAACGTACTTTTTATCAATAATATTTTTTAAACGATTAAATTTTCTTAAAATATTGATATGCAGCACTAATTGTATACACACAGAGCTATGTTACTGAAAAACCTCTCGATTTTAGGATAGTACCTTTAGACAAAGAAAAATAATTTTATCTTTTGTCTACAGTTGTCATAAAAAGGCAATGGTGTCTCATGAAAGTTCGATTGATAAGAATAAGTTGTACACATATTTTTGTTGTAGAAAAATTGATTTTCCATTAACTCTATATAATATCATGTGTATTCATAAAAATAAGAATTATCTCCAGATTTCTTGGCATCAATGATATATTTTTAACATACAAATATGATATTATAGTTGTTTTGTAACCAATAAAATGAAAATCATTAAGAGCATTAAAACAACTGTTGAATTATTTGTTGAAAAAAAACGGAATCTTAACACTTTTTTTAAAATATATGGACTTTTTAATTGAAAAATTTTAGTGAATAATTTTTTTAGACTTTTTATTACTATGTTTATATAGAAAAAGTTACTTAATGGGAGAAACATTTTATCACTAATTACAACAAGTTTCAAAGAAAGCTATAATTAGTTAAACTAACTTTATTTTTTAATGTTCGATGAAAAACGCTTTTTTTGTATATCAATATATTAATAATGCTTCTTAATAATAAACAATCATAAAATTACATTATTTTAAATTCTTATCTGTCACATTTTTAAAAGTATAAAAATAAAATTAAATATACAGCAAATCTAAAAGATCCGTAGTAATGTTTCTATGTAGTAATAATTATGCTGTAATATGCGAAACAATAATAAATAATGTAAAGGTACTATACTTTCAAAAAATTTTGATTGCAAAAATGAGGTAAGATTTCTGAAACATATATGAATAAATGAGTAATATTCTATAAATTGACCAATCTTATTATTGTTTAAAATTTTAGCCTGAGCATGAGAGTTCTAAAAAAAAGTATATATCGAGGTAACTCTTTTTTTAAAATTAATAAAATTAAAGTATTTAAATAGTTATGGCAATTTTTTAAAATTATCTAGTAATGTTATACATGTTTGACGAAGGTCTTCTTGATCTATTAGAATAATAAAAATATTTTCATTAACTACTTCAAAAATTAATGGAATATAAATATTTATTAATTAATTTTGGCAAACACTGATAAAACTCTATTTCATTTTATGTCACATAATGTTACTGTCTTTTTTTAATCTTATTATCATTAATTTAAGTTTTGTTAAACAAGAAAGGTGCATATGACTTTAAACTTATCAGGAAAATATTCGTGAAAAACCAATAGTTTTTGATGACAACTTTAGATAAAAGAAAAATTTTTTTCTCTTTGACCAACGACTGTCCTAAAATCGAATTTTTTTTCAGTGTCATAGCTGTGTGTGTAAAAAATTGATTTTACGTAAATTTAACTTTTTTTAAAATTCATATTGTGAGTCAATCAGACATATATACATCGGAAATTTTTAACCCCCCTCAATTTTTATTTCATTAATAAAAAGAATCATAAATAAATGAATGTTGCCAAATTTTTTTCAGTTTGAAACTATAAAACCAGATTGGACAATTTTTTTGAATCACCAAAAAGACTGCAATACAATTTTAGACTGAATATTATAAAAGTTATTTCACTTTAAATATTATCCTTAATCTTATATTTTTCCTACGATGTTTTGGCATAAACGTTATTTTAAAAAGTTATAACTTAAAAAATATCCATAATTGAAATTTGATTGCATATTTTACATCTTATCATAGGGAATAAACTATTTAGAAGATATTTACCAAGAAAAATATAATATCTAGATTTCTAAAATATGCAGAAGATATATTATTTTTAATAAAAAATATCTTTAAAACAAGCATTTTTTACTGGAAAAATGTTTAAAATATTAAAATGACTACACACAAACCTAAACATGTTGTTTTAACCCATCATTCTGAGAATGCTACAAATCGATGGTGACATTAAAATAAACGATCATCAAAAGTGGAAGGGGGATCACAGCCTATATTTTACCTCACTCTGTATCTACAATCTATCTTATTTTGCATATACGAAACGAAGTAGAATGTATTACTAAAATGAAGTAGAATGTACATGTAAAATTAGCTAGAATGTGTTTGTAAAATGGGTAAAACCGTAGACCTCAAAATACTATCGAATATATTACTTTTTTTTATACATTGTATTAGTCGAATTGACATACTAGGTTGTTCAACTGAAATTGTCGCTTTTATGATAGTCAATGTATAAATAATGATATTTTTCTCATATGTTCACACATCGTTAAAAGATTTGTACCATTTTGTAGAGCAAATCAAGGGTTATCAGCATCATATTTTTGCATTTTGTTCTTAACTACAATAAAGTTGTTATAATCTTAAAAAGATGTTGCGTCAAAAATTGATTTTTGATCAATTTAGTTGTACGAGTTCAAACTTGGCCAAGCAGAAGCCAAAACTTCTATGAAAGTCAGTGAAGCATTCGACCAAGGGTCTTTAACAAAGAACCATACAACGTTGGTTCCAGAAATTTCAAAATAGAAATATGAATCTTCAACGAAAAGAGAATTCTCGTGAAGTAAATGTTCTTGAGAACGAAAAATTAACGAGAATAGTAGAACCTAATCAAAGAACAACTGTTTAAGAGCTCGCAGATGAATTGAATGTCAGTGTTTGAACTGTATCTAATCACTTAAAAGCCATAAATATTAGATTGTTCGACTAAAAATATATCTTTTATACCTTCAGCTCTAACAGTAAAAGCGACATTTTCAGTTGATCAACCTAATATTTCTATAATATAAATTACATTACTACTGGGAGCGAATAATACCCCGGATATTACGGAGCTGAGCGGATAGTTGACTATCCGGAGCGAATTAGGATCGGGAATTTTACTATCCGCCCCGATCCGTATAAGTATCCGTGGATCGATCCGTATCAGTATCCGTAGATACTTGTAAATTTAAAAACTTAAAAATAATATTACAAAAAAAATTTAATTATATATTAACAAATTATTTAAATTTGTTTATTTAAATAATATAACATTTTTTTGTAATTTTCTATGCATTTAATGTTCTAGATTTTATGTCATAGTAGATTGCGAGACCAATTTCAAATAAAATTTCTTACTTATATAACGTTTCGATATTTGTTATAATGTTTGGTGTATTTTAAATACTTTTAAAACTAACTAACACAAAACATTTATTATACAATCACCAAAAACATTTAAAAATTATTTTTAACATAAATAAGAAGTTACAATTTCATTTTTTCAAAAATTTTACTATTACATCTAATCATTAGTAGATTTGAAAAATTCTTAAACTTGTGCTGCTTCTTGTATGTCAACTTAGCTTGACTAAACACACGTTCAACCGGTATTGATGATCCTTCAGCATAGTATCTGGACATCAATTCAAAACCTTCAGGAATTGTTTTGTAGATTTCCTCTATAAAGTCTTCATAAGTGGTGGTGGGTGAGTAATTGGTGAGAAGTCTTTTGAATACTAAAAACTTCTCATTTTCAGAATCTTGGTTAATGTTTAATTTTTTTAGGCCAAATAATGTTTTCTCATCTGTAGGCAACGCCTATAACTTCCTAATATAAAAGGAAGTTATTTAATTACAAAAACAGTTTTAATCTTTTTCTTACTTCTAAAACATTATTATCAACATGATATATTAAATAAAATATTATTATAATAAACTTAATTATTCATAATATAAATAATAACTAGTTTACACATCATTTTTTTGTTTATCATTCTTCTTGGCACCACCAATTTCTACAAACTCGGCACTTATTTCTTTTTCTATTTCGCACCAAGTCTCCATTGTATATAATTGTGTGTAGGTGGTTCTTGGATCTAGGTAGGCAGCTTTCTTGTAGAAATTTGATGATTTGATTGAATTTATTTCTTCTACAAACATTTTTTTTGCATTATTCTTCAAACTTTCTATTGATGACTTATCTACACTGATGGATCCATACTTTTTTTTTCTTTTGTACCCACCTTTTCCCCCTTCATTACCACTTTCATTATCACTACTAGAAAGTGACAATTCATCCTCTTGACTTACTATATTTGATGTAAAATCTGTTTCAGAACAATCATTATCATCATCATCGCTTCCTGTGTCACTCGATTCCGATTGTTTTGGATCCTCCAAAATCTCACTTTCTAGATCATCAAGGCAACTTTGTAAAGCAGCTGGAACCAATGAATATGAAATGTTGCTTGTTGCCTTTATTGATCTGTCAACAATAGTAAATATTAGTATTAGAAGATTTAATAAATTTTCCTCCTCCTCACTTATACGAAAATCATTGATTACAGTAGGTAGAAAGGAAAGATAAGGATGTAATGATTGTAAAAACAGACCAAAGCCATTGAATCGAGTTGACGAGAAAAATTTTATTGTTTTTAATTTTAAGTCGCTTGTTAAAGAATAAAGTTGATTTTTGTAAACTTGAGATATTGATAACAAGCTATGTAGATTTTTATATTTTTTTACAACTTTAGCAATAGTTTCATCGCTCTCGTACAGTTTCTTTAAACATAAATTGATTTTATGAGTAACGCATCCCATGTCTGGTGTCTTCATCATTACCTGAAGCGACTTCATGTTCCTTGCGTTATCACTTTGTATTACGCTAGGTGGAGGAATTTCATACTTACTCACTAGATAGTCTATCGTCTTTTTAATGTCTATTGTACGAGATTTCTTAACATGAAACACGTCGAGCAGGTATTGTTGGGGCCAGTTGGGGATAAGAACGAAGCAACATAAGCATAAATTTTCAGGTCTCCTTTGCTCCATCCATCTAGTGTTAAGCACCAACTTTTTGGTATCAACGAGGCCAAGTACTGACGCAATTTTGTAGCATGGTCCTCCAGCGATATTGTAAAAGACGACTTCGAGATGTGGTAAGGAGACTTCGTTATAATTTTAAAATATTTATTGTCTAAGATTCTCATTGGTACTCCGACAAAGAGGTTATTATTAAACTCAATTATTTAAGACAAAAATTTTTATTAAAATAAAAAATATTTAAATTAAAATCAAATGTTTTTATGATGTTTAAACTTCTTAATAACTATTAATTATTACATACTAATTCATAATAATTAGTATTTTTTTTATTAAAAAAATTATGAAAAACAATTTAAGCCTTCACGGCACCTACAGGTATAACATATAGTCTGTTGCTTTTAGAGTTTAATAAGGTGGTCAATTAAAGTTTTCCCAACATCTTTAAAAACTTATTTACCAATTTTTATGTAAAAAAATTTATTTTAATAAATTTAATACTAACCTTTGGTAGCAACAAAAAGGCTTAGAACTCTTCTAGGGTCCACAACCATCTCTTGACATGAAAGCATGTTACTTTTTTCTTTTTCATTATCGTTACCAAGAAGTTTTTGCCACCAGCTCTCATGCCTTCTTCTAATATGGTTTCGAATTGCGGAAGTTCCATTTCTAGAAATCTGGACACCACAACCCTCACAAATAAAGTATTTTTCAGTCATCTTCCCGTACTTTCCATACTTGCTTCTCGAATCGCATTTTTTATCATCACTACCCTGCGGAATAATTTGATTACATTTTTCATCATCATCATATCCCAGAACAATTGGATCAAATTTTTTGTCATCATCACCCTCCAAAACATTTGGATTACAATTTTTATTATCATTTCTCTCAACAACTACGGAATTGTTACCCTCCGAAGCAACTATTTCATCACCATCTTTTAAAACAACTTCATTATTATCTTTAATTTCAATAAAATTTGATGCCTCTGAAGATGACAAGAGGTCAAAAATTCTTTTTTCACAACCAACATATTGATCACTTCTGCGGCTTCTGTTAATTCTTTTGCTCATCCTGATGTTTAAAAGTTATCAGAAAAATCACTAATCGAACCTTTAAAAAAATTTTTTTAATATATAAAAATAATAACAAATATTATAATTATATTATAATTAAATAATTAATAACATAATATCAAAATTAAACTATAGAAAAAACAATAAACAATTTTTAAAAACAAAAATATATTAATAATTTAATAATAATAATGAAATAGTTAATAATTTATCAACAACAATAATATAATTAATAATTTATTTAAAATAAAAATATAATTAATAGTTTATTTCAATAAAAATATTTATATATTTTAACAATATATTAATAATAATATAATAATTAATATTAATTTTGGGACTTGTTACTGTACAATAAAAACATTAGTTAATTCCTTGATATTTTTGATCAACAAATCGTGATAAGAATATCACAATTATTCACTCTTTACATACTTTACCATTTAACGGCAATTTTTACCATTTATGGATATATCCGGTTCTGATCTGCGTCCGTTCCGGAGCACTTTCTAAATTTTTTTGAGTATCCGATCCGCTCCGCCCCGCTCCGGATTTCTGTACTAATATAAATTATATTATGTTTATTTTTAAAAAAATTTTTACTATAGTAATAATAAAAGTTGAGTAAATCTTATTTAAAAACCGAAGCATAAAACATTAGAAAAACCATTAATCTACATTTTTAATTCTAGGGTAGATGGTAAATCAGTAATGGACTCTTAAAATAATACGATATGTTTTTACTAGATAAAGTTTACAATAAAAAAAATAAAAAAAAAATTGTCTTCTTTATAACTCTGTAGGGTGGGACAACCCACCCTTTGCAAAATAGTATAAAAGAACAATATACTTATTATATTTATCATTATTAGAGATCTTAAATAAATTATTATATAAATTACATCTACCTTACATTAAACCTATTACATGGAGCTTCCACGAACCATTAATTATTTCTAATTCAACAGAATCAATGCATTGTATCCTATGACTATTTACGTTTTTTGCATGTTTTTGTAAGATATTATCATTTTTCATAATATTGCGATACCAGAACAGTTGGTATATAAGGCCTAAGTATATTCGTAGTTTGCACGTATAGGCATTTTTTGCCTTGCATCCTACGCAACTCTTTAGATATTAGTTGTTTATTGAGTTATTTAGTTAAATAAGACAAGAACGTTGTGCACAACATAGGATAGATTAGCTATGACATTGCTAGTACCAGGTACCATTACACATTTCTAAGTAAACGATAAATTCTTGAGTATTAAACTATTTCATTACATTTATTATATAAATCTAATATTTTCTGCCATTCTTATCATTTTTTAGTTTTTACGATATCAAAATGTCGTTCAATTATCGTTCCAGCAGCTTACCAACAAAAAAAAACCATTTCCCTCCACGAAAGTGGCGATGTTCACGCAAGTGACACTACGCCTGTCAACATAATGCTACAACCATCACAGGTTGTACCCATTACGTTACAAGCACGTCCCCCAATCCACGAAAGTGGCGACCATCATGTTAGTGAAGTCTTTCCTAATCATGATACTATGTATGCTTCAAAAGCTACACCATCCATCAAGGTTGTCTCTTTTCAAGAGCATCCTAAAATATTGCCCAACGTGGACACGTCATTATCTTTTTTCAAGGGATGGCGTAATTTGTTCCACAAAGGCAGCACCTCCATATTATCTCAAGTTTCGCATTTGAGATTACCACGTCAGGTTGACGAAGCGAAACCAGGCCAAAATGGTATCCCATTGGCTGAGCAGTCGACTATTATGACAACCGTTATTGCTGAATTGCTTAACGAACAGCAGCAAGTACTTGATACAGAGCCTCACAAGTACGATGCTCTCCGTGCCGAACAAACCAACCGGTTAACGGAGGTTTTGAAAGAATTACATATTAGTAGTGACTATTATGTTCCCGACTTACGAGCATCTTATACTCCCATGAAGAGATCAATTCGCACTGTTAGCGAATTGGAAAATGCTCTGTTATTAGCCCAAACGAAGAAAATGTTTGGTACATTTAAAGGAAAATCAATTAACGGTTATACCAATTTTATGCAACATTGCATTAATACACTCAATCTTTTAGCCCATAATAAGGATGAGTTCCCGGTAATTGATAAAATAGCAGCAAAGCTAGTCAATTACATCATTCCTTCGGATAGCAAAATCGCTAATGCCTGTAACATCGCTGTTACCAAGAAAAGCACTATCGATGGTTTTTCAGTTAGTTACAATTTTACATTGACAGAAATATTAAATGATATTAAAGACATTCTGGCTAGGCAAGGTCTGCAAAGTTATGAAAACTTCTATGCCGTGCCTCCCATGAATGACGCATTAGATGTTTCCGCTCACGAAACTAAATTCTCTGAGTATATACGAAAAAAATTCTCGGTCACCAATCCTAATGCCTTTTTCCGGACTTCTAAGGATCTTAAAAGAGATCAATTAATGTTATTTACAAAAGGGTTACATCCGTTGTTACGCCTTAACAACATTACCCCCAATTTGTATGAGTTGGAATATGATGATTTTGTTGCATCATATATAGAAACTCAGATTAGAATGCAACCGGCAATTGATGTAATTCGGCGTCCTCATTTATCACGGGGAATGAAGCCTAATGCTAATAAAATACAGTCTTCTGATCGTAGATCTAGTCGTCATCCTAATAATTCTCATAGCAAGAATAATCACAACCGCCAGCATACTTATAAAGGAAATAATAATAATACTTTTAACAATAATAATACAAACAAGTATAAT
Source organism: Strongyloides papillosus (assembly GCA_005656395.1). Taxonomy (NCBI): domain Eukaryota; kingdom Metazoa; phylum Nematoda; class Chromadorea; order Rhabditida; family Strongyloididae; genus Strongyloides; species Strongyloides papillosus. Next base: position 247,776 of record SRSI01000002.1, read on the forward strand.
AATCAGGCTAATACATCTAACGGTCACACATCACGTCAATTAACGAAACATGCCGATGTTCGTAGACCTAACACGACATATAATACAAACAAGGCTCCTACAGGTGGAACTACCAACCGCCGTGGAGACCATAAGACCTATCCTAAGAGTAAAAGCACCACTCGCTACCCACAGCAAGGTAAAATCAACAATGTACAGGCATCACAAGATGATCGTATAGATGCACAATCCGCTGGTAAACTTGATGGTATTGTCTATGATCTAAGTAATCTTGTCAAAGAGTTAAAACTTAACACATTGACTATTTGTATGTTAATACTAGCCTTTCTAATTCCATTTGGAGCATCAGCACCTATAGGTAAATGTAAGCTGGCTCCCTCACAATATGGTGCTTATTACAATCAACGCGATTTTGGCGTTGAAAATATGGTAAAAGTACATTATAAACAGCTACTATCCAATTGTAAAATTGGGAGCATAGTAGAAAATAAAGGTCTTAGAGTAAAAGATGTTTTTCTTGATAACCACTTCGATTTCGATAAGAAAATAACTACAATTGCCAATCCAAATTGTCATAATGTAAAAACTGTTCGCTTCGATAACAATAATAATGATTTTGTCGAAATATCAGACGACACAGTTGATTCATCTTCTATTCTTAAGAAGGTACATGCAGCCATATTAGCTTATGAACAATCTTGTGAGCTTTCCAATATGGTAGCTCTAATTAAGGAAGCGCCCCCAAAGGTAATACAAAATGCCGCGACGGAAAAGGGTAAAACACCCGCTTCCAGTAACACAAATAAGGCACCTGAAGCTACAACTACATTTCGTACTGCATATATAAAGAAGACTGAACATCTGTCTACAATTGAATCAATGGAATTCGATATTAAGGCATTACGCGTAGAATTGGCTTCCCTCAAAGATGTTCGCGAGCAATCACGTGAACTTCAAATACAATTGCATGATGCTCTACAACTGGCATCATCTAATATTGAGTAAAATATTTTATTGGTGTTTGAATGCTATAAAAAATATATATAATATAACAATATAATAGTAATATGATGAAACTTACCTACTGGACAGCGAGGACAATTTAAAATAGTGATTAGTCCTTAAAATGAGAATTTCATCATTTCTCAAGCTATTTATATAGGAATTTTGTCATCAAATATAGACATAATTCCACTATTGTCTGTAACACAACCACATCGGTTGATCAGGACAATGTATCTGTAAACAATGACATTCCACAAGTTGTCACTAACGTTACTTGTGTAGATGCACCACAATCGTCCGTGCCTTGTGATGGCATATTGGAAAAACACGAGATGTGCTTGAACAGTAATATTAACCTTAGGGTCGAGAATGCCCAATTAAAAAGACAATTACATGATGCCGTCTAGCAGGCGGGGGATGTGCAACAACATCCTGTTCCATCTAACCCAATCACATATTACAGAATTCGTTGTTTGGACAACGATCCTGATATGTACACCTCGTTCATGAATTGGATTAAGTTGATACGCGATCAACAATTTGATACAGCTATTCATGAAATGCCAAACACAGTAGCAAAGCAATGACTTTGATCGCTACCATCCTTACAAAATACGGCTTTAATAAAGCCGCTAAAATGGTACAAGATTTACGATCTACAGATGCACCAAACAATACATTGTTTGTGAATGAACCATTGTTATCCACACATCATAATGACTTGCTGTTAGGAAATCCCATTCGTGTATCACGGAATGGCGTAGTTAATAACATTGCTGTTGAAGATGCACCGTCTAAACTGCCTATCATTAAAATTCAATTCCCTTCATTTACGATGAATGCCCTATTAGACACGGGTGCAAATATAAACGTCATAAACAAGACAATTTATAACCAATTACCCAAAAATATAAAGTCTAACATTGTATCCAAAAGTAGTGGAGCACAGTTAGCAAACAATACAGTTATGAAGTTCTTAGGCTCCGCGATAATAACTCTTAAAGTAAATAATAAAGTATCAAAAATTAAAACTCACGTTTCTGATACTATTCCTCATGACATGGTAATCTGAATACCAGGTCTTCGAGCTATATATGGTAACGAATTAACTATCAACTTGGTTGATTCTAATTCTCATGAGGAGCAATTTTTCACAGTTAAAACCATTGATAATATCACTATTCTCCCCATGACTACCAGAGTAGTACATGTCAAACCTAACGTAGAAACCACGCATAACAAAGCGAATTTCCTCTTCCAAAGTAATAACCATTGGAAAGGAGTAAATCACATAATGACTTATGACCAAATAGGTCCGGTAATTGATAACAGATACGCTGTTATTATACAAAATAAGGGATATAATCCGGTAAATATACCCAGTAACACTGAAATCGGTAAACTCTTTTCAATTGAAGAGCTAGATGAAAATACTATTCGTATATCTGGAGAAGAGATAATTCCAGATGATGCTTATTGGGAGAATTCTCTACCCAATTATCCGCATCCTCACCCACCTCTAACTAGAGAAAAGTTATTTGACTTGATTGAATGGGAATCATGCGTGTTATCAGAGAAAAGTAAATCCCAATTAAAAGAGATAATATGGGAGAATAGAGAAGCTTTTTTCGAATATGACGGCATAATCGGTCTATATAATGGCCCAGAAAGTCTTAATATTGAGCTATCTTCACATTCCTTGCCTCAACGTATCCGGCCAGGCCGCCGATCTAAAGAAGTAGAGGAGGAAATTGATAGACAAGTTCAAGATATGCTAGAAAAAAGGTATGATTGAAGACAGTAGATCACCATACTTGTCTAGAGTTGTTCTTGTACGCAAGAAAGATTCGAAGTGACGATTTGTTGTTGATTTTAGAGCTATCAATAAGTTAATAAAACAACAATCCCACATAACACCACGAATTGATCGTTTAACAGAAGATGCTAGCGGTCATCGTTTCTACAGTGTATTTGATTTGAAACAAGGGTTTCACCAAATACCCCTTGATGAAGCTAGTAAACGTATTGCTGCATTTGTGACACACAGAGGAATATACCAGTATAAAGTTATGCCTATGGGCTTGACTGGTTCACCCGACAAATTTCAAGATATCATGGACAAAGTTCTTAGTGGTATTGACAATTGTTACATATATCTCGATGATATATTGACATGCACTAACGACGAAGATGAACATCTGGAAAGGATTCATGATATCCTATCCCGTATTCGCTTATACAACATGAAAATAACCCTTAATAAATGTCAATTCGGTCAAAATTGTGCACATTATTTAGGCTTCGTGATTGATTTCGAAGGAATCCATCCTAATCCAGCTAAAGTCAAAGCAATATCTGATAAAACTGACCCTAAGAACGAGAAGGAACTTAAATCCTTCCTAGGTGCCGTCTCTTATTTTCGAAAGCACATTGACAATTTTTCAGCAATAGCTGAACCTTTATATCGCGTTATTAATCATTTTCACTGGTCAGGTGATCAGAAAAAGGCATTTTACAAAATGAAAGACGCACTTATCAATGCTGCTGTTCTGGCACCACCAGACCACACTATTCCATATACCATATTTACTGACGCCTCCTTTCAAGGATTAGGTGCAGCACTAACACAGAAGAGTAAACCTATAGCTTTTGCTTCGCGTTCTCTCAAACCGGCAGAAAAGAATTATCCGATTATTAAACTCGAGGCATTGGGGCTTGTCTATGCTCTCAAACAATTCCGACCTTATATTTATAGTAAACACACAACGGTGGTTACGGATCATAAGCCTCTGTTAGCGCTGCTCAAAAACAAGGAGCTGACAGGTATTCTTCAGAGGTACCAAATGGCCATAATGGAATATGATATTACTATAGTCTATGTTAAAGGAGCCGACAACAATGTTGCCGACTACCTTAGTAGAAATGAATTTAATGCTATCATAGCCAATGAATCTCTATATGAGGATGCATTTCCTATCATGAATGACATCCGAGATAAACCATTTGAAATATCCCGATTTGCACAGTTTCTTGACGACCAAGAAAAAGCTATTCTCCAAGATGAGGGAGTAATGATAACTATTAAAGGAAAATCTCGCGTTTATGTACCTCGTGTGTTACGGGATGAACTTTTGCGAAGATTTCATGAACATCCCGACATTGGTCAACACTGGAGATATGCTAAACTAGCTGATAAATTTTGTCTTATATTTCATTGGCCTAAGATGGCTAAGGACATGCAACGTGTATGGCAAGATTGTGAGGTATGTTGGAGAACCAAACATCAACCTTCTAATCTTGTTCAAACAAACACACATTCAATCCCTCGACCAGCTGAAGTCTGGGAAACATTGAATGCCGACTATATACAACTTGAAGATAAGCTTCATGTTCTTGTTATTATCGACGAATACAGTCGCTTTGCTTACACTGCCATAACTAAAAAACAAGATCAACAGTTCACGTTGGTACAACTGATGAAATGTTTCTCAACATTCGGTTATCCTAGAACACTTCGTACTGATGGTGGAGCATCCTTTATTGGCAATAAAGTTGAAAAGTACCTTCAGACAATGCATATCAAGCATTATATTTCATCACCACATAATCACAAGTCGAATGCCTTTGTAGAAAGATTCAATCGAACAATTCGTGAATCACTTCGTGCTCAAACAGAGTTAACTCCAATTGAAACAGTTTATGCATTAACCTATGCTTACAACCGTACTAAGCACATGTCCACAGGATATCCACCAAGTTACTTTGTTCTCAACACGGCTGATCGTGTATTAACGGATATTCCTATGCATGGAATCGCTAGCGGACTAATGGATGTTCTCAAATACGGTATGGAGAAGTATTCTGATACTCCAACTTCAGTTAGTCGTCAGGGTAAACATTTACTACCTGGTCACATCGTTATGAAACGAGTAATGCATAAGAAGTTGTCTGATACCTCTCACAAAAATCAAGACCAATTTGACGGTCCTTACACAGTCATATCTCACGTACATGGAGACACATTCATCATTCGACGCTGCACCAAGGCAGGTCGCCTAACCGGAAAGGAAGAAAGGGTTACGGCGGACAGATTGAAAATCGTTCCCGTACACCCATCTTAAGACGAGTACTCAAACAATTATAATGATTAACAAAGTTTTATTATACTATATATACGCTACAATATAAGCATAAAATGAAATAATAAAACTGGAAACTAGACATCTTGTGTATGTCTTCTTCTGGATACACCAGAATAGTCTCCGAAACAAAGGAAGTCCTCCTTTGTCTTGAAATACAGACTAGCTGGTCCACCAATAACATTTGGTCCACATTTGACACTATATGGCCTCTGCCAGCCTCGTATCTTTCCCAAGTTACATTGACATATACGGGTGCAACATATTATTATCCTTATGCTACCAGGGAGTTGTACGCTTCTTGTGAATTTGCAATCCCTGTAGACGATGACAGCCAAATTTGGGAAAGCTGTCAATACTCCTCGTGTGGTAATATTGCTATTCCCATCCCAGTACAGTGCCTTCACGTGTGCCGATGCCAAGAAGTCCAGGTTGTTACAGATCCCCAATGGTCTTACTTTGAGTGTTTCTACAATTGAATCTATTAACAACTTACGGCATCCTGGCATGGCAAAATTGATGTCCAATAATGTCGCGCGTTGCTTATTTAATGCAGCCACTACACTCGTATATTGCGGCTCCTGATACATTACCACCTTGATGGCAGCCGCATTCAATGGTCCGTTTCGACGGCCATTCACCCACTCCAAGCATTCTTTGGGGCAGATTTTACCGTTCTTCAACCGGCGATCAGTTGAAAATGCCAATAATGGAGGGCAATATTGATGGAAGATCATTCCCCTTCTTGGCACACTACTAACTCTTCAGCGCCCCAAGACAATATTGACATCATCACCTGTCAACAGGCAGTGAGCATATTTTTCAAAAGCCTTGACTGTTCCTCTGATATTAATATTCAGAACAACATCGTATTTCTCTACACACGACCATCTTTGGGTTACCCTTTCGTTCTGTCTCCTTGTTAACTCAACAGGCATAAAGTAACGATTACTTTCACTAAAGAATCGTCTCTCAGAACCGTCAAGGTTAATAGTAATGTCTTCTCCATCACTTTGATGTTCGTCTGAACCATCAAGAAGTTCACTATCATCATCTCCATCAGTTAGATGTTCGTCTGAACCATCGAGAAGTTTACTATCATCATCTCCATCACTTTGATGTTCGTCTGATCCGTCAGAATTATCGCTGATATCTCCTACGTCATTGCGATGTTCGACTGATCCATCAATAGTATCACTGTTGATGCCTTCCTCACGTCTTTGCTCATCGGATTCAATATTGTCCATTACTACAGTTTCACAGTTAACTTAGCTAAAATTATGAAATTATTATTACATAATAACAGATGATGTAGACGAATTAATTGTTACGTTAATATATAATCACAATGTGCATGTTAAATAACACCAATTCTTGATAATGGCATATTTATATACACATAGCTTAATATACTTTAATACGACTAAACCACAGATGTTTAGTCTGAAAAGGGGACAGACTAATAATGAAAAGTTTCATTAATTGCTTAAATTCGCAACAATAAGTACATAGTACTAACTAGTAGGCACAAAATGTAACATTATATAACATATAATATAAAGAAAAAAATTTCTAATAGTTCATTTGATTGAATAATAGCTAGACAAAAGACATAACCTTTAAAAAAAAACGTTTTAACAAATTGTCAAATATCAAATACCTGTCTGCTAATTTAATTAATACACGCTAAAATAAGCAGTTGACTTATTAATAAATAAATGAAGATACATTAATATACTAAAATGCCACCAAGCTATTTCATCTACACAATGGAAAATCAGAAGGAAAATAATAATCAGCACCAACACCACCAACAATCCAAAAAAACGAAAAGAAATAAAAAATTTACTAGTTAACAAATATTTTAACAATAACAAATTTATACTTTAAAATCAAAAACAAACAAAGAAGAGAACACCAGCTCTACTGATTCCGCTGAGCCCACCTGTTAAAGTAATAAACGATCACCGGCATTAACAACTGAAGAATAAGATTTAAAACTTCCATCCAGTACTCCTTAGGGCTATCCGCATACTGAATGGTAATAGGCTTACATGGTAGTAGTGGTGGTGGTGGTGGCGGTGGACATGATGTTGAAACAGGACAGTCATTGGAAGAAACAAAGCCCAGAGATTGACAAAGTTCCGTATAAGTGCTTGGAGCCATTTCTCTTCAGATTTCAGAAATTAAACACTATAAAAAAAGAAAAAATTAATTAATCAAAAATACATCTATCTTCTAGAAAATTTTAATAAGAAAATAAATGATAATAAAGAAGGCCAACTTAACAAATAAAAATATTGGCTAACAATCCAATACGTTTAAAAGAAATAATCTTATTTTATCAAACATATAAGCAAGAAGAAAGAAATCATTTATTATACAACCATATACAAAAAGAAAATAAAGAAGATAGTAGAACCTATAATACATACAAAAAAAACCAAGTTACTTAATCCTTACCTGTATGAACCAGGCAGAAAAGGGGATGTAGGGTGGGACAACCCACCCTTTGCAAAATAGTATAAAAGAACAATATACTTATTATATTTATCATTGTTAGAGATCTTAAATAAATTATTATATAAATTACATCTACCTTACATTAAACGTATTACAATTGTCTATTTGTAAAAACAGAATCCAATAAAGCTAAAAATATTGTATATACAGAGATATTTAATGCATAGATTCTGATTAGATAATGAAAATATGAAGAACAAATAAATGGCAGCAATAAAAGCAGATGGAGGATCAAAACAATGGATCAAGAATAATTTTTTAACATTTTTAATTAAATGACTTTTTTTAATTCTATTTTTTTCAACATTTTTAAATAAATGATTTTTTTTTTAATTGTGTTTATTATTTCTTTGAATAACAAATTTTATATACAAATATTTCGATTAACAACATTTATAAAATTCTCATATAAAAGTAACATGCTCTGCGGACCAGACGTGACCTGCCGAAGGCAGGTCTAAGGCTGGTTAAACAAACTAAAAATAGGGTAGTATCTTAAGTTAAAACTGTTAAAAAAGTGACCCTTAAATTAAAATTGACACATTTTTTCCTCATATTACTGGTTATTTTAAACAACACTAATGTTGTTTAAAAGTTTATAATTTTTCTTTATCCAATTTATTATTTTTCAAACAAATAATAAAGAAAGAAGTTATCTCTTAAGTTTTTGCCATGCTGAATATCTTACATTTTAAAAATTAAAAATATTTTCATACAAGACAATTTTAGAATAACGCATCTGCAAAATTATAATAAAAGACAAAAAATTCTTCTGGAAAACTATTTTAAAGCACAATAAAATACTAAGTCTTATTTGAAACAATATTGGTATGTGTTAAATCACATTTAAAAAAAAATAATTATAATGTTAATTTTACTTATTGGCAAGACGCGTTGTACAAAAAAAAGCCAAAAGTATTCAACTTTTGATGTAAAATAACTTTTATAATTGAACAAAACGAAAAATAATTATGCATAAATAATATTTACATTTGTTTAATTATTCGTACAAAAATCAGCTATTAAAGGACTATTTTTCATATTTCATATAGTCGATTATTCAGCAAAATTTATGATATTAGATAAGGAAAACTTAATTTTTACTTTGTTTATGCACATTATAGCAAAAGAAAATGAAGATGATAATTTTAACTGTTTTTGAATATATATATGAATTACTAGAAGAATATTTATTAAAAATACTGTAAAAAACATTTATTTTTCTTATTGAAAACTCATTCAAAAAGTTTAAATTAAAGTTAAAAAGCATTTAAGTGGTCAAAGATTATGGTGTCGTTCTATCCTGCATTTTATAAAAATTGCATATGCAAAAAACTTAAAGTGTTTGTATAGTCAATTGAAAAAGAAATAGCTTTATCTACTAGTTCTTTTTAATTATAACAAGTATCTAAATTTGCAAAAAAACAAAATTATTAAATGAATTGAGTGCGCGACCGGTACAAAAAATATTTTTCTTTGAATATTAAAATTTTTAAATAAAAATTGGAGGTCATGCGGATAAATCAACTGATTATATTGTATATTTTTAATGTTTTAATACCAAAAATATCATCTAAGAACGTTTGGTCTGAAACATATTGAAACTTTAAATATGAATTATTAAAACAGTAAATTATTATTGTTTTCCCAAATTTTTTTAAGTTTAATGATAAAAAAATTCTTGATTTTATATAAATATTTTTGACATATCTTTTTCAAAAAAATTTGTTGAAAAGAGTGCATGACCTAACTTTTTATCTTAAATTAATGAAGTATTTTAAATTTTAATTTACTTCTACAGAATTGGGTCTGGCAGGCGGTGTCGAAATGACACTCAAAAAATCTCTGTGTAAGATATTATAGTCTTCTTAAAGTTGGTTTTCGTAATTTTATTATCTGTTCTTGAAAAAAACGTTTAAGGTAGACTATTTATTCGGTTAAATTTGGTATCTCTAATTTTTTATGTCACTTAGATATAGGCGTATAAATTTAAGTGATCTAAGCTAATTTTTAGGTTGTTTTTAATGTAGCCAAAATATTTAACTTTCTATTTTAAAGTTTTGCCATAAAATTCAAAGATTTTTGGTTACTTAAATTTTATAAGAGATTATAGCTTATGAAAATATAATAGAATTCTGGATACGTAAACAAGAAAGAAAATTTCTTGTTATGATTTAGAATCCTGTTGTGCTTCATTAAGTCTACCAAAATTTTAGCTTTATTGCTCGTTTCTTCATTATAAGTTTGTTTGTTTTAAAGATAAATAACCATTAGAAATAAAAAATAGAAATTCAAAAAAATGAAATAAAAAAATTTAAATACTTAAGGAATTTTTTCTTTTGTGTTGAAAAAATTATTTCGTAATACATTTCAATGGTAATAAAAAAATGAAACCAAACATTTTTTTTTCTCAATCAAATTCAATATTATTATTTTTTATAACATTTAACACTGGAAAAGTTCAGTATCTTTAACTTTTTCTTAGGACATTTTAATTTTTTTAAATAACATTGTTTTTTCCATAAAATGTTTACTTTTTAAATGTTATTTAATGCAAAAATGTAACCGTTTAGAAAAAAATTTTTAAATTGCGCATTAAAAAGGGTGCGTATAAGGTTAAAAAAAGTCTTTATAAGGAGAAACTATTGTGAATTTTTCATGTCTTGAATTTGATTAATTTCAAATAACTAAAAATGAAATATATTATATCTTGCCTTCTATTACTCGTTGCAGTTATTGTTGCCCATAGAGGATATCATTTTAATTATGATTATCCTCAATGGGGATATTTTCCTCAACCAAATTATCCTAACTTCTTCCTTCCACCAATAAATTATCCTTTAGATAATTTGTGGACTCCACCAATGCCATTTCAAACTTTAGGCTTTGGATTCCTTAACCCATGGGGATACCACCACCGTCATCACCACTTCCACCACAAATTTTTCCCAAATCACTTCTTTGGCGCTGGATACAACTTTGCTGATAAATATGCCTTTGACTTCTTTACGAAATATGGATTCAACGTCAAAACTGCTCTCTTCTTTTGTAACAGTTTTACTACCCGTCCAGTTGTATGGCAAAGTGCTTACTTATTCAACTACTGCAATTATATGAACCAAAATTATGGACGCGGAAATAAGCATATTCCAACCTATCCAAATGTACCAGATAACATGCCTGATCAAGATGTTCCATCATATCCAAGTCAAAATCCCCCATCATATCCAGAACAAAGTCCTCCAGCTGAGTATCCAGAACAAAATTCACCATCCACATATCCAGAACAAAGTGCCCCAGAGCAATATCCAAGTCAAGATGGATATCCTTCAAATGACGCTCCACAAAAACTATACTAAATTTACTTAGCTAATTATCAACAGATGGTATGAAAAATTCAAAATTTTATAATAAAAGTTTTTAAAAAAGACGTTAATTTTTAAACATATTAGTGATAATTACTAAACAAAATTGTATCGTTACTTTTCGAATAAACTTTACTAGATAAGTAGATATACACTGCGCGATAAAATTAATGCACTACTCATATTTTGTATTAAATAAATAATTTGATATTGTGAATAGTTTATAAATAATTATCACTAAGAAAAACAATATTTAAGACATATAAACAGATAATACAAAAATGTTTTAGACACATATTAAAAAATGATGACTTTTGAGGCGACAAAATTTTTGCACCACCTCAATTTTTGTTAAATAAACTAACAAAAAAGCTTCTTAAAAACTATTCAATAGTTAATTTCATCTTCTTTTGCTTCTACGACTTGGAGGCACCTTGATTTGAAATTTTTAAACAATGATTTTATATAATCTTTGGGTATTTTTTTTGCTTGAGAAAAAATTGCATTTTCCAGTTCAAATATATTTCTAAACGAATTTTCATATACCATAGATTGTAGTTTTGACCATAAATTCTCAATAATATTTATATTCGGTAATCTTGCTGGCCATTGCAAGCTTTTAAATGACTGAGACATCAAAAAATCTCTTGTTTTTCGAGAAGTATGGACAGAAGCATTGTCTTGTTACCACCAATACTTTCCTCTTTCACTAGTTTTAATGTTGTTTTTTAAAAATAGGAAGATTTTAGTCTCAAGCAATTTTTTATACTCATCAGAGTTCATTCTTGATGGCGTTTTAGTCAAATAAAATTTATCCGGATAGACCACACATCAAGGTACCATTATAGAACCATTTTTTTTCTGTCTTTTTTGTAAATTTAATGTAGGTACACTATTTTTTTGATAGCTAAAATAAATTATCAGGTCCAACAACGGAAAATTTCTTTACATAATTAAATATAATGAAGTTTGTTGATATATTCACCTGTCAACATTTTTTTTACAAAATTTTACTCTTTCATTTTTAGCTGGTTTTGATAATAGTATTTTTAATTCAATTTTACCATACGTAAACTTCATTGTCTTTCTTTTTCATAGGATTGTTCTTAAAAATACACCAAGATTTAATTCATTTTTTTTTAATTTTTAAGTTAATTAAAAAATTTCTTTCATTTTTTTCCATTTTAACCCTTTTAATTTATCTGATCTATTTAATTTTTTCTGGACGCCTTGCCTTACTTCTGATCTTTCTATTCTTTGTTTTGCTTGATTTTAGTATTCCTGAAACAGTAGTTTAGGCGATTTTTAATTTTCTGGCAATCCATCTACATTATTTGTTTTCTCTTGAATAATTCAAAATTTGTTGCATAATTTCAGAAGATAACATTTTATAGATAAGAATTAATTTATTATCATAGGTATTAAATGTATATTACGTAATCAAGTAACTTTTAAACTTATCTTTTTTATGTGGTGCAAAAATTTTGTCGCCTCAAAAGTCATCATTTTTTAATACGTGTCTAAAACATTTTTGTATTATATGTTTATATGTCTTAAATATTGTTTTTCTTAGTGATAATTATCTATAAACTATTCACAAAATCTAATTTTTTTTTAATACAAAATGTGAGTGGTGCATTAATTTTGTCGCGCAGTGTAATATAGATTTTGATCCATAAATTAAACAAACAATTTTATACATAATAAATATAAAAGTTTATTAAATGATACTAATAAAATAATACAACTCAATTTTCCAATTTAATACAACTTATCTCATATAAAGACAATGTTTCTTTTTTGAAGACACAATGCTGTATAATATGTCGTAGTATACAGGAAATGTTGTAATTTACAACTTATTGACTCCCATTACGACACATGCTTTGTATTACGCTTTTTGTCGTAAATTATTTTTTTGAGTATACAGTTTGATTGACATAATATCAATCAAATGTATAAGATTTTGGGTGTAACAAGGTTTAAATTTTGATGACTCTTTATTTTTTCTTTATCCCACTATTTTAACACTTCATTACTAACTAAGGAGATCTTTGTAAACCAAGTAAGTACTTGGGTAGGTCTAGTCCATTTAATTATTGTATAATGTCTATTCTATTTGATAAGTTTTTTTTTATAATCTCAAAGTTTCAAATAAAGTTCTTTTATTAATTAGTGTCTTTCTTGGTGGTAAGGATTGTTTATCTACCGGCGATTCACCAATTTAACTCATTAAATTTAAACTATTTCAAAAAACGTATTTTAAATAAATTTTTACCTAATGATGAAATTTTACCTAATAATAAATTTTTTACCTGATAATAAGTTTTTACCTAATAGGAAATTTTACCTGATAATGAATTTTTTACTTGATAATGAATTTTTTACCTAATAATGAATTTTTACCTAATAAGAAATTTCACTTAATAAGAAATTTTTATCTTTACTTAGCAGTTTTTTCATTCAAGTTGAACAATATTCGGATAAAACCTATAATTAAGATAGATTATTGTACTTTGTTTAAAGAAGGATTTGTACTATTATTCTAGAGTCAAAGACCTAACAAAAAAATGAGCATCAACATCAGCTGTAAATCCAACTGATGATCAGTTAGAGAGGTACACGCAATTTACTTTTCTTGATTCAGAAGATCTAATTTAACAAATATGTTTATGTTTTAATTGTTTAGTAAATAAAACGGTAGAAAAAATAAATAAGCTTATCATCTAGAAAGTTAAAAATGTAATATTTTTAACAATTTGAAACAATAAATTCACACACAGCTATGACACTGAAAAACAATTCGATTTTAGGACAGTCGTTGGTCAAAGAGAAAAAAAATTTTTCTTTTATCTAAAGTTGTCATCAAAAACTATTGGTGTTTCACGAACATTTTCCTGATAAGTTTAAAGTCATATGCATCTTTCTTGTTTAACAAAACTTAAATTAATGATAATAAGATTAAAAAAAGACAGTAACATTATGTGACATAAAATGAAATAGAGTTTTATCAGTGTTTGCCAAAATTAATTAATAAATATTTATATTCCATTAATTTTTGAAGTAGTTAATGAAAATATTTTTATTATTCTAATAGATCAAGAAGACCTTCGTCAAACATGTATAACATTACTAGATAATTTTAAAAAATTGCCATAACTATTTAAATACTTTAATTTTATTAATTTTAAAAAAAGAGTTGCCTAGATATATACTTTTTTTAGAACTCTCATGCCCAGGCTAAAATTTTAAACAATAATAAGATTGGTCAATTTATAAAATATTACTCATTTATTCATATGTGTTTCAGAAATCTTACCTCATTTTTGCAATCAAAATTTTTTAAAAGTATAGTACCTTTACATTATTTATTATTGTTTCGCATATTACAGCATAATTATTACTACATAGAAACATTACTACGGATCTTTTAGATTTGCTGTATATTTAATTTTATTTTTATACTTTTAAAAATGTGACAGATAAGAATTTAAAATAATGTAATTTTATGATTGTTTATTATTAAGAAGCATTATTAATATATTGATATACAAAAAAAGCGTTTTTCATCGAACATTAAAAAATAAAGTTAGTTTAACTAATTATAGCTTTCTTTGAAACTTGTTGTAATTAGTGATAAAATGTTTCTCCCATTAAGTAACTTTTTCTATATAAACATAGTAATAAAAAGTCTAAAAAAATTATTCACTAAAATTTTTCAATTAAAAAGTCCATATATTTTAAAAAAAGTGTTAAGGTTCCGTTTTTTTTCAACAAATAATTCAACAGTTATTTTAATGCTCTTAATGGTTTTCATTTTATTGGTTACAAAACAACTATAATATCATATTTGTATCTTAAAAATATATCATTGATGCCAAGAAATCTGGAGATAATTCTAATTTTTATAAATACACATGATATTATATAGAGTTAATGGAAAACCAATTTTCCTACAATAAAAATATGTGTACAACTTATTCTTATCAATCGAACTTTCATGGGACACCATTGCCTTTTTATGACAACTGTAGACAAAAGATAAAATTATTTCTCTTTGTCTAAAGGTACTGTCGTAAAATCGAAAGGTTTTTCAGTATCATAGCTCTGTGTGTTGACTTTAATTTTTAAAAATTTAATATTTCTAAAATAATCAAATAAAAAAGAAAGCTGAAATTATCAATTATATATGTACAAGCATCCCACTCGCTTCGCTCGTAATCTGCTTGCCCGCAGGGCCGGTGTTTTTGCACAAAGCCATTGTTTTTCTTTGCAGCAACTCGGTTCGCTCGTCGCTGCATATTTGTAGAACTGGTGTTTTTATGTCAAGCTCATGATTTTCTTTGTAGTATTTCACTTTGCTCATTGTTTCTTGCCTGCAAAGCCAGGATCTATTACGTAAACATAAAGTATTTATCTACCTCTTTTATTTTACTACTTTTTTAATTAAAAAAGTTTATATTGCTGCTAAATAAAAAAAATAATTAGATAGAAATTTAAAAGAAGATTTACTTTTAGCTGCCGGATGTATAAAGCTTATTTTAAAAGTTATTTTCATTTGATCTTACTTGATCTTGACGCTTTTAAATTTATTAAAACATTTTTTTTTGAGTTATACTGTCTATGTCATATAATTTGACATATAATTTTAAATATAATAATCTAATTTCTAAGATTTTTTTGGTACTTCTCCGTTTTATACCCCCTAAAGATATTGATTATACTAGTTATTTATGCCAGTTTTTGATTATTTATGAAAAAGTAACAAACTAAAGCTATTTGAAAATATTTATCGTTAAAAAAATTTAATTTTTAAAATTTAAAACAATTTTTATAAAAATTAAATTTTGGAATTTTTCATTTTAAAAATTTTTAATACAATTTATGAATAACCTAGTTTTCATACCCTTTCTGCATATCGTAAATGATAAGTGTACCCTCATTTATCTTTTCTTTTAGTACTTGTATTAAGATTGAGGATCTTCTATCATTCACAGACTCAAAGACTTTTAACTTTCTCAGAGACTTTATCATTAATAATTTTTTATCGAAAAATCACTTTTTTACTACCAGTTTATTGATAATGATTCACTTATTAACTTATGTACAATAATTTATTTGACAATAGTCCGTTTTTTTGTGGTTCATTTTGGAGGGGGATAAAACAGAAAAATATCTTTTTTTGTAAAATCTTTAATTTATTTTTGTATGCGATTAATAAATGAAAGATTTGAAAAATTTAGTTTTATATG
The DNA here is from genome assembly GCA_005656395.1 of Strongyloides papillosus. Lineage (NCBI taxonomy): Eukaryota > Metazoa > Nematoda > Chromadorea > Rhabditida > Strongyloididae > Strongyloides > Strongyloides papillosus. The sequence goes on from SRSI01000002.1 coordinate 264,060, forward strand.
TTGATTTGTGTTAGTTTTTTTACTTGTCACAATAAATTTCTTCATTACATAAACATTTTTGCAATTATCAATAAATATCATTCTTAATATGTTTAATTAATTTCTCTCTTTTGACTAGCTAGTGAGAGGTGGTTTTTATATTTCTCTCTTATTTTTAAAAGAATACAATAAATAAAACATTTATTATTTACTGTAGTTGAGAATCCTCCGATACTAAGCTGATTGTGGTGATTTCTAACAGTTAAGTAGCTAATCGTAGATGTTATATAGATGAAAACTATATTAGAAGTATAATATAACTGATCTGATATTGAAAATTAATACGACTTTTTCCGGGAACATTTTTATGACAATTGTTATTTGTAAATAATGATGATTTTAAACTTAGCAACAATCAATGTAAGAGGTATTAAGGTTTATACAGTAAGAAATAACCTTATGAAGGAATTTGTGGCACAACAAGATTGACATTACTATAATTACTGAAACCAAAGTGAAAGAAGGTATTTCTGAAAAATGTAAGAACTCTCTAATTTCATTTCGTAAAAGTAGTGAAAAATGTATTGGTGGTGTGGGGGTTGCGAGTTTCAATGAAAACATCATAAAGCATATTAAAGTTATTGAACATATTAACTTTAGATTAAGCTACATGATAATAAATATTGATAAAAGAAAATCTCTAGGCATTATTGCAGTCTATGCGCCAACAAATTGCTATGATGATATAGATAAAGATGAATTTTATCTATAATTATACTCATTATATCCTAATATAAGACAAATGTCAACAGTAACAATCTTGGAAAGTGTTTTTTATGGAACAATTGATAGTCAAATAATACCAAAAATAAAGGGAATGTACTCATATGATGAACTAAACGATAACGGAGAGCGATTGATAAATTTCTGCACTCAAAATAGAATAAGCATAGTCAACTCATTTTTTAAGAAACGTTGGTGGAAGAAGTTTTCATGGATAAAACCCCAAAGCATTGAAGACAATATTAAGGGTAGACTCTGTGTTAAACAACTAGACTACTTTTTATGCAACATGAAAAGGATTTTTACAGATGTAAAAACATGGAGCCATAAGAAATTTGATGCGACGGTTAGCGATCACAGATTAGTAAAAGCGACAATTAAATTTCCAAAGAAACTCTGTGACTACACTAAAAAATCTAGATGTCTTCTGAAAAAAGTACTACATTACAACATTAACTATGAAAAATCACTGAGTGAAGTAGGTGAAAAAAAATTAATAATCCCATCAAATGAGTTGAAGAATGTCGAAAAAGAATATTCAAAGTTTATCAAGGAAATTAAAAGAGTAACAAAGTTAGTTACAGTAGAGAAACAAATTCCTAGTACAAGATACTCAGAACATGTTAAGTCCTTATTTAGTAATAGGAGAAAATTACTAAATTCTATTTCGTACAGTGATAACAATGAAGATAAAAAAGAAAGTAAAGTCAAGATTTTAATAGAAATTCGTATGATTAATAAATTAATAAGACAAACAATTAAGAATGAATGGAATTCACTCGTACATGATAGAATCAAAGAGGCCCTAGAAAATAACAAGAAAATTAAAAGTGTATTTAGAGTCTTGAAAGAAAGAAAGAAAGGAAGCACTACCAGTGAAAGTGGAAAATATCAATAAGTATATGAATGATCTATATCTAATTAAATCTGAAGATATAAAAAGACTGAAAAAATTAGAAATTACAAGATTTATTAATAATGATATTACATTACCTTTTCTAGAATCAGAAACAAGAGCTGCTATATATAGCTGTGGTAAAAATAAGATGAAAGGTGTTGATGGACTAAACGCTTATGATCTAAGATGTCTGGGTAACAAGGCTATAAGATATTTCACTCTAATCTGCAACATGTGCTTAAAACAGGTTAAACATCCACCTGAGTTGAAGACTGTTAAATGTCTTTTTTTGTATAGGAAGAAAGGGAATAAAGATTGCTTATCATCAAATAGACCTCTTTGCATATGTAGTCATGGGTACAAAATATATGCTAAAATAATTTTAAACAGAATTCAAAAGAAAATATTAGATGAAATATCAGAAACATAATTTGGTTTCAGACCAAATTACAGTTGTAGTGATGCAATAGTATGTTTGGAAAGCATATTTCATACTCACCATACATATAAATTAAATTTACTAACAGCGTTACTAGATTTTCGAAAAGCGTATGATTTGGTATATAAAGAATATATTTGGTATAATCCTAATAAAATTGGTATAGAAAAATCTTTAATACTGATTTTAAAAAATTTAAATGTAAACATCAAATGTATAATAAATCCAGAATATTGAAGTGATATTACTATTTATCCATGAAGAGGTATTCGGCAGGGTTGTCCAATTAGTCCGCTATTATACAACTTCAATTTAGAAATGGCTTTGAGAAATGCCTTTATGAATAATAATATGGTATTCAAGTATGGTGTGAACATAACAGGCAGTAAAGTACCTAACTTATGCTTCGCAGATGATACATGTTTACTGGCCAATAGTTGGAATGATTTGAGCTTAATGGTGGACAAATTTATTAGAGCCTGTCAACCTATGGGCATGGAATTAAATTTGAATAAATGCAAAATTCAAATGAGTAAGGAGCTTTCAATTCAATATGAAAAGGATAAACATATCCCACTGAATTTAACAGATATGCAAATTTCAAAAGAAGAAGAATATTTAGGAAAAATGGTGTCTATTACGGAAAAAAGATGCTTTTTAAAACAAGTTAGGAATAGAGCTTGGAAAGTTTTCTACAGCATTAGAAAATATCTCAACATTTCACTAAGGGCTAGGAAATTATTATTTGTAACTAGAATAAGATCAAGCATGTGTTATGCAGCTCAATCATGGACTACAACACAAGCTAAAAGGAATAATCTTATATCTGTAGAACGTAGTATAATTCGCAGATTAAAATTAATACGGCAGGATAAATGGTTGATAAAAGAGGATGATAATACCTTTAAGAAATTTTCAAATGAAGATATGTATAAGGAAATTCGTATATGTAATTTAAATCGTCATTTAGCCAAACTTAAGATTAAATTTATATACAAAAAAATTGACAAAAATGGTATTGTGTAAAGATGTTTATGTTGGTACGCTCATAGCTTTAAGAAACGTATTGATAGACCGCGTGATTCTTACTTTGATTGCTTTAAAAGATCTAAATGTGTTGGTAAAAATAGTAACAATCTAACTATTATTCATTTAATTAGACACAAGCATAATTTTATTCTTAATAACATTGTTCCCTATATTTATATATGATTAGAATGTATTTAAAATAAAAATAAAAAAATAAAATATGTTTAATTAATTATGAATGATAGTGAGGGTAGTTGTTTCTACATTAAAATTTTTCAATGGTTGGAGGACGATGTGAGATTAAGCTTCACATCTGAAGGGATTCTCAAGATTATCTTCAGTTTATTCCATTTCAGAAAAAACTTTATCTGAGTTGTATTAGGCTTGTGCAATGCATTTTTATCATGTAATCATTTTCAGTATATATATGAATTATTATAATTTTTAAATGATTTATAAAAAACAAATCAATATTGTAAAAATAATATTTATTATTATTTTATTTTCAAATATTTTTTAAAAATGTCTAATGGGTGAATTGCACTGTCAGTGATATATAAACAGACGGGAATGCTTATTTCAACGGTTAAGATCTTAAAATTATTATTATTTTATTAAATTTATAAAAAAACAAAATGAAATTATTAAAAAAATATTTAACATTAATTTCTTTAAAAATTCTTAAAAAATTTTTTCTTGACTGATTTTGAGCCGTCACGGATATCTTGGGAACGGAACATCGTATTTTAACGTGTAAGGTCTCAAAATGTTCGCAACGATTAATTTTAGAGAGAGTTTTTTGCGTTTTTTGATATCTGGCCATCTTGGCATTTTTTTTAGTCCATAAATAAAAAATTTGTTTTTACATTAAAAATTTTACAAAAATTTAAATTCTTATATCTCAGCAGTTACTAATCATAAAGACACGTTCTTTATATCGTTGGATAGAGAATTTTATTCTTCACACTTTTACTTAGGACATTTTTTAAAAATTCTTTCATTTTAGCATTAATTTTTGACAAAAAAGGCAAGATTTTCAAAAAATAACTTTTTTATAAAACTTTTTTCCATATTTACTATCATTTAATCTTGTCCAAATTTTCCGTGATTATGCTTAAAATGTAGGGAATTAAAAAACCTAGGGGCGTTTTTTTTGTTTTTTTGGATTTCGCTTTCTTTACTGAGATACAAGCCGCAGCCTCGCTTCGATCGACGCTGCTTGCTCGCAGGGCTGGACTTTTTTTCCATAAGCAGCAACTCGCTGCATTCGTCGCTACATACTTGCGGGAATTTTTTTAAAATCTTTAGAATTTAAAAAACCTAAAAATCTTTTGTTTTATAATAACGCACATATTAATATTCCTAGTAGCATTTTTGTATTTTATAATATTAATAATTATTATTAAAATTTTATAGGTTTTTGAACGTTAGTAAATAGTTATCGTTTAATCGTTTTTCCATTCCATTGGCGCGAACTAATAGTGGATCTTTGTTTAATTTATGATGTGCAGGACTTTAAGCTGTTCCAAGAGATAGATGTTTTTTATGTAATGGACTTTGGAATAGTGGTCATCTAACTATTTTAAAGTAATCATTTAGTAAAATTACTTTCTACTGTGATAGTGCTTAAGTTACTACTTGTGATTTTTGTGTTATATTACGTTATTGTAATTGTCCTGTTATTTAATTAATTATCTTTTGTTTAATCGTAAGTTATTATATAAGGTCTTCCTGTCTATGTAAAAATTATAGGTAGGCCTACGATTCTAATTTGTTTGTTGCTTTTGGTTTCTACTTAATAAATCTTTTATTCTTATCTATCTCGAAGTACACCCCAGCACAATACTTAAAAATTTTACTCGTTAAAAGCTTATAAAACATATTTTATCAAAATTGTTTTATTATATATCCTCATGATTTTAAATTCATTTGATATTCTAAGTTTGAATAATTTTTTACAAATTTTTAATATGTGAAGGCGTCGTTTAAAATACGATGACGCGCCGCTATTTATGGATAAAGTTAAGATGTTATTGTCATTGTTTATTATAAATTATTATTAACATGGGTCTTGTATAGTACTAATTGTATATTTATTATAGGGGTTAGAGTCAAATAAAATAAATTTTACTATTTTATAGTCTCACATTTAAATTTTTTGATGAATTCACGGTTTTTAAATCATTCATGATTTACTAAGGATATAATAATAAAAATTAAACAATATTTAAATTTGGAAATTTATTTAATATAATTTTAACAAAAAAATAAGGCACAACAAATATATATGTTGTATTTCATCTATCACAATATTACATTTTGAAAAAATAAAAATATTATGATTGTAGTAATTGATCTTCGTATTGTTTCATGAAACATTCTCCAACTGGGAAGAATTCCCAATCACGATTGTCGTATTTTTCACGTACATAAGTCTCTTGACCTGTATATTCTGTTTCGTCTTTATTTACCAAATGTTGAAGAAAGAATCTAAAATTAGTACAATCAATACTAGTAATTAATTAAAATTAAACTTACAAATAATTAGCAAAATTATGTTCCTTTGTAGTGTGAATTTCAAAACCTCTAGGCATCCTATCAAATGCTTCCTTACCAATATCACAAATAAAACAACTACTTTCTAATTTTTCTGTTGCTGCTTCTTGTTGATCACGAAGTTCACCAAAAGCGTCAATAATTAAACCTTGCATAATAGCTAGAAGGATAATAATAACAAAGAAGAAAAAGGATATATCGTATAACATTCTTGGATACTCTAACTCATCACCATATGGACTTTCTATTTCATCAGCAATACCACCACCAGCTCTTACACCAGCATAGAAATGATAAATAAAACATGTTAACATATTATGACACTTTCTATCAGGTTCCTCACCTTCTTCACCCTCTTGAACATAAAATTTACGGAAAAAGTTAAATGCAAGTACTGTATATAGATATACAACTACGAGAGTCATCATAATTGTTAAAATAAGTTGTTGAAGATTGTGTGTTACAGATTGAAGGATAGCTTTTAACATAGGGAAAGATAATACTACATCTATAAGATGGAAAGCGTAGAAAAATGGTGAAATTACAACTCCACAAGTTGAGCATATTAAATAACCAACTCTGTATAAAAATTGAGCATTTGTTAATATAACACCAAACCATAACCAGCAATTGTATCGATAGTCAAATGATGTATCACCTGGAGCACGTTCCTCACCCAATAATTTATTCAATGTCTCCTCATCAACTTGATCCTTATATTTAGCTTTAGTTTTCCTTCTAACAAACTTATCCCAATATTTCATTGGGAAAGATTTAGATACAATAACTATTCTATCCAAATACCATGTTACTGTATCCATAAGTCCCTGTTCCTCAGTATTATCTTCCGTTATCCAACAACCATCAAACATCAATTTCCTAGCAACCTCTTTTTCTCTCTTAAATGTTATAAGAGGAATTTTTAATTGATAAAATGATATTAATAGTGCAAATGAACAGAAAGCATGAAATACTGATAACCAATATAATATTTGACTCAATACCCAACCGGTAATTTCATAACTTATATATGGCACAGATAATCCTGTTATATAAATAAACTCATCCCCTCCTTCATTTTCATCATCATCACCTGTTTCAACTACCTCTACTTCATTACCTGTCTCCTCATTTTGATGAGTAATATCAACACGATGGAACAACAGAATAACATTTATAAAGAAGGCAAGATAAAGTGTCATTTTTTCTATTGTTTTGAAGTTTCTTGCTAACATATTTAATATTGAACCTCTACTTCTAGCAGCTGCTATTTCAGCTATCTTTGGTTCGTAATTAGATATTATAGGTCCTTGTTCCTGTGGTGATAACGGTGGAAGGTATGTTATTGAACCAAGATTACTTTGCGTTTCATGTACACTACCATTTGGTGGTGTTGGGAAGTAATTTGGTGATGGAGATGGTGTAGATTTATTCTCTGGAGTATGTAATGTATCATCTGTTGGTATGTGAATAGATGGTGCAGGATCCGGTGGCGGAGTACCATCAGGGAACATCTTATTTGTACTACTATGATCTTCGTGTGGTATATGTACACCAAATGCATCATACTCATGGTGTGTTTCGAATTTAAAGTCTGGTAAATCTTTTGTAAACATATTTGTCTTCGGTATATGTGTTCTTCTATCTTGTTTAAGATCATTTGGCTTCTGTATATCATCTTCCTTACCAGATAATGTCATGTAATATAAGAATCTGCAAATTGTTGCTACAATTGTAAAAATAATTAAAAATCCTTCCTTGAGGAAGAAGAAACAAAATTGTAATATACTAAATATTAATTGGAACCATGTCATGGAATGAACTTTTCCTGAAACATGATGGAAACTCTTTTGCAAATTTTCTGGTTTCAATGCTGCAGCAGCATTAACACCAATTGAATAACCAGCCTGCATCGTTTTTGTTAACTCTGTACCAGCTGTTGTTTGTCTTAAGAAATAGTCTCTTTGTTTTAGTGCTCTTTCCATTTTGCTGTCAGAGGCATCTCCAGAGGATATCTCGGCAGCGTGTTGCATTTCAAAAATAGTATCTTCACAGAAGTTTATAAATGCTTCCAATTTTCCTTGATCACCACCATCATCTTGAAGGACATTGAAAAGGAAAGCATTTTTAGAATCTCTAATTTGTTGTTTGCTCCATTGTTCGAGCCATGACTCTTGGATTTCAAAGTATATCTTTTCAACACGTTTACTAGATCCCATAATTTCAATTCTTCCTAAATATGGATCGAAATACTCTAATAAAGTACTAGCCTTTTCAATTATCTTTTCTAATCTTGGGTCAGAAGTAATGTGTTCTTTAAGATTTGTTAATAATACAGCTAAATTAAATCCAATATCTCTAGCTGGATTATGGAATCTTTCAGTGAATTCCATATAATCAACTTTTCCGTCATTATTAACATCAGTACACATCATTAAATATGTAATCTCTTCCACTGAGTACATCTTTTGACTTTCCATAGCTTTTTGGAACTCTTTCGGTGATATCCAACCGTCTTTATTTGTATCAAAGTCCTGGAAGGCTTGTGATGTTGTTAAATCTTTTAATTTCAAGAACATATCTGAGAATTTCAATATCATTTCAACACATTGTTGTGATTCAACTAATGCGTCTACCATCTGTTTACCAATAGCTCCATTTAATACATTCCCTTCAAGCATAGACAACATCAAAACAATCATATCTTTTTGTAGATTTAAAAATTCTCTTAATAATTCTAATTGTGTACTATTTTTGTAAAGTTTTTCCATCATATGAGCAAATAAGAAGAAGAAACCATTTATAGCATCCCATAATCTTGAATTGGCTAATGTCATTTGATTGCCAACACATGGTCCTTGAATTGATTCTGTCAATGTATTAAATACCTGACTACAAACTTGAATAGCACGTAGGAAATATTCTTTACCACCTTCATCAATCATTTCTTTTGATGAGTAATGCCAATAGAAATCCATGACACTTTCTTGAAGTCTCAATAAATAATCTACAATACAATTTATAAGATTAACACTTGTTGTATGTCCAGGTTGTGTGCGAAGGTAATTTTGGAAATCAAGATTGTGTCCTTCACAAGTTAACTGAAGGAATCTAAACAAGTCACATGTAAATTCAGCATCATTCAAATTTTGATTCTCTCCAGCTGCCAACTCTGCACCCATACCTAAACCTTCAGCTTTAATTTGTCTTTCAAACATTTCAAGATTTAATACTGAGCAATTATTCATCAATCCAGCAATTGAAGTGAAGAATCTAACATCTTTTTTCAATTGTAAATAATCAATCAACATTTTTTGGATAACCGTATTACCACCAGATAATAAATGTATACCCAATTTGAGAGTTTTTGCAACCATCTCACTTGGTTCACCATTTGAAGCACTAATATACATTAAACACATAATTGCAGCACCTCTATCAGCTAAAACAGCTTGTTCCGCTCTCAAAGTTTGTGCCATCTCTTCTTTTTGTGCTTGATCAACCTCTCCATCATCATCTCCACCATCGTCATCTTCCTCTTCTATGTGAACTGATTTAGCCATTACTTGAGCAAAGTTTACATATAAATCATCAGAAGCTATAACTAATGCCTGTGATTCTTCTGTAGTTGCTGCTCTTTGGAAACATTGAATTAATTGTGATAGTGGATCTGGAGCAATATTTGCTACTACTTCAGCATTTTCATCACCAATTAATACACCTTCATCGTCGAATAATCTAGCTACAGCTGATGATTCTACCTCTTCACAATCAGCACAGAGATCTTGTACTAATTTATCTTGTCCAAGGTCCTCTTCTTCTAACCAAAGTTTAGAGAAAGCTGGTAAGAAGAAATTGATACCGCGATGCCTATAATGAAAAAATGATAATAACTACTATTAAAAAATGATACAGATAAAAGCATTCAAAAACATTACAAAAAGAACATGCACAGTATCAAGGAGGGATAGATAAAAGAACAAAAACTTTTTTAACAAAATCAACAAATAAATGTGATATAACTGAATCATATCTATTCTTACTTATCAACTTTATAAAGGTGACTGGCCGTAATTAAGGAAATAGCCATTCTTTTTCTTTGGAGTGTTAATACTTTTTTCCATTTATCCTCTTTCTCCTGCCTACTTGTAGCCTAGAAGGGAAAGGAAAATTTTAAAGGGTAAAAATTAATGTTATTTAAAGAATTTTTTATATAAATTTAGAAAGAAAGTGATACTTTTTGTGATAGAATGCCAAAGGAAGGTGAAAATTAAAAATGCATATCAAAGTTAATGTCTGAGACGAGGAAGACAGAAAATTGGGTTAGAAGAGTATTGTTGTAATGCGAGCAAAATGAGTTAAAATTACTCTTGGAGCACCCCGATCTAAACTTTGTATATTTATACCTTGGAATGCCATATAGCGGTACCATGCGGAAACAAGCCACAACGGCACGTTTTCTCTGGCTGGACAACATCTTTTTCCATGAACAATGATGTGCTGCAGATGGATGATCACTCTGAAACGTCATAAAAAGGTTTAATTACCATATCCTTTTTAATAAATATCTTATTATGGGTGGAAGAGAATTATTAATTTAGTGACAACTGTTATATGAAAATTATACAGAGACAATTGGTATGATAAAGGACAATGTTAATTAATTAACTTACACGAAAGTAACGACGTTTACGTTTCTCAATTAAACGTGTATTCTAAACATTTAAAACATAAAAATAACGTAAAAATAATGAACAAATGAATTATATGTATCCATTAAAATAGATAGGAACAAAATAATTAGTATTTTCAAACTTTAAACTTATTAAAACTTTAGATATGTGTCTTTCATTATTTGATTTGAAAGAAAATAAATTGTAAAATAATATAATTATTTTTATTATGATAAAATTTATGTGTAATTTTTTATTTCTTAAACTTACAGTATGGAGGATAGCTACAACTTGTCCCATATTTGCTATTTTTTCAACTACAGCATCTTGATTCATTAAATCTTTACCACGCATTTGACTTTTACCGATTTTAGTGTACAACGATAATTGCCAAGCATTTTTATCAGTTGGATCTGTCTTAACTGGTATCTCACTTAATCCTCTAATAAATTCTCTTATCTTCTCTTCATTCTCTTTATTCAAAAACTTTTCTTTACTTTGTTGAACTATATCGAGTTCACGACCACCAAAAACATTCAAACCAACAGGAAGAAGTCTCTTCAAACAAGCAATAACTATACTGTTTGCATGTTTATCTTTCTTAACAAAACCTTCTCTTCTTTTTTTCTTCCTTTCTGCTATAGCAGCTTTACCTGTCTTCATTTCACCACCAGCATTCATTTGATCCTCCTCAAACTGTGCCATATAATTTAATTCCTCTCTCTTGAAAATTTGACTGAATGACCATATTTTAAATATTACAGCAACATTTTCGTAAATTCTATCACTCTCCCAACTAGGATTCTTTAACCATTTTGCACGATGGAGATCCGTATATTTCATAAGTATTGGGAAGAATGCATAAACATCTCTAACTAACTTAGCATTATCCTCACCAACTGTACCTTCATCAGCATCGTCTGGATGTGTTCTCATTCTTTCCTCCTCTTTATATGACAACTCAGCTGCAGTACATAATTTTTCTGCTATCGGTAATAAATATTCCTTTACAGGATCGCATGTAACATGCTGAATAATTGGCACAGCAAAGTATGTTACTCTACATAACCATTGGGCATTCTCAGAACCGATATGATCTCTTATCATAGCTAGAAGTGAACAGAATATTCTATTCATATATTCACTATTAGCTCTTGTTATTGGTAAGGAATTTTGACTACTATTAGGTCCATCATCACCCATATTCCACCAAAATGTTAGATAAGCACATGCTAAAGGTAAATCAACATCATAAACGTTTGGTGCTTGGTTGTAAGGGATTGAATTTTGTGCTATTTGTTCAATACGTTCCATTAACTTTTCTAGTGTTGGTATGTGTGATGATAAATTTTGTAACATCTCTTGAACTTGAACTGATTGATCAGCAGATTTTGCTAATACTGAATATTTATTATTTTGATTAAATTCTGGTTCCAAAAATGCTACAGGGAATGTTGAAGCAAACGCTGAAAGGCATTGTCCTAATGATGGTCTGTGTTTCTCAACTTCATGTAATATTGTAGCACGAGATTCATAGGATGTCTGTATTTCGGTAACCATGTATAAACTGTCTAGAATCTTATAACAAGCTGCTTGTATATCATCCAGTAACAAATCAGCACCAAAGTGATTTCTTGCTAGATGATGGAACATAGTTGTTAAACATGGAATAATCATTTGATTAGCAAATTCTAATGATATCCAACTCTTCAAATTTTGTCCTCTTAACAAACTGTATTGTCCGTTATTTTTTAATTCATTAACAGCAGCTAGAAGATCATCAGCACAATTATTGAAAAATGTATATAATCCAGTTCTAATGATATCGGAATTAATTTTAACCAATGTTCTTAAATCAAGAGCTTGAGTAAGGCCTTGTAAACATTTCACAGTAATTTTAGCTACAGAACCAAATGCATGATTCTTTATTCTTAATAATGCAGCTAATCTACAAAATAGTGAAGCAACCATTTCTTTTTCTTTATTACTTGCAGTACCTGTTTGCACCATTATGCTGGATTCTAGGAAATAATTCTTATGTGCATTGAAATATGCATGCATCATTGGGAGTACTACTTTTTCGAAGAATTTAACATCTTGTCCCTCTTTTTTGAATGAATTTCTTCTTGTTAACTCTTGTGATGGTTTGACTGATTTCATTTTATAACTTGCTTGTTCCAAATACTGGATCAATTTTTCCAACAAATTATAAGCAAATCTTTTTTCAACATTACCTCTTTCACCCTCGATTTTTGTTCTTTCTTTAGCTGGTGTATTACTTCTACTCATATTTACTCTATATCCATGGTATTGTAAGAATTTTAATATCTCTGCAGCATGGAATCTATTTTTTCTTCTCTCAAAATCTGTTAATAAATCCCATGGTACCAATGCTGGTGGTAAACTACTTGGTTTCCCTGATATCTCAGAGAATATTTTCTTACACCATATATTATGACTATTTTCTGCTATCTTCTCAGCAGCAGACATCATATCTTTTTCCAAATTCATATTACTCAAGTCAACTGGTTTTGGATTGAAATCTGCAATACATGTACCAGATATAACGTGATTTTGGGCTGATTTTTCAGCAGCATCAAAATCATACACTTCTATTATATAACCCCATGCTAGGAGAGATTTAATACACTCTGCACACCTGTCTTTATAGAAACTTTTCTCATTGTCTTTTAATAATTTAAATGGTTTCAATCTTGGGTGTGTTTTTTCAACTCTAGAGTATAATTCTGCAAATTTCCATCCTTTTTCTAACTTTCTCGCACTCCATGAATCATGGAAATGCTCAGCAAATTTATTTATCATATCATTTAACTCATTTTTCAAAGTAATATTATCTATTGGTATAGGTTTCGGTGACCATGAACCTTCATTATCTTTAACTTTAGCTAATTCAGTATCTTCACTACCACTTGTTAAAGAGTAATCTGGTGAGATAGCCGAACCAATAGCTGTTAAACATGGTAAAGCTTTACCAAACAACTCTGGATCATATGGTTTTGAACCTAATGAATCAAAGATTGCATAGAATAATAACATTGATAACCTTTTCTCTGTTTCATTGGCAACACCATATTGATTACCAGATCCATAATATTTATTACATCTTTCATAATGGAGTGTCATAATACGTAAGGGTACTAGAACATTATCTTTCATCTCCTGTATATCAATGATTACTTTTCTCAATAATTTTATCATCATTGGTGGAGGTAATTCTCTTGTGATAGCTACTAAGAAATCACTCACAGCATCACGTTGATTCTTAGTTAAACTTTGTAATCTATTCATTCTATATACTGTATGAAGTGTTGCATCGAGGAGAGCCGAATGGTGCTCAGCATCGGAGAAGAAATGTGAATGATTTGTCAGAAGGGGTAAAACACAATTACAAAGATATCTATTTAAGGCTAATGCTGTATCGGATTCAGTTGCTTTGGGTGAATCCATCATTGTGGCTGCACGAAGATCAGGAAGGAATGATTGTTCCATAAACGAGAATAACATTTCTTGTGAATCTATACCATAGACACGATCTAAGAATAATAGTACAGATGCCTTGTGTGACGGCATAAGTCCAGGTTGAGGACCAGCATTATCTTAAAAAATGAAAAATTAACAAAAATTTAATAGATTAAAAACAATACATAACAATAATAACATAAATTAGATAAAAACAATAAAATTAATACACAATACTACTAGAAGACATACTGAAGAGAAGGCTAATCCCACTCCTTCTTCTCCTATTTTTCGCCATCTTAATAAAATCTAAATTCTCTTCAATATCAAATTCCCTCAACCTCAAAATTTTTTTTCTTCTTAACCTCTTAGCTTGGCTTTTCGCCCTCCGAACAGGGGAACTAGAAATAGATTCAGTGGCTGTATCATAACTAGACTCTCCTGAATCTTCCTCATTTTCATAGATAACATTTAATGATTTAGCATTCCTCAATAAATCATCATGCATAGGATTATTATTATCATTACATAATGACAATAATTTTTGTTTTGTTAAGTTATCAGCAATTGTTGCAAGATTAGTAGGGGAATTTACTTGGGATAGGACAACTGTAGGGATAAACATACCATCTAATACGGAACGGAGATTTGGTATTTTGAAACGTAATGCTAATATTTTTCCAAGATCATCTAATGAGATGAGGGAACGTAAAATTGCCCTGGCACGTACTGAATCACCCTTTCCTTCTTGAATTGTCATTGGATCTGGTGCACATTTTGCTAGTAAATCAACTAAACTGGAATAGAAATCAAGGATACTTGCACCGAGATCAACGTAATCATCACCTTCAGTTTCTTTTGATGGATAATGAGGATGATCCTTGAAAATTGGTGATCTCAAGAAATCTACTGTTATACCATTTTCTAATTCATTAATATCCTCACTTAATAATATCGCTTCCTGGAATGCAGAGAATAATCCCTGACCTTCACCTTTTAATGCAACACCCAAACATTCCGGTCTTCTAATTAACAATCTTATTACAAGATTAGCATTCTCCTCAACATTCTCACCATTTATCCAGACACAAAATCTTAAAAAGTCTATATATCTTTCACCTTCCAATGGATCCCAACCAATATCAGGGTATCCCTTAGCAATTAACTCTGAATTCGGTTGTAAACCACATCTACTTAAATACACAGTAACTTTATCCAATTCCTCTTCTTTCAATGCTAATGCCAACTCATTATTATCCATAAAACTTGAATATGCAACATCCAATGGAACGGAACCTCTTAAACTTGGTCTTGCCAATAGCATAGTAGCATTGTCGAGGAGGAATGATAAGTGTTCAAACATAGCTTTCTGATTTTGTCTACTTGTCCTACAGAAGTAACATAAGAATCTTGAACATGCTACAACCATTTCACTGGCATCTTTAATAGGACTACTTGAAACTGGATCATCGGGATCTCTTTCTATTTCAACTGTGTTTTGTTGGGCAGTTAATACATTCATCATTATCGACATAACATTTTCATGGACTTTTAATAATCTCATCAAATCTGGGTGTTGGAAGAAAATTCTGTTGTTCATTAATTGCCATAACGCTCTTTTCAAGATAACTTCTTCAGTTGTCTCAAATTGAACAGTTAATAATTCTCTTATCTGCATTAAAAATGTAATAAAAATCTGAACATCCTCAACATTTCTTTCATGGAAAACATATGTTTGATTCATTGAATCCATTAATTCTCTAATGCCATTATATTGACGGAGGAGTAAAGCAAACATTCTTCTTATCAATTCATTAGATTCAATAATATTATCAGTAGCCCATTGTTTTAATAATTGCACAATCATATTTCTGAAATTTTTAGTTCCCTGTTTTGCTACAACCTCCTCATCATCTACGGCATTTGGTGGTACAGATACAACAAGGTGTGCCAATGAATCAACCCATGATGTTTCTTCATCCAAATCAATTATCTCTTCTATTTTGCCTACATCCTCTTCAACGTCATTACAACCACACTTTGTTACTAATAAACTACAAAAATCTCGTAATTGATCTTGTAATGTCTCCGCCATTGGACATTGATCATACTCAACATCATCATCCAACAACATCCCTTCTTTATCTTCCTTTTTCTTACATCCCAACAATCTATACATTTGTTCATTTGGTGGGCATCTAAATTCTTTAGTCTTCCTTGCAGCTTCAGCCGGTGGCATATCGGTTTGTTTAATATCCATATATCTAGCACATTGATCTTGTTGTAATTCACCAACAAAACCTTCTGAAAATGATATCAAACTTTCTATTCTATTTCTTAATTGTATATCACATAAATGATCTAATATATTAACTATTTGTAATTTTACACCTTCAGCAACATCAATATCTAAAATTCCTTTTAATTTTGTTCCTGGTTTATAATTCTCATCAAATGCAGCTGGATGGATAATTCTTAATATCTCTATTAATTCATCATCACTAAAAAGTCCCATGATAAGAAGGTGATCAAATAGTTTAAATAATGGTTCAAAGTGATCTAGATTATTGCCACCGATTAGATCACGACAATTCATCACAGCATGGTGCATTGCTTCGCCAAAAGCTGACATAACATAATTTTTCAATGCTCTAAAGTTAAATGCTGGTGGTAATAATTTTACTTGAGAGTCTTTAGTAAAACTTTTTACTGGTGGATCACTTTTAACAACTGGTCTTATACATAACGATTTTCCTAATATATGTGGATAGCGACAATCTGCATCATCACTAAAGATATCTTTAACCATCAATTCTGGTACTAATGGCAAAACATATTCATGTGATGTACTTTGAATAGCATCTGTATGCGATTTCAAATAACATGCTATCAAGAAATCATGAAAACCTTGACGCATTGATCCTGATAAATAATGATTCTTTATGGCATACATTATCTGATCTTCATCAACATGTTGGCATAATATATGCGAAACTTTCTGATTTCCATGACTTGCTAATTTGCAGTATAAATTCAATGTTTGCCTATGGAATGTAAGTAACTCTGGCATCTCAATTAACTCCAAAATATCGTATGATTTATTTTTTTCAGGTATATGAACTAACATTACACGTACTGGATCGTTACATAAGACTGACCATCCACGAGTATCGGATAATTTTAGAGAAGTTGTCCTTAGACATTCATTTGGTACACGTGCCCAATGATAAGGTGTCAATACCTGAACACTCAATCTTGGCGGACAATATGGAATCAAACTTTTTGCTGATGATTTGAATAATGCAGCACTTAATGGCCATGTATATCTAACTCTTCCAAGCTCAAATTGACAAACCTCACTTGATGTTGGTATAACAAAAGCAGCTGGATATAACATCAAACCAGCTTCCAACCTAAACTTCCTTCCAGTATCCTGTCCCTCAACATAAAAACTCAATTCCCCAGCAGAGGTGTCAATAACACAACCAATTAAAACACCAGTAACTTTTGTGTTTGTTGTATCATTGACACATGTTAATAACTCTCCAGCATTGAGTAAATAACAATTTCTGAATTCTATTAATTCTTGTGGCATTGTCAATCCATCACTACCAAATTCAATACTAGCAAATTTGCATGATCTTACTGCTTGACTGTTTTTGAATGATGAGACATATGAATGGTATTGTGGTGTTACCCAACCAACATATACAGATGATGGATCCTGCCCAGGAAATATTCTTAAACCAAAATAATAATCATTTATACCTTCACCAAGGGTTTGCATTGCCTGAACATCACTGTCTTTATCAGTAATTAAATTTGAATCCTCAAGACCCAATGCTGTTGAAATGATACTTCCTCTAGTTGCTTGATATTGTTTCATATTTGCAGCATTTTTCGATCCTTTTCTTTTGAATGATTTTCTTCCCGGTCCAGATACTGGCATATCAGCTAACACATCAATACTTCCTTGATGACTATCTATGAAAACGTTACTATCACGTTTTGCCATAACTGTTGCTGGTAATATTTCTGTTGTCCTGTATTTTTTTGGCTCTGGTGGAGGTTTTTCTTTTATACGCGTGTGACTGGCATCACGGATTCTTTTGAATATACCGGGTTTCTTTTCTTTAGATTTTGTTGAGACTTTGTCATGTTGTGAATCTGAATGACTGTCACCACCTTCATCTCGAGAACTAAAGATAAAAAATAATTAAAAAAGAATAAAATTCAGGGTATAATCAGGGAAGGAATGGAGATATAAAATACTGGTTAATGACATGTACAATGTTAAATTTTATCAAACAAAAGCTTAACACAGTTTATTTTGCATTTTATTTTATAGGATAATTTTTACTAAAAATGACGAAAAAAAACTAAAGACAAAAACCCCAGGATGACAACACAAAATAATTAAGTAAGGGAGATAGAAAACTAAAGCCTCTTAAAAATTAAAAAATGTAACCTAGACAAAAACATAACCTCATACAATCTTTCCAGAAACGCTTTTTTTCAGTATCATTATTTCCATCTGTAAGATACGTCAAAACCGTGCTGTCATATGAGTGGCATCCAAACTCAATAAGAATCTTGAGGCGTTCACGTTGCCTGCTAAAATTATTAAACAGAAATACATCGGGTTAGTCTTATATATATAAATGTTTTGTAAACGTGTAATAATTGGAAACAAAAAATTAACACATAAGGTTAAACAGTTTAAAATAAATGAGAAGGTTAACAAAAATGGTGGAAACAAAAAACTTACTGTGCTGCAGCTCCCTCTGATACGTCAAATTCTCCTATGGAACTATGGAGGGTAGCTTTACCTCCATGGACATCGTCATCTGATTCACGTTTACCTTTCCTACCAAAGGCTGATAGTAAACCTTTCTTCTTCTTTTTACCATCTCTTTCACTATCTTCTTCATGTTCAGTCATATGAGAATATTGATATTCTTTAATAGCCTCAATTGTTCTTTCCTTTTCGTCATTGTATATTAAGGATGAGTTAACTTTAACAGGAAGACTCAATCTTAAAAATTCCATATGATTAATCTTATCTGAACTACTTCCATCGTTATTAGTAGTTTTCAATGTCAATTTCAAACATGGTGGTGTATTTGATGTTGGCAATATTCTTGACATCTCTAATGCACTTTCAACATGACTGATTTCCCTAAACATTGGTAAACTTTTACCATACCACATCGGCATTTGCCTATACATATTAACACAAAAAGGTTCATAGCCTTCTTGTAAACCACATGTCGTGAAGAATTTCAATGAATTTGAATCTTGTCCAAAATTAAGTCTTGCTCTTTGTCCAGCACTCAATGTCATACATGGAACAAAGCCGTCACCATTAATAATATTATCAAAAGCCATCTCAGAACCAGATGGATCCAACAAAAGTTCACCATTCAACGAAAATGATATTGTCCTATCATTTAAATCCAAAAAACACCCAACAATATCACCAACTTTCCATTCTTTACCATAACTCTCAGCACCTTGATGCCATTTTTTACCTAAATACCCATCAAAAGCATACGATTTATCATCACTACCAACTTTTGTATCAGGGTGACATGAAATATCTGCCCATCCTATTCTCATAAAACCATTTGTAAGGACTTCAAATTCGAAATACCATTTACCACTTGTGACTGCATATGATGTCTCAGCTCTATACGTTATACTAGAAGCCTTCTTAGCAGTAAACTCCTTCTCCGCCTGTTCATCATGTTCTATTGCAGGAGCTTCTAAAAATATTCCAAACAATTGGAGGACTTTTATTGTCTCTCTGGCAGTTTCTTTATTAGCTTCCTTGATACGCTTGTCAACATCCTCGTATGGTACCAAATGGGGTGATCTTTTTTGTGTACTTGTTATGATTTCATTCACACCAAAGGTATAACCTCTTTTGATTTTTTCTTTAGCCCACACGTTATGGATGTTTTTCGCTAAAGCCTCTACTAATGTAGTTTCAAGAGCTTCTGATAATATTATTTCGTGTGTATCTAGTGGTTGTGGTTTAAAACCATTGGACATTAAGAAATTATTCGGGAGTCTTATGGGACGCATACGTGTTGGGGGTTTATCTAGAATCATGTGGTAACCTAATGCTTCTATTGTCCTCATTGTATCTATAGCTAATTTAAGATTATATTCTTTTTCTGTTGAGGGTAACTGATCAAATGATATCAAACATGGGTGGGTTTTTAATGTTTCTGAGCGATTTGGTGCATATGTCCATCCAAGGGATATCTTTTTCATGGCCCATAATTCGTGGAGATTTTGAGCAAATTGTGTGTGGTGTTGGACGGCGAATGATGCTAATGTTATTTTACTAATGTCAACTGGTTCAGGAACAAATGGTTCTATATTATTAAGTATATTAGATGTTCCTGAATATATATTTTTAGTTAGATCACCAAATGATAAAACTTCAGCAATCTCTAATTTCTTCTCTACAGCCTCATAAACAGGTGAAAATCCATCTGGTGGTCCGTATTTTAATTTACCATGATCACCACCAAAAAGAAAACGACACGATACCTTTGATGATAATGACATTACAGGGAAGAAAAAACCATCAAAATTAAAATTCCTAAATGTTGTTTGGATAGGAAAACCATTAAGGTAAAATCTTATTTCAGGTATAGTTAAATTTAATGAGCACCCTATAACATCACCTTTTGCAAATAACCTATTATTACCACTATTTCTAGCTTTGCCACTAAACCACATATATCTACCATCAAAGCCATATGAAAAAAAGTCATCACCACAACCATTACAACCCCAACCATTCCCTGAACCTGGATATGGTTTGAAACCTAATGTATTGGCCCAACCTATTCTAAGGAGTGGTTGACTTTTTGTTGTACTCTCAATATGTTCAACTTCCGTCTCAAAATACCATTTACGATACAAACAACTTCCCTCAACAACACCAACTAAAATATTCGGCATCACACTTGATACGTGGTCTCTCATAACAGTTTGTAATAATAAATCTTTTCCAGGTAACAAATGATCAGCAATTGTATTTTGTGAACTCCTAACAGCCATCCCATTACCCTCACATAATGATGACAGCACATCTAAAACCTTAGGGTCCCTACCAACTTTCTCTAATAACGATATAACGCTTTTAATGTGACCCTCATTAATCATGTTTAATGCTTCTGGTGATTCAGTTAAGACACAGTATAATACATCTAATATACCCTCAGCGGATTGAGGATTAGATAATCTACCAAATAACCAATCTAATCTTTGAGCAGCGGCGAATTGTGCGCAATTACTATGATTACCTTTAATCATGGCAGCTACAAGTAAATAGAGATATGTTGATATTTCTTCCCATATAGTTTGGTTTTTATCACCAATTAAACCATTGAAATCGGGTAACGCTTCCATTTGTGAGAATTTATCTATTGTATCGAGGATCATATTGAGGACACCTTCTTCTTGGAAGAGATCTTGTCTGGAACGGAGGGCACGAAAACGTACTTGTCTCTCTTCAAATGTATGTTCTTCGGTTGGTTGAGCAAAATATTCGATGAGGTCTTCCATCAATTTAAGGACACTATTTAAATTTACACGATTCCACTCTAAGGATTGATTACCTTCATTTTGTAAGGCCTCAACACCTTTTAAAAAACGATTCAGGACTGAAGAACATTTCCTGATAACACGTGCTGATTTGCTCTCCTCCTCAAGGGCCATAAAGAATGTATAGCAATCATCCATATGACCATCTTTCAATGCTACAGCTTTCTTTTCCTCCACTTTACCTAAACCTTTCTTTGTAACCTCCGTTGTTTGATAAGACAACCATAACTGTGTTTTGTGGTGTTGTATAAATGTATCTGTTTCACCATACCTTACTGTAGCGACTCCCATACCTTCCTCTTCTTTCTCCTCAAGCATCGCCTTCTTTGGATCTTTGTTTGGACACATCACAAATGCAGTTGTCTCAAAATCGGCTTTCTCTTTCTGCAATAATATTACTGCATTATCAAGAACACCTAAATACCTCCCTGTTGTTATATGCCTAATTCTAAAAGTTTGATCATAACCAATCATAGCACCATGCCATTTCATACGTATCAATTCAACTCTCCATAATGATCTAGCCTGTGATACGGCATTACCACCTTCATAGATAATAACATTGTGTGCCTGATTTTCACTCCAATTCTCTGGTATTGTCAAACATTCATCGTTACCATGGAAGAGGCGTAAGACATCATTTCCAAAAAGAACACCCATATTCCTGTTCCTGATACTACCAGAGGAAACTGAAGCTATATTCCATAATGTTTGATGAAATGAAGCTATAACAATGTATTGATCATTCTTTCCAAGTGCCATATGAAGGTATCTCTCAGTTGCAACACTAACAAGAATCACATCATCACCAACTCTAACCTTTTCACCTTCACTCCTTTGCTTTGAGGCTGGATGAATAGTCCACCAAGATGTTTCACCATCATTACTCTCCTGTACACCAACATCAAAAGATAGTTTATCACTCGATGAACATGAATTAAGGCAAGCCAAGTACATCTCCGATTGAACATGTTTCAACTGTACAGCATGACCATATAATAAAGTTTTATGACCTCCAGAACCACTGGTACCTTTGACTTCATTTCCAGCAGACATCATTTCTTGTAGAGCACGTACACTAAGAGCATTATCAATGTACAACATACATTGTGATATATCCGGTGGTACATCCTTGTCAGAGACATTTTCCAATACGCACATCCTGTTGGCAAATCCTTCTGTTGAGAGGCAAACTCTTTCACTACCCATAGCACCATCCTTGGTATTTGAGGAAACACATGTCAGTGCAACAATATCACCCTAAAAATGTGTAATTATATAAAAAATATTGATATGAATATTTTAATGATAAATTTTTGTGTTTTCAAATTTTACTATGAATAAAAAATATTTATTTTGTGATATGATATATTTAAATTATAGAACTATTAATAATTTCCCGCCGATAAAGGCAATCAAAATTGTGGCAGTGATAAAGAAATTTTGAATTTAGTTTTTTTGAATACAATAAAATACCTTAGATAAATATTCATTTTCATGAGAAAATATTTCAATTTCATCAACAAAATCATAAAGATTTTTATACTTAAACACCATATCCCTTCTTATCAGTAAAAAAATACTATATACACTTTTTTATAATAAAATATAAAAAATCCTTTCTTCAACTAATATTTTAATAGAAATTAATAATATAATAGAAAAAATTTAAAAGTTTACGTTTACAAATTACGATTTAATTAAAATAAGACAAAATTTTTCTCATATTTTAATTTCTCTCTCTTTGATAGATATATAAAGTAAATATATATTTATATATATCAAAGGTATAAAAAAATATATATCTTTTAATAAATATATTTAAAAGACAAGTAAGACACATTTAAAAGACTTGACTTTTAATAATTTTTATTATTCAAGAGTTCTTTAAACTTTATCACCACATTCCACTGTCCTTTTTATTTGTACTATTATAAATGTATGTATAAAATTTTTGATAAATATGTATTCTCTTAATTTGTTTTGATAATAGAATTATTTCTACAAACAATACCTCGGTATTATAATAATAAGATAATAAATAGGAATATTTTTATCTATCTTATAAAAGAATTTCATTCTACTTTAATGAATCTTTTTTTGCAAAAATTTTTTTTTATCTTTCAAATATATTTGTACTAGTTATTTACTTTAACTTACAGTTCTTAAAAACGATACGTCATCCTGTTCCCCACCTGGAGTTTCTTCCTTCTCCACCATTGTTATATTTTATAATTAATTTTTTCTTATTCAAAAAAATATTGATATAAAATTGAAAATAGAATTTTTGTCGTAAAAAATAAATATTATTTCATTAACTCTACTGCGTCTATCAGAGTATATTTTTATTATTGTTGTATAATAAAAATTCGTTTTCTCCTATCCCTCCAATTCTTTTTTTTTTGTTGATCTTCTAATTTTGAAATTAAAAAAAAAGAGTTGGATTGTTTGATATAAAATTATCAAAACAAGGAATTTAAGGCACTACAAGAAGTTATAAAAAAAATATTATTGTATAAAAATAATGAAAAAAACAAGATTTTCACGGTCTATACTTATTAATAATTAATTTTTAAAATTATAATCAGGTATAATAAGGATTCCCGAGAAAACAACAAACGTATAAATATAAAAAAATGTTAATTAGGTAAACATAAGAAAATTTTTTAAAAAATCCACCTGTAAAAAAGTTTAACATTTTCATGTTTTTATTATAATTCACCTACAAAAGTAAATACTTTTGAACATAGAAAATATTTGGCTAGATTAAAAGAAGTAACATAAAAAGTATCAGGAATAAGGTGAATAATCTTTAACAAACAAATAATATTAAATATATTACTCCTTCCTTCAATATTCCTTCTTACAACACTCCACAAAGATATATATAATATATTTGATGTGTTTAATGAAATATAAGTTAAAAGCTTTCTATAAATGATATAGAGATATTAGGTAGTTATAAAAATTAATATTATATCTTATAATCTTTATCATATTCTGTTGATCAACAGAACATATATTTTAACTTATGTATATCTTTTTTATAGTATAAATTGATTTTCCTCAATCGCCTTTCTGATGTTAAATTAAATATATCATTTAATCTTTCATATACAAAGATATTTTACTTAACTTTCTTTATTATAATGAATATTAGCTAAAATTTTTAAACTTTACATATATCTGCCGTTTATAAATAAATTATTCAAAAATATAAAAAAATAAAAAAGTAAATTTCTTATATTTAGAATTGAAAAAAGCTTTAAATTACTGGGGCGGATATTTTTATATATAATTTTTTATGTTGTGTTATACTTTTAAATTTTATTTAAAAGGTAATTTTTTTGACAAAGTTTAATAATGCAAAAACATTAACTAAACACTTTGAAAATTTATATTAAAATAAATTTCTATTATTCTTGTTCATTTTTTTCTTGTTTCAACAAATTAAACTTTAAATTAATTTTATTATTTTAATAACATTCACGTATAAAAAATTTGCACTTTTGTTAACTAATTAATATTATAATCTAATAAATGTCAATTTTTAAATTTAAACAATGACGAGGATTAGTTATTAAATCATAAATCAATTTTAAACAAAAAAAATTTTCTTATTACATGCCCATATTCTAATTAAAAAAGATCATTAATAAAAATAATTAACATTTGAATTTGTTATAATGTAATTATAAATATCAAGAAGTCATCTGAGCACCTCAAAACACACATAACATCCATAAATGTATCATATATCACATACATTAATCATAAAAATTTGTATCTTTATCCACCCTCCTTATACTGATAAGACTAAAAATATACTTAAAGATATTAAAAAAATATAAATATCATTGGTGGCATTTTGAGTATTCCAAAAGATGAGATTTAAATATTTTGTAAATAAACAAAATGAAGAGAGAGTGATACTACATTCAATGAATGAGGAGAAAAATGATATTAAATAAAATATTATTATGGTGGTGGATAAAAACTTTTTTATCCCTCTATTCTTTTAAAGTAATGTTCCTCTCCTAAAATCTTTTTATTATGTGATGTACTATTTATCACTTAACAGGAAAATGATTTAACTTTATTTGATAAAATCATTACATTTTTCATATGAGGGGAAGATTTTATCAAAACACATTCCTTAACTTTGTTAAACTTTGAATTTAGAAAAGCAACGATATGGAATAATTTTTGGTGATTCAAATTAAGGCATTTAATCATTTGTAAATAAAGATATTAGTCATAATGAGCTTAAAGAGTAATTTAAATTTGAATATAACTGATGATATCATATTTGTCACGTAAAGAAATTATTATAATGAAGAGGTAGTGGAAGAGATTAATTAAATAAAGGTTTTGCATATCAAAAATCAGTTATTTTTTTATTAGAAAAATAAACACAATACATAAGGGTAGATGAATGATAATTACTATAAATTTTTTTATAATAATCAAAAATAATAATTACTTCGAGGTAAAGTGTAAAAATCGTAATAGTAAAATGTTTCTAAAGATAATAATCCTACTTTAGTAGATATAAATGTAAAGATTTGGAAACTATACCTCTTATAATTTAAATATACGTAGAGACTTATTTATAAAATATACATATAGTAATAATAAAATATATATCCTATGAATAAAATGATTTTAAAAAGCATAAATAATGAAGTACAAGATTAATACTTTCCAAAACATTAATTACATTATAAAACATAAAAGTTTGTTCCTAATTTTTATCTACTTTAACTCCACCTATCTATAGTTATCAAATATCTCTGAAAATTTATTTTTTATTTAACCCCTCAATTTTTATTTCTAAATATAGTTAAAAGTTTAACATTTTTAATGTTATGTATTATATTTAAAATTCCCTCCAGTTATGGAAGTTTTGAATGAAGCGTGTATACTTAGATAAAAAAAAGTTAGGGCAATGAAATGTATATATGTGAATATGTATACTTAACACTCCCATGACATCTCTTTTATTCAATTTTAACATTTTATAAAAATTTTGATATGTTATATGTTAAAATATAATAAAAACATTATACTTGTCTCAATTTGTTCTTAAACATTTTCTAAATTAGTAATCATTGTTCTTAGAATGGTAATGTAAATAAGTTATAGTAAAAGTTATACAATCTCAGAAGAAGTTTATAAAAGGCAAGTTTTATATTTAATTAAAATAGTAGTGAAAATGATTAAGATAGTAGAAAAAAAATATTATAAATGTGTGTGAAACATTTTGAGTATTCATAATTTTTTATGTATCTACTTGTTTATGAGGTCGACATTCTGAAATATCACTAAAAATAAATAAGTCACGACTAAATCTTTTGAGGAAGTTGTACTGTGATAAAAAATTGCAATCTTATTAAGAATACTGTGAAAAATTAACATGATTCATAGTCTTAAAGTTACAACTGTTTAAAATTACATTCTAAGTATATTATTAATAAATTCAACCTTAAATATATGATAATGAAGAAATATCTTTCTAATGCATGCTAAATTATCATGGCATTATAATAATAAATAATTAATTTAATTCTAATGTTTAATTTTTAATAATAAAAATTAATGAGTTGTGATATTAAAAATATCAATTTTAAAATAGACACTCATGAAAGTTTAACAAAAGCTGTGTAATTTACTCTTTAAAAATAATTACTAATAAAATATTGTTATTTAAAGGATGTGGGAGAAAATTTTTAATTTTAAACTATATTTTTTATGGGTAAACAGACGTTAAAATATTTATTAAAAAAATTTTTAAACATTCAAATTAAAATTTATTGTTATAGATTAACAATAAGAATACTTAATTTTTCTTTTGTCATGCTATCTATACTTAAAAAAAGACATTCTTAACTAATAAAATTCTTCATCTTTATCTTGAGATATTGAAAATTGGTAAAAAGTTGTAATATCAAAATAACGTGAATATTAATATTCATTGGCGATAAATAATTACAGGAACAAAAGAATAAATGAGATAATAAAAATTTTCAAATAAACAAAGTAAAATCAAAAATAAATAATTAAACACAGTTTTTGTAAAAAATAAGTTAAGTAGAAAAAAATTTTTTTATCAATAGTTATATTTAAAAATCATTATTAACTCTCAATATTAATATATAATATTTAGCTAATTCATTTAACTATATATCTAATAAGCGAAGTCTGAAAGATAGACTTTTGACATAATTTTCAATTGCCCACCATTAACACATTTCTGAGGAGATACTCTTATTCTTATCCAAAATATCACTATAATATCACTTCTTTGTTCAAATCAAAATTTTGACAGCTCCTCTTGGAGATTGGTAATTGAAACTGTTCAACTCTCAAGACAGGTATTTATATGTCTCTTGACAATATTAACTCTAGTTATATATAATTGTTTTTATTAAATTAATTTTTGCATATATATGCTAAATTTCTATGTATTAATCTTATTAAATGCTTTCCCCTTGACAGAAAAATTTATTGTCCTATTTATGCGCTTAAGAATTATTAATAAAGTTTTATTTTCCACATCTGTATGATATAAAAAAAAGATATTTACACGAATGATTACTTTAAAAAAACATTGGAAGCTTATTGATAAAAAAGATACTATGTAGTGTATTGTAACTTTGTTAATATATTACTTTCTTTATCATCAAACTCTACTATTTAACATTTTTCAAAATTAGAATATACAATTTTTTAGCATACTATTAACTATACGAATAGAAAATTGTGTAATAAATATATACAGGAAATATTATTATAATGTAGCTTCTTAAATATAATTATCAATGTCTCAGGATATAACTAATCATCTCAGGTATAATATTTATAATATTCTTATATTATTATAATAAAATTATATATCTAATTAGTTTGTATAAAAGTATATAAAAAAATCCATGCAATTATTTTTATCTAGATAAACAAACACATAAATATTAATTGGAAAAACAACAGATTTCGGGAGGGAGAAAAAAATAGCAGTCATATTCAATAGAAACAAATTTTTCAAAACAATTTTTACTCACCATTTATCATCCATATCACTTTGATTGATATATCATTAGATTTATTGTCATCCTAAATTATTTTATATTTTCAAATAAAAATAATTTCTAACTTTCAAAACAGCTAATCACTCAGTAAAAGTGTTAAACTTTTTTTAAAATCATTTATGAGGCGAGAACTATAATGATGAAGCTAATTGCTTTTTTTAAAAAACTTACTAAACACAAGAAAACAGTTTTTGATTTTTTTTACTTCCCTTAAGAAATATATTTTAAACCTTCACATTATTTTAATAGGCCTTTTCAATTAATACAATAAACTCATGCAGGTTTTAAAACTAAAATTTTGGTAATTATAAAAATTGCATTATTTTTTATACATTAAACTAGAAAACATAGGAAAAAAATTAAAAAAATAAGATTTAAGAAATAATAATATTTAAGTATGTGTGTGGAATGTGTGTTACTTTGAAGCTACTAAACGATATAAACAGTTAAACAACAAGGAAATTTAAAAAGTTTAACATTTAAAACAAATAAATTTTCAAAATCAAGTTACATATATAATTCATTAATAAAATAGTCTGCCTCAACTTCTTGAGGGATATCAAATGATATTAATTCTCTCATAGCACTTTTTGAAGTAAAAAAATATATCAATTACATATTATTTTCCAACTTGTGAAAAAATTTATTTTTTATTACTTGAATATGTTAAAAATTTATGCATATATATATTTGTAAAGCTAAAAATATATTTTTCATTCAATCAAAACACTTGAGGTAATGCATTAACAATTGAAATTAGTTAATCATATAAATCATCAAATTTTTGGACATCAATTAATTTTGAATATAATTTTATTCTAGAAAAATAATTTTTTTAACATTTTGTTCGTTGTTTTTATATAGCTCCTTTCAAGAAGATGAGGACGATAACAATATCAGTATAATACTTCATCATTAAATAATCTTCTAAACACATTATTTTTAAACGATTAAATGGATATATGCAAAAAAAAAAGTTTTTATAAAATATTCTTAGTTAGAGAAGGATAAAGAAGATTACATTATAAGGTAATTAAATAATTATTGCATAGATTAAAAAATATTATATTTATCGTATTTATTAAAAACAATCTGCCTAAGTGGTCTGTAGGCCAATACATTATCCTGTTCGTTATAGCCTCATACGAACAGAATATTAAGATTTTGAGGTACAAATTCTTCATATCACAAAGAAGAAACAACAACATCCAAGACTTGTATGCAGCGACAAAATTTGTACCTTGCTGTTGGCAATCCAAAACTTCAATTTTTACTAAACATTGTCGTTCAAGGCATTCAGTAACTTAAACAACCATAAAAATTGAAATATGGTTATCTTAAAAAATCTATCCATTTGTATACGCAGATAATATGAATATTATAGCTTTTTTTTACCAATCATAAAATTTTGAATATAGCATTGAAATTACAAGAAATAAAATTGTATGCATTTTTTATATTCATGTTAAAAAAATTTTATAGTTCATAAAACAGTTTATTATTGTACTGTTTTCTTAGATATCAATCTTAAATGATTTACAAACCTGGTATAAAAATTGTTAAAATAACACGTATCTTTTTTGGTATCTAAAGATTTGTATCTACAAAATAAGGATATAAATTAGTGGTAACATATTTATTACAGAAAGTATAAGGAAATAATTTTGATATTTCCATATGACTGCCCATGAAAAAAGTGATACAAAATATGTTATGAAGTTTGATTAACTAATTTCTCTTTTAGGTCAGTGTTTCAAAATATAAATAAGTGAAATGAAACCGTTTTAAATGATCCATTGAAACCCTAAATAATTATTTATTTGGAATGCTTACTAGACAAAATATTCATATTAGAAAAAATAATAAGGCTCTTTCTATTTATGGTATTGTAATTATTATTTTTTACATTTTTGAGATTTCCATAAGAATACATCGTATAAAAGAGATTAATGTTATTGATATCATCTCAAGGAATAATCTTATTTATTATGGTAATAGTACTTCGTTTAATATTTACGATTTTTGTTCACAACCTCAATCATCATGCCTGCCACCGTTTATTGATATCTCAGAGGAGTTTGTCAGGAAAATTGTTGTATGTTTAATCACTTTCAAATAAAAATTTACCTTTTATTTACAGACAGTACCAAAATATAAACTCCTAAATTGCGTCATGCCAAAATGCTTCTCCACAACAACAACTAAAGTATTTTCATACCTTTACGATCCGGTAAAATACCAAACATTTGAATGGAATCACAACGGCATATCATCAACCTCACACGAAAACGACTATAGTAGCGTTGAAAATTTCCTCCAAAATACACAAACACGTCAAGATGAGTTAAAAAATTGGAGAATGAGTGTTTTTATAAGGGAACCATTGGATAGGTTTATAAGTGCGTTTATTAATAAATGTTATATTGAAAGAGAATACATCTCACCTGGTTTGATGTACCCAGGTAAGGAGTTATGTTATGGTTGTCAAAGAAATCTTACATGCTTCATGTTAGAACAGTATAAAAGATCTTATATGTATGGAAAGAGGTGGACTAAATTCACTAGTTACGAAGATCAACACACATACCCACAGAATTGGTTTTGTAACTTTAGAAAATTTAAAAACCATTATAAAATCTACAAAACCTATAGTGACAGAAAAGGTATAGAAGATTATAACAAAAACATCCTCGAAATGTTAGAAAAAAGAAACATTGACGATAAAAAAATAAAGTATATTGAGGATAACATTCTGATGGAGTTTAGTAGAAAAAAACGTGAACTTAAATATGATATAGTAATGAAGTATATTTATAATGGTGTTATTGGTGACATCGAAAACTACCATCAATTACCTGTGATATTAAAAAACGAAATATTGTCAACTCCATTATTGTATAAAACATTTATTTCCACTTATTATCAAGATTATTTGCAGTTTTCATTTATTTTTCCAAAACCTAATTTTACGGAATCACACATCACTTTTTAATTATGTTAGTATTCATAAACGAAGTTGATCAAAAATAAGTCAGAAACCCCTAATTAAAAGGATGAGTATCACTTTGAATGTGTAATATAAAAAGCATTAAAAATGGAAATTGAATATAATCGGTGGGACAATTTATAAAATAATATGCTTAACTGTACCAAATCTTATATAATAAATTATTATTAAATTCCACAACAACTTTTATAAAGAACGTGGGATAAGATATTTTTTTTATTCTAATGAATTTAAAAAAAAATAAAAACAAGAATTAGTCTCCTTATCATATTATTTTACAATTGATGTCAAATCTTTTTTTCTCACTTCTAAATACCTTTATTAATTCATTCTTGCAAATATTTTTTAAAATATTTTACATAAAAACTCCTACTCATATTTTATGTGTTAGATGAATGAAATAAAAACAGATAGTAATAAAGAGATTGGGTTTATAATTATCGTATTAACTTAAATATTTGTATATTTTAAGAAGATAGTTATATTTAGATAAAAATAACTTCCTTATAGAATTTAGTGTATCTTAAAGTAATAAAAAGATAAGCTTTCAAAACAGACCACGCATTAAATAATTCACAGTTATGGTTTTTAAGTTAATTGAATATTATTGTAACAAGATTTTTTTTGTAAATTTATATATATACATTAGTAAATATAGACGAAAATTGGTATTGAATAAGTACTATGATTATGATAATAATCAAAAAACTACTTATAAAGTTAAAAATAACTTAAGTATTTGAGAAATAAGTTAGTTCTTATTAAAATTCATCGTGATTATCTTTCTTTGGCAAGTACTCACTTTTAGTCGTAGATTCCTTTGGATTTACTGCTCTTTCCACATCCAAATCCTCGGATGATGATCCCTCCCGTGACGTCAAGTACTCCGAATAGACGTAATAAGGATCAACTTCATCAAACTTATGAAATGAAATTGGTAATCCTTGACGCAGATAGGTCTCCGAGTAAGAATTCACTGAAGACTGATGAAGTTCAGGTAAGTGAAATAACTTGACACCATGCTCCTTCAGACAATGTCCTATTACCATATCATCAGGGGTCGTATGAGAGGGACAAAAGCATTTTTCTGCAAGAACCTTTGCAGCCACCCTACTAAAGAACATTCCAGAACCACCGGTAGGATAATCGTATGAATAATTCAAATTTTTTAAGTGCCTGAAACCATATCTTTCACCAACAACAACTGCATTATTGTAATTAATGCATGATAACATTTTATATAGTCTGTTTACATTGAATAATGTATCATCATCTCCAATTACGAGCCATTTAAATGAATGAAATTTTTTATCCCCCACGAAGTATCTGATAATTCTCATAGTTTTTTCACAATGGCCTATTGATAAAAAATAAACCAATAAAAGATAATCAACTCACCTTTTGAAGTATTTGGTATGTCAACTTTAATAGTTGAATATTTACTGTCATTCTCATCACTAAATAACCCAATATTTTCAACATTCCCAGCCCATGTCCCTAATATAACAGGCAACCTCTTATCATGGTACCCCGAAAAAGTCTTAACCCCAATAAAAGTATTGCTCCCATCAACTTCATATCCACATCCCTCTTCTTCATCACCATACAAAGCTCTCCTATGAATCGTAATACATCCACCGAAATTGCGCTTATCACTATCAAAACAAAATCTATCGTCATCAATAATACCTACATTAAGTCTATCCATCAAAAATTTAGCAAATTCAAATTTCGCGTCTATATTAAAATCACTTAATTCTCCGCTAAGTAATCTTAAATTTTTCGCTACCACATTTACGAAGTTAATATTCATTAACAAACCGCTTGCTGTTAAAGGATAATGGATTGGTTTGTGGTGCGAGGTATCATAACCATAGTAATGGTGGATGATTACTGGATGTGTATCTAAAACTGCCTTACCATAGTATGTACTTTTGTTTATGTTTTTACTTTGAATAAAGTTATTAAGAAGTTGAATGTTAACTGTTGTCGTTGTTGGTTCCAGTAATAGATACCACTCTTTTTTTGAGAAGTTTGGGTTGGAAGAAATGGCAGTTAAGATGGGGAAAATTGTCCAGTACCCATTTGGATTTTTTAAAATATCTTTAGTTGTTAGGAATAGAGAATTATTTATATTAAGTAAAGACTCCTGTTCTTTAATTAATCTAATTGTTCTATCTATTTTCCTATCTTCATACTCCCAATCTTGGGAGAAGAATACATAACCTATCCTGGAATCTATTATTTCATCACAATAGGCATCTAATGAATAAAATAACAACAATAGAAACCATATTTTCATTATCAAGGCACCACTAATTCTTCTCCTTCTCCAAGTTAGCTAACAAAAACCAACATCCTCAATAACAAAAAAAGGAATGTATAAAACGTACAAAACACGTATAAGTGAAATAAAATGAAAAAAAAGAATTCTTTTATATTGAATATAAACAATTTACTCAAATAACACTATCCGTATTATTCACAAAAGTATATATTATACCTCTGTAAAACCATATAATAGATAAGTAAGGAAAGTCGTGATAAACTTAACAAAGCAACCATAGTTTATAGTTTTAAAAGTGAAATAAGGTATAAGTAACAATCCAGGATATCATAAAGGTAGCAAAAGCAGCGCTTAACCCTTCTTTGGCTATCTCGAAGAAACCTCCAAGTTCATCTTCATCATATCCTTGGAATCTTGTTACGTAGAGGTAACTTGAGATGCCTGATGTTATTGCAAATCCAATGATACTCATAATACCTGTTAGTGGTAATAAACCCCAGATAACTCCAATGAAGATTGAGAGAATCTGTTTTCCCCAGTATACCACATCTAGGAGTTCATCGTTGCTACACCATTCTGATTGTGGAGTGAATGCTTTTGATATCTGAAAGAAAAAATGTTTTTAACCAATATTTTTGATCTAAATTTATTAATACATATATATTTTTAGCTATCCAACGTAACTCCATTACAAAAAATTATGTATCAAAAATGAGTTTTACATCACAATTCAAACATACGGAAGATAATACAGACGGCTTCTCAGAGTTATTTGACATATTTCATCGGCAGATTATTTTACTTATACCGTTAAATATCTTTTATATCCCTGAAAAAATACTTGGTATATTCCTATTAGGGTAAAATCGGAAATGAATGTTATAATATTATACACAAATATTAATATAAATCTCAAATATAGATACGTAAAACGGAGATAAGTACTTCTAATTTTAGACCGGAATGATTTAAATATTTTTAAGTAGAGTAGGATATTTTTGGAATACTCATGATTTCATAGTTTAGGAATTAGTGTTTCCTGCAAGTGTTTTGTATTTCTGAATACGTCAATTGAGGATGATTAGGGTGAATTTTGTTTGTAAAACTTATTTTTTTTAAAAATAGTTTGTTTGTGAGTAAATAGTAACGGTGATGTTTGGATATAGGTATGGATTCATTATTCCAATGCTGTGAAGGTTATTGTTTTGGGATAAAATCACTTTTTGATTATAAACTATCGAGGTATCAGAAACTTTCATTGCTGATTTCGCGGATTGAATCAAAGAACATTGTATTTTTTTTATTTCAAAAGATTTGTCGTAAATTATTTTCATGCATAAGTCGTTAGAATCCTCCCATTTTTCCAAGAATAAATTATCACCTTTTAATAAGGTGAAAATCTGTTAAAAAACAACAAAAAAACCAAATCTTAAGAAGATCAAAAATAAAAAATCTCGTCTTTTTTTTAAATAAATACCTTTACACTTTAAAAACCTATACATTAAATCTTAATTTAATTTCCATAACACCATCTCTCGAAAATTCCATGCATCGATAAGCTCAATGATCGTTAAAAATTTTAATTTTCATAATTACCAAGCACCACAACCACCAACGCTTTTTTTTGAAAAATCTACGCAAAGGTTTGTGTCTTGTCTCTACCTTAATCTCAACTCTTCTCTTCAAAAATATTATTAATAATACTGTGCGTACATGAGAAGTATGATAATAAATTTTCAATTTTCTTAAAAAAGAAATTAATATGGAAAAATTTATTTTCGCCATTAACCTAAGTGAGGATCCGCCTCCTTTGGTGGATACGGAAAAAAATTGCCGAGGAAAAGGTGGTTGATGAAACATTTGGGAGCGTAATAAGATGATGATTAAAACTGGAGGTAACTGTATATAAGGATACATCTTTAGATATTTCATATTCATATTTTTGTTTAAGATATCTTATCCTTACACATTTCTACCTTTGGTGTGATAGAATAATTTTGATTGATACTACCTTGATATCTGATAATATTTTATTAAATAAGAAAGGTTCACAGTTATTAATATTAATAATTTTTATTTAAAAAACATTACCAATACATATAAGTAACTATAAAAGATATATGATGGTTAAATTTCAAAACACTACAAATGGGGTTTACAATTACATCAACTCATCAACACTAGAAAATGTTCCTACCTTCAGATTGAGTTCATTA
Organism: Strongyloides papillosus; assembly: GCA_005656395.1. NCBI lineage: Eukaryota > Metazoa > Nematoda > Chromadorea > Rhabditida > Strongyloididae > Strongyloides > Strongyloides papillosus. Next base: position 300,118 of record SRSI01000002.1, read on the forward strand.
CCCAATGTAAGTTGTTGATTCCACACACACTACACTTCATCATAATATATTTCTATCATACATTAAAGTATATAAAATATTAATAATGTAGTAATCCTTAAATTTGTTTCATCTTTCACTTATTGTCTTTTAACTGATAAATACCATTCTTAAGGATCCCCGGCAACTGGTTTTAATATTATAAAAAGGAAAAAAATCCTTAAATTGGTATGATTAATATTTTAATCTTTCCCTCACTTCTTGGTACATTATTATTATTATAATTATCTAAAATGAATACAGTAATCCAAACTACCACAGATTAATCCAACCATTTAGCTTCTACAAATAACAAAGATATTTGTTTTCATTAATATTAAACATATTGACATTGAGATGGAAAATTTCATTGTCGTAGTGGTAGTAGTAGAGTGTCTAAATACTGTTCTATTTCCTTATGCATTAAATCCTTGCTTCATTAAATGTAAATTTACAAATATAGTATATTAAAAAAACAAATTATTATCAAATTTTAATAACCATCTTCAAAACAATATCATCCCCCACCAACATCTAGTAAAAGTTAATGAAAAATAATTTTCAAAAACTCTCCATTATCACTATCTTGAAATCTGATAAGAAAGAATATTTAAAAATATCTTTTGTTTTTGTATAATATGCAAATAAGTTTATACTTTGTATAATCATAATTTGTATTTATTTTCACACTGTTGCTTAAATTGTGTATATATGTTTGTTGAAGAGATCAAAAAAGTATAGTTAGCTGAAGATAATTATTATTCTTGTAATATGCTTGTATATATATGACCTTCGTTAGCTGTCTTAATCAGGAAGTGTGAAGGTACATAAATTTGTGAAAGAATAACAATTATGTGCAAACATTCTTATCCATTTATTTAATCTAATGTATAAGGTGAACCTGATAATGAAATTTATTAGGTAATAGCACTTTTCTGTTAGCATAGAGAGAGTTTGAATGTTACTTTTAAGGTATCTTATCAATGTGTTTACATCTCTCTTACTTGACACATTTGAATGGTAATTATTATGGTAAAATGATTTTAAATTTTTTTGATACTTCAATTTGTAAAAGAAAAGGATGTACATATTGGTTATTAATAAAGGATATAATTAAATGAGTAGCTAGATTTATGACACCATAATAATATGGTAATTTATATATACTACCGTATCATTTTACTATCCCTTTTCTGGAGAGTAAGCTGAACTAAGCATCCATATGTATAATTTGTAACTTATCGCGTAATAGATGTTGAATTTAGGAGTAAAATGGTGTAACAGATACAACCATCCGTGCCATCTAAACATGTAATCATCCATTTTGTTATTTTTAAATCACAATCTTCTTCCAATACATCTTTTAAAAGTTTCTAGTTGATTAAAGCATATGATATAATAATTGTATTTTCTTCTTAACACCTGCAACATCCCTTTTTTTATTTACATTTAGTATCATCTTAATATCAATATCAATAAAGATAGAATAGATATATTTAGATTATTAAATTTATATTTAGATTCCCTTCATCTTATGTTTCATGATAAAAATTTACCAGGAGATATGTATTTTACCCGATAAATATAAATAAATTTTCCCATTCTTATAAAATTAATATATACAAATCTTCTACTGTAGTTGTATGAAAGAAATAAAAATATTTTATTTTAATGATAAAAGTTGAGAAAAAGCAATTATGGTATTAAGGAGTAAATAAATTGTGGTTGTAAAAGGTTTTGACTTTGAGTAAAATTAATTGGCACACATCCAATATTACATCACATTTATCATCTCCTTATTAGGTGATCATCTTTTTTTCCACCACTTCGTGTGGTAATTTCACTTAAAGCTATATATGCAAATGAGTTACTTTGCCTTAAATATTTTATTCACTCCAAATTCAAATAACATTAATTACCATAAGAAGATAATTGATTTAATTCAACACAAAATCCTTCCTAAATTTATTAATTCATTGAGAAAAAATTCCAACTCCATAAAGTCATAAACAGGAACATTATTAACATTATAATGACTCTAAACTTTTTTATCATCATCCCCTTCCTCCTGTTTTATTTAGCATTTTTATAATACTTATATACATATATTAAATATATATATATATATATTCTATCCTTCATAGGTGATTGGTAGAATTATAAAACTTAACATACATTTATACTGTATATCATTAAATTTAATGAGGATTAATAAACTCATTTTATTGTGAAAACAATTATTTTTATTATTGCATCAGGTAGGAGATAACCTTATATATAAAAATTTATATGATCTTCAAATTAACATACACTCTTGAGGTATCATTTATACAAAATCAATAAACATACAATATAATATCACCCTGAAAATAATGAAATATAAAAATATTTGAATATCTATTAAACATTGAATCATTTTGTTTTACCTCAAAAAAATAGTGGAAATAGGTGATGTGTAACGATAAGAGAATGGTAAAGACTTTTAGTAAATAATAAAATAAATAATTGTACAACGGTAGAGTAAGAATTGAGTTTATATGTGGTATGTGTATTAGTGAGTAAAAACGTGTGATCAGGAGCTTATAATGAAATCTCAGCTTAACCTCGTTGTATTTGTTGAAGAAGTTTTGTTAGCAGGGATAGGAGAAGAGTGAGGTACAGAATTTAGGTGTAGACAAAGAGACATGTTGATTGTTGATATTCTTAAAGTTTAATGAAGGTCTAAAAAATAGATAATTTACTTAAAAACAAGGAACTACACTTTTTTTGTTAGATTAAAGTTAAAACTTTGAGATGACATGGAGAAATTAATTAAAAAATCCTCTTATTATAATTGTAATTGATTGAGAAAATAATGTAAAGTTAGTCAATTTCTTTATACCATAATATAAAATTTCTCTATCACGATGATTGTTGAAAAATTTTTCCACCATATTTAGTCATCATTTCGAAATTTTGTTTACTTGGAGACCTTCATATATTTTTAGAGTAATTTAATTATCATTTCATTTTAAAGGAACACTACAATATTTATTGAAAATTTAAATTTTTACTTTAAAAAAGCTTTTATATTGTCAAATTATATTTGAAAATATTTTTATTGTTAGTTATTAATATGTCCTAAATAAGAACTATTTATTAATGTTTCCTGAAACTGACCATCTCCCAGGGTGTCTCCTCAATTACACCTAAATATTGAAACATTAAAAGTTTAGATATCTCAATACACAATAAAATGATCTATATTTTTTATGAAATTCCTCAAAACTTGGTTTCCTACACTTTTATTATTTTTTTAAAACACTCCACATTACAACAATATAAAAAGTACCAAAAATGCAGCTGTGATGTGAACAAGATGTTATTTGTATAAATAGTTAATAAAAAGTCTTAATATAGTAATTCATAGTGACAGTTTTCTTATTATAATATACTATCAACTTTATAAATGACCTTGTTAATAAAATTGTAAAAAAGAGTTTAAGTTGAGGACATGTATCAAAATTATGAGGTTATTTATGATTGAGGAATATATAAAATTGTTCTTTTATTATAGGGAGTATTATTGGGGGAGATAAATCAAAAAGGCTAATTGGTGGGAGATCATTAACACTCAATTACTCCTCAATAGCTATCGTTTTTTGTTTTATTTATCTCTAGCCATAATTGCCTCTTTGATATAGTGTAAATGATATTGGTATATTATTTTTAATTCTTAGGATTTATATAGATAATGTTAGGGTATTTATCTTTATAAATATAAACGACAAATTATGAGACAAACAATACCGCCAGCCGCCTTCACTTTGTCTCTTTATCATTCACTTCTAATTAAACATAAGAACAGTCTTAGGGAGGATAAAGTCATGAAGTTTATTTTATTCATTATCTTGAACCATCTTAATTCTCACTTTCATGCCATCTCTCCTTATTTACCTTCAATTTACCTCATGTGCCCATAGTATATATTTTTGATTATATTAACTGGAGCGGTAAAGGTCCTTTTACAAAGTAGGAACCGATCATAAGTTTGTTCTCCACCATCAACTGACAAGGATTAAACTTTTTTGAATGATTGAATTAAAAAGTGTTCTCCGCGATAATCCCTCCATATACACATCTAATTCACTTACCTTTTCTTCCTAACTCTATAACGTCGGCATTTTATATAATGTATCTACCAAATATAAGTATAGAGGTGAATTGTTTGATAAAATTTGTTAAGCTAATACATAAGGTACAAGTACAACTATTCGTCATATATGTAAATTATATTAAGTGTTAATCTAAATATCAATTATTTATACACTTTTTTTATGTTATACCGTTACAAAAAGTCTGTAAACGGCACTTAAACATAATTACACAAAGGACAAGAGAGGTTAATTGATAAAGAATATATTTATTTTTGTAATTAATACCTATACCCACATTTTACAGTATATATAACTTAACTAAAATATTATATAAATATTTATTATATTAGGTTGATAAATTTTGAAGAACCAATCTTGTTAATATTATCATTTCTACATACATATTTCACTGTACAAAACTTCTCCATACACAATTGCCTTTTTGAATATATTATAAAACCATATATAGATATAAAAGAGTTATTATTCTGATATCATGAAAATTATTAAAGCATTACTATTTATTAATCCTCTTAGAATGTGATAACAAAATTGATCAAATAAATATTTTTGGATTAGTTAATTGTTTCAAGGTACATGAATTATAAATCATTCAGTGATCAAAAATAGATGTATACATTTTTGTGTAGATGGGTATTTATCAGTCAGATGGAACATGAGTGTATTATCAAGTTTTCCATACTACTTTAACAAGAAATGGCTTGTTACTTTTTTAACTTTACCATATCAGGAGGATGATAATACACATATTTCTCCTTAGAGGTGATTAAAAATATTTAAACATTTTGTAGAGGATGTAGAAGGTGAGAAAAGAAAATTAGATAAGAATGGTAAAATGATTTAATATAATAATGTAAAATTAGTATTTATATAAATATATGGTAGGAAAAAATAAATAGATTTTCTTGTAACTTTAACGTTTCCCTATAATATTTTATCATGGCTATTATTACAAAAGTTATATAGATAGTATTGAAGAAATATTATTTCACACCACATAGTACTTAATTAGGAAGTCATGCAATTAAGGATGAAAGGATGAAACAATAAGCTATATATCCTTTACGTGAGGGGTACTTTAAAATATTGAATATTTCATTATAGGATTTTTGAAATAATTTTAAGGAGAGAAAATATAAAATAGTGGAAAGTTTAAAATGTGTTAAATTGTTTAACTGTGCTCCTTTCAAATTTCATTCAACCATTCTTTTTTCACCAAATCCCGATACATACACTTCAGATAGTATATAGTGTCATGAGCTCGATCATCACCTACTGATCCATGGCTAATCTTGGACCAAAAAAGCTTATCTCTTCTTTTTAAATTATTACAATCAATTTAATTTCTTTACTTTTCCGTACCCTGGGCGTGTTACTATCAACGTCAACCAATCATACTACCTCTCCGCACCCTAACACCCCTTTAATCTCCACCTATTTTATCATTTGATTCTCATTGTCAAAATCATAAATCAGTTCATCTCCTTCTTTCTTTCAATGTGTTTGCTTTGGGTTTTGATGGTTATCCTGGGATGAGAAGACTGCTTATCTGGGTATTGGAAGGACTAACCATGCTTCCACAACCCCATCATCCTATACTCAATACTACTTTTCCTTACTTACTATTGAATCACCTTCTTACCCTAAGATAGGGAGAGTTAATAAAACTATTTAATATATATTAATACCACCATAAATAACTCTAAAATTAATCTCTTATTAATTAATGTTCCCACAATACAAGATTGATAGTAAAAAACGAGTAGGCAAAAAAGGGATACATATTTACGATATTAACTTTTACCGATACACAAATATTAGCGATGACTTAATCTTTTATAATTTATATCTTCATCCATTTTAAATACTATTATCATTGATAAGTAATATTAATCATCTTATCCAACCACCAATTTTATATACTATTTTTTAGGATATGTCTTGCCTACCCTCAGTTTCTGTAAGCAATGCTGCTGTTAACATGAATCAAGCCGCTAATATGGCTTCGTATTTTTCAAAGTCTGTTGGGTACCCACCGACACAGACACTTGCCGGTTTCCCGGCTACCCCCACTAATTTTTTGGGAGCCGCTTCAATGGGGTATATGGGGAATCCACTGGCAGATTGTCAATCTGCCGGTTTCACCTGGAATGGTGGAGCTCCACCAAGGTAAGTTACCTATGAAGGGCATTGTATTTTATTAAATGTTAAGTTATTTGAATTTCAGAAAACAAAGAAGAGAGAGAACGACTTTTACTAGAAGTCAATTGGAGGTTTTGGAGAGTTATTTTACGAAAACCAGATATCCGGATATCTTCATGAGAGAGGAGATGGCTGCGAAAATTGGTCTTCCAGAGAGTAGAGTTCAGGTAAGGAGAAAAAGATAATTTTAATCTTATATTTTGTTATCATGACACTTTTGAACAATCAAGATATTTAAGTATTTAGGTAAATAATTGTGTTATTTATTTATTTACAACAGTTTATTGTTTGATTTTGTTTTTCCCCAGACGATTATTTTTACAAAAAAATTATAAATATTATGCATAATGAGACGTAGGTATAGTAAAAATATTATTTAGATTGATAAAAACTATTCATACCACTTATTCGTAATATTTTTTTCTAAACCACCATTTTTAATGTAATTAATAAAGCCAAGTTATTTTTTACACCACTTCATAAATTCACTACAATTTCTAATTATCCCTACAACGTTACCTATTTCCAAGTAATTAGTCACTTCCATAAGACAACATATACGATAAACGTAACATGATGACATTCAATAAAATATTTTCCAAAATTAAATTACTACATATTATGACGTTAACATAATATTTACAATTTCACATGATTTTTGATAAAATTTTACTAACTACACATCACTAAAAAGTGTAAAACAAGAGAGGAGAAAACCCTTTTTTTGTATGGTAAATATTTTTGTTATATAACAATTTTTATCATTTATTTTAGATGATAAAATGTTAAGAATAGACATCTATATTTCATTGGACGAGAGAGAGAAGTGATTAACTTTAGATGATGATACATACTAGCATTTTCACTACGTAGTTAGTAGCTTTTAATTTAAGCTAGTTTTCCTTTGCTAACAATAATTTTAATAATCATTATTATATATATATATATCGTGGACTGTAATGTATTAAAAAGAAAAAGAAGAGAAATGAAGGGTAAAAAATGATATTCATTCCATCGTCAGGTTTGAGAGTTTACCAAAGTGAATAAATAAATAAATAAAATATTTATAAAATACAGTATATCTTGTTTTTACTGAATGGTATTTAATCGTTCCCTAACAACATCTCTAAATTTCATTGTATCAACACAAAAATAATTTTATATAAAATTACAGGTTTGGTTTAAAAATCGTCGCGCTAAAGCAAGACAACAAAAAAAGTCAACAAATGGTTCAGGAAGCGGGGCATCTAATAATATAAATGGGAACGTTGGAAATATTTCCACTACACCATCTAGTTGTACGAATAGCTCCTCGGATACCTCGAATAGTGGTAACAGTGATACTGTAGATTTGAAGATGGACCATGATGCTTCTAATAACCCGACCTCATCACTTAATAATGATGTACATGATCCCAGATCACCGGATGATGATCAGAAGGTGGCAAATCCACTCCTCTCCCCGATAGCTCAACAACAAAGTTATCTTAATACGATTAACAGTACTATGGCAAGTAATTATGGACAGAATTTCAGACAGAATGGTTATGGGGGTCCATATGGTGCCTACCCAACGGCTGGAATGCCTGGAATGGAGTATTTCGCCTACGGAGCACCTGCCTGTGCCACAACAGGAAGTAATGGAAATTATAACGGTGACTGGAAGTTTTCTATGAGTGGTTCATAAGTAAAAAGGAAACATTTTTTATCTTCTTTAACAATCAACTTCAAACAATTAGTAAAGTAAAATGATAATAGTATATTGAAATATTTGGAACATGTAAAGTATTTTAAAGTTTAATAATAGTAAAGAGAAAATCTAAATACCATCTGTTTTCTGTAAGAAAGTATGAAAATTATCATCATGACAACAATAACAAGTAGACATCTTCAATTGAATGTATAGTAATGTAAACGTAAAATCACTCTCTAGTCTTACATACACACATATATACACATCTCTTTCCGTCACCGATATTATTATTACTAACATTTTAAAATGTTTTCATAATTACCTTCAATATTTTTGAATACTGTATTTATTCCTAGTTTCTGAATTGGACTTTATATAGTTCTATCTCTTTTTTATTATTATTCATTACCTATTAATGATATATTATTAATTACATTTTTCTAATATATTTGTTATAATTGTAAAATCATTTTAGTAAAATTATTATTGAAGTGCAATAACAAAATTATAGCATCTTTATCACAAAAATACCATTGTAGATAATCTAATATATACATTTGTACTTTTTAAAATACAAGCATTAATCACATACCTTTTTTACAATATTTGCATAAAGAATATATATTTTTAGTAAAAAAATTTAACAAATACTTCTTCTCCTCTTTTTATACACATACACACACCTATATATTCTTTATTAAACATTCTTTTTATATTTAATTAGTTAATTTTTTTACATAAAATTGTATACATATATATCCTTTAATTGTTGTAATATTTTAAATTTCTATTAATGCTTATTTATGAAAAAATTTAATAAAATTACTTTATTTTAATGATGTTGTTTTAGTGTTTTGTGGGAATTAATCTCTTGTTATTGTACACTAGACGATTAAACAAGTTTTTTATTATTATTTATATACTTCCTGCTCTCGTATACACTTTTACTTTGATTACATAATAATACATGAAATATTTTTGTAAATATTATTTTTAATAATAGTAAAACCGATTATATTGTTTTTCTTGGAGCTGTATTTGTTTTTATGACTGGGTGTAAAAACAATTTTTATTCATGATTAATGAAGTTTTAATGTTATAAAAAAAAGTTAGTTAACATTCGAAAAATCATTGAAATTACAGTAGTATTGTTGAGCATAACATTGGGGTACTTTAATTAGCATGTATAAAGCATACTGTTCACAGGTAACGAAAGCGAATTCAGAACTTTTGCCGTTACCTCCAAAAAGTTTTCCCATATTATTGTGGTACTTCTTCAATGCATCACACTTCTGTTGATCTGTCGTAGAGGGTAAATTAATAGTTCCATAAAAATTACTCTCAATAGCACCCATCATTGTTGCGTTATTAACGAGAGTAAAAGCATAATCATTGATATGAGCATTATTAATTCTAAAGGCTGATGAACATTGATAATTTAGAGAAGTAAAAATTTGCTCAAAAAGATAAGCATCGGCTAATGTGTAATTATAGTCGACGAGATTTAGGACATTAAGGCATCCAGCAACGTTTTGGAATCCTAACTTGCTGTAGAAGGTTTTTTGTGCTGCACATAATTGGTAGAATACCTCTTCTGTTGTTGATGGGTCGGTTGTGTAGGCATTTGTTATTAGTAGATTTATGGCTTTTTGAAGGTTACTTCCATTGGTTGTTAAATTTGTACCAAGGGATTGGATGTTTGCATCATTCATAAACTTTAAAGGTTATCGTTAAAATATATTATTTTTTGGGTATAAAAAACTTACGGTAGCTAAAGCTGGGGAGAAAATACCGTAGTTACATGGATAAATCGAGGGGAATGAGTTATCTTTTTTAGATATTACTCTTCCATTTATTAATGATAAAGTTACTCCAACTAAAAAACAAATTTTATATCAATTCAAACTTTCTTTAAACATACCAGTAACAAAGACAAATAATGATTTCATCATAAAAACTTTCCTAGAAATAATAAAGTTACTACATCATACACATACCCTTAAATACAAAATTATCATACCAAATTTATTGAAGATAACAAAATTAAAAATTCTTATTTGATAAGAAAATACCTTTTTAAATACATGATAAAATAAATTTAGAAAAAAATTATGCGATATAGTTACATTTTATAAAAATAATTGTACATTGTTTTTCCCATGATAATTTACTCCCGTTTCGAAAATAATCTTGAAGTTGAGTTGGTTAATGTCTTTTTTAGTTCATTGAAACTGTCCATGAATGTTGTTGATGTCCTTGCCCCTGAGACTATTGATTCGCTTTTACGTCGGGGATGGTCATCATAGAAGAAGGAATCTTTTCTGGATATGGGATTGTGTGGCAAATGCATATTCGTGAAATCACGACTTAATCTTTTAACGAAATTAGGTAACAACATTGTCTTGGAACGGGAGACGTTATTATCACTTAGTTTTTCCATTTTTGGATTTGCACTTAACGATTGTTTTAGGGGTTTTTTTCTATCACTTGATGTTGTGCTTTCCTCCTCGCTTACGTTATCAAGGATTGGGGAGATGTTTTTGTAGTACATTGAACCACTTAACAATTCAACATAAAGATCTGTGTCGGTTGTGTTCTCGAGGAGGACCATGAATTCACTCATTAACTCGTCAAATGTTGGTCTGTCCTCGGGGTTCTCCTTCCAACACCTATGCATAATATTATATACCTCTTCCGAGGCGAATTCAGGTCTGTTTGGTCTATTACCTTTCATAATATGATCTAACAATTCAGTAGGTTCAATCTCATCAAAAGGTACCCCACCAAATGAGTACATCTCATACATAACCATACCGAAACTCCATATATCACTTTTGAACATAAAAATCGTATATTTCAAACTTTCTGGAGAAAGCCATTTTATAGGAAGTTTCTGTGTCTTATAATGTTGTGCCTGCTGAACACCGTGTTTCCTGTGTATTGCAGTGGCACTATCAACACTACGAACGGAATCGTTGTTATTAACTTCAATACACAAACCAAAATCACCGATTTTTATGATATTATTGCTATCAATTAATATATTCCTAGCAGCCAGATCACGATGAATGATCCCTTTAGAGACAAGAAACTTCATCCCAGAAGTAATCTGCATACAAAAAGTCAACAAACACAACTGACTACTTATCCTTTTCTGAACAGAATTATTACTTATAGACAAATCCGCCTTCATATTCTTAACAAATCTATGCAAATCCTTATTCTCACAATACTCCATTATCAAAGCATTGGGTTGTGATTTTGTTATACACCCAACCATCCCGACAATATTATCGTGGTAACCAATTTTTTTCATTATCTCTATTTCGTGTAAGAAATTTTCTTTGGCCTTTTCATCAGCCACCTTTGGGAGGATTTTTATTGCTATTGGCATGGAGTTTTTGTAGATGACTGTTGATGGTTGGGTTTTCCAGATTTTTGTTACTGATAATGGGATTCCCATGTAGGTGCCTTTGTATACCTGGCCGTAGGCGCCGTTCCCGATTTTTTCGGAGGAGTAAAATAGGTTGTTCCACCGGACTTCGTAGATGTCGGCACCCTCAACAGCCAAATCGTCGCAATTGAAATCACTGGTTTGTTCAAGGAGATTGATATTTTTTACTCTGTTTCTGTATAAAACTGTCCCACCACATAAGATGAAGAATAGTATAGCACATGTACCGAGAGTTGCAACAAGGATGATAGTAATATTCGTCCCAACACCAGATGGAGGTTTCTTTGTCGTTGTTGTGGGCTTTGGTGTACACAAATGAAGCCTATCAGGTACCCCAATTAATGGTATATAATAAGTATCTCCATTTTCAAAAATGGTATCGTATTTATAATAATTATAACATATCTCGGTAAAACAATAAACCTGGAAGAAGATATTTTTCAAGCTACTTGTTGATATACTAGCAATAGAATATGTAAAATTTAGAGACACAAAATCAGTTAGCAATATTATTCTCTTATCTGTACTATTAACTGTTCCGTTATTTAGAATATTCACAGCAAATTTCATCATTTTTGTTATTTGGAATGAGGTGTTGTCAACTGGGAAGTTGACATTTAATGCAATATCGTTTAGTGTTTCGAGATTTAGGGAATTCCCAATGTTATCGGGGGTATCCAACCAATCTGTTGTAACAGCGATATCATAATTGACAAACATAACACTTATCTTTGTGGAGTCAATATCAAAACATTCGTAAACAGAACTATTAATCATATCTTGCATTTTGCTGTAGTGTTTCTGAGTCATGTTAGCTGAGATACCAAAGACATAAATGATATGTGGACTGTTTGGATCTGGATCAACGACCTGTGTAGGTTTCGGAGCTATCGTTGGTAGGTGATCAGGATGATTACATGAAGTAAAATTCTGTGAAGAACATTTACCATACAATACACTATGACATGGAACAATACATTCAATCAACTGTTCCGTACAAGAAGAATCAGGGACATTATAAAGGTCTTGTGAAATGTTTCCATAATAAGTTTTTAATGCTTCATATGTACTGTCTTCCCTTCCAATTAACATTATCGTTAACGAGGAACAGTAGTAATTTAATACTTGTTGGATGTTAGAAAATATTACACCATCCGGTTCCAGTTTAACGATTCTGTTTGTGATAAATACAACAGAATTCTTTGAACAGTATTGTTCTTCAAACTTTTTTAGTTGATTTAGGAATTCTCTGCTGTAGTTGTTGGCGAATGTTGTCTCATTCCAGATGAGGGCCGTGTTGTTGAAGTTTTTTACGACGGAATCGTATTCTAATTCATTGATTGCATGTAAACAACCAACTTTGCCACAACATTTTTTGCTTGTTGTCTAAAAATATGATAGATTAAAGGTAAAAATAAAAAATTATAAATAACAAATCACATACACTATCATTAAAAATACTAAAAAAGATTGAATGTCCAATATTTCTATCTAAACACTCAAGTAACGATTGGTAAACAAAATATTTTAAATCATCAAATTGTTCTGGTGAGGTAAACTCAACACTCAAATCAAAGACATACGTCCTATCACAATTATTAACCTGGTACCCAAATGAGGTATTCGATTTGCTTGAAACATTATTCCTCAATTGTTGTAAACTTTCCTTCGTACAAGTTCCATTCGAAATAGCCAAATCATTGTCATCAGACTTCATTGACGTTACTATACAATAATTTTTATTAAAACACATACAAATAATGATAAGGAGAGGTAGATGTATACTTACAACAATACTGATCACCTTCCGTAAAGGTAGTAATAAGAATAATTAGAATACCAATATAGTTAAAAGGTAACTTTAAAAATTCTCTTATAATCATATTTTAACAGAAATAAATTAAAATAGGTTGATAAGATAATTAGAATTATTAATATCCTCAATATAATAGTGTGTATTAGGTTTTACCACAAAAAATAGGATCAATTCTTTTATAATTGTATTAGCATCATAAGTGTGATCTGTAACTACCAAAAGTTAGAAAGAATATTGATGATTTTTGATAAGATTTTGATAAGGAATGTAATTATATAATAAATAAAGAGAATGTCTATGTGTAGGATGTGTGTATTGATATTTAGGTATAATATGCGTTTCAAAAAAGTTTTACAACAAAAAATTATGCTTTATTTAGTTTTTATTGATAACTTTATCCTTTAACGGTCTTTTAGTATTTATTTTAAGGTTGTTGTTTCATTTATTTACGTAAAAGTATAGCTAAATATATTTTTATTCCGTTGTACCCTGGTGTTTTAAACTTTTTTCTATTTATATAAATACATATAAATTATTACCATTCAAATTTTCCGGTACAACAATTGAAAATAGTGATAAGATAGGTGCGGTGACTATTTTAACTTTTTAAAAGATATACTTTTTATATCCATTTCCTAATTCTAACATCGTACCCAGAAAGGTTGATTATGTTTTTTGAAATACGCATTCGTTTTGTTATTTTACATATGGAATGATATCATGTATCAATAAAAAATTTATGACATAATATTATTTATTTAGTTATAAATTTCTGATTTCTTGGGTTGATTAAATTTAATTTTATTACTGAGAAGTGTATTTTTGAATTTTACATTTTTAAAAATGAAATTATGATAAAATTACTTATCTACTTTTTGAATATCTATCTATAGTGAATAAAAAAGTTAATTTCTTTATATAGATATTTGTTAATTTTATGTTCTAAAATTATCATTTTCGTGTATCATTATTCAAATTTTTTTCATATTTCATATATGCAAATTTAATAATCTAATTTATAATTTTAAAAGATGACGACGATTGATAATAACAGCAATAAATTAACAGAACAAAAATTAATTGCTATTTATAATTATATCTTCATTTTGAACATCTAAATTTCGTGATACTTTTATTATTATGGCATTAAAGAATAAAAATCTTTGAAGCAAAAAATGAAAAAACAAACAACATTAGATTAGACAAACTACTCCACCAAAAAATTTCATATTTTAAAAAAGTATAAAAATCAAGCAATTATACTCAAATACATGATATAAACATCATCTATAAAATTTCATAAGTTTTTTTTGTAACAAAAACAGCCTTATAACAGGCTTTCATAATAACATAAACAAGAATATAAAAATTTTTTATTTCTTAATTCTTTAAATACAGAAAACATTGTTTTGTTAGCTTAATTATTTTAATCAAAAAATAATGGAATTTTTACATTCCACTATGATAAGGTAGATGAATGTATTGCTATCTTTTTGATGAATCTCCGAAGTGTATTGTTGGGAAATTTTGTTATAATAACCTGTTTCATCTTTTTATTTTGTGATGAATTTTTTTCTTGAAAAAAAGAGTAATTTTCTGCTGACATCTGAAACGATATTCAGTTTATAATTCTTGTATAGTGGATAATATCGCAACAATTTTTAATTAATCTTTTTCGGTAGTTTTTCAAGTTTTCGAGAAAGCTTAGTTCTGCAATTAGATTGTTTAAATACCACACTTAAACTACCCTCATTTTGTTTATCCTCCTGAAAAGTACTAAAACATTTTGTATGTGTTATTAGAAAACAGTAATAGCTTAAGGAAATCACAAAATACCATTTTAAATTAAAAAAAACAAGCAATAATTCTAGTTAGATATGAAGTCACTTTTCATGTTATAAGT
Organism: Strongyloides papillosus; assembly: GCA_005656395.1. Lineage (NCBI taxonomy): Eukaryota > Metazoa > Nematoda > Chromadorea > Rhabditida > Strongyloididae > Strongyloides > Strongyloides papillosus. The sequence goes on from SRSI01000002.1 coordinate 315,361, forward strand.
AGTATGAAATTAAAGAAAATTTCACATGAAATAAATAGAGAATTATTGTGATTTTCAAATGATAAAATACAAATCAACGATTCCAATTGCCTTTGTTTGTGGAAGTTTTCAACCATAAATTCTTTTATGACGATAGTTTGTGGAACTTCACATGTTTTCTATAGATTCATTGTTACTTTTTTTTTTAAATTAGTTTCACGACTGAAAATAAGTCAGACTTCCACAATAACAAACAATTTACGGTAATTATCATTTTGTAAATTGAATAACAGTTTTTATATGTAACATTGATAAAGAATTCACAAAAGAAATCCCCCCGATTTTTGTCAAGAATAACCACCAATACATATAATTCCAAAATGTAAATTAATTTAAATGTATCACTTCAAGAAACTTTAAATTGTTGCCGCATTGTTACTAAACATTTCTTCAAATGGTTAATTCAGGTATTCCAGCTAAACGTACTAAATTAGAAAATGGAGATGTAGACGAAGATGACTCTCCTGTAAGAAGTTTAAAGAAGGCCCAAGTTGAACAACCATCAAAAGATTGCCCCTTTCTCGCAACTATTGACAGGTATTTTTATTATACCACTTCAATAATTATTTTCCTATTTCCATTTTAGATCTATTCTCGATTTCGACTTTGAAAAACTATGTTCAGTCTCCTTATCCCACATAAACATATACGCATGCCTTGTCTGTGGAAAATACTTCCAAGGCCGTGGTGCCGGATCTCATGCTTACACCCACTCCCTCGACGAAGACCACCGTGTCTTCATCAACCTAACAACCCTAAAATTCTATTGCCTCCCCGACAACTATGAAATCATCGATCCATCCCTTGAAGACATAAAATACGTCCTAGATCCAACATTCACCAAACAACAAATAAAAGACATCGACGATGGTGGAAAGATATTTCGTACCCTCAATGGAAAATCATACCATCCCGGTATCGTTGGTTTGAATAATATCAAGTGTAACGATTACTTTAACGTCATTCTCCATGCTTTATCGCATGTGTCCCCTATAAGGAATTTCTTTTTACAACCTGAGAATTATGTTAATATTATTAAGGGCCCCAGTGATAAGATGCACATTTTGGGGACGAGGTTTGGGGAGACTATAAGGAAATTGTGGAATCCTAGGGCGTTTAAGGCTCATGTATCTCCTCACCAACTCCTTCAGGCTGTTGTTATTTGTTCGGATAAGAAGTTTCAGATTATTAAACAGTCAGATGCTGCGGAGTTTTTGAGTTTTTTCCTTAATGCTCTTCATATCTCGTTGAATGGGACGCAGAAAAGTAACTCGTCGATAATATTTAGGACTTTCAGAGGGAAAATGAAGGAGTATTCAACGAAGATACCGAGTGCTGATTCATCGCCGAACTCTTCAAGGGTGAATGAGGATGATGTAAAGGTGAAAGAGATGCCGTTTTTGTGTTTACCCCTTGAATTACCACCAGCACCGTTGTACAGGGATGAGTTGTTAAATAATATAATTCCACAGGTACCATTGACAATATTGTTACAAAAATACAATGGAATCCTCGAGAAAGAATACAAAACATACAAAGAAAATTTCATTAAACGTTTTGAATTAATTCACCTCCCCGAATATCTTATTGTCACTTATAAACGTTTCCAAAAAAATCAATTTTACGTAGAGAAGAATCCAACCATTATTAATTTCCCCATTTCGTAAGTTTTTAATTATATCGTCGTCAATAATATTTTATGTTTTATTATTCTAGTAATGTGGACTTTTATGATTGTTTATCAAAAGAAGCCAAATTAACTCATAAATACACAACATACGACTTGTTATGCAATATCGTGCATGATGGAAAACCTGATTCTGGAACATATAGAATACAACTACTACATAAAGCTACTAAGAAATGGTTTGAATTAGAGGATATGCATGTAAAAGAGATACTAGCTCAAAGTATAACATTAACAGAATCATACATCCAAATATGGAAATTAAACAGAAAGAAAACAAGAGCAGAGAGAATGGGAGAAGTTCCAAGTGATTAGAAAATTGTACACATTTATATTTATTATATTTTTTTCAAATTAATTTGAACTACCACAATAAAATGAATTGTATTATTTGTACATTTCATTTCCTCCCTCTCCATCTACAAATACAATTTATTTTTTATAAAAGAAAAAAAATTAAGAATTAAAAGTTTTGTTGTTTGCAGAAAATTATCGATGAAGAATAGAAAGTCTATTCATTCATAGACAGATGCATTTTTTTCTAACAAAGAGGAAATATTTTCTAATAATCTTTCTACAAAACTAACAAGCTATATGTGTTGTCACGATTCACATATATTTTCAAATACACTTATTTTGCAGCCTACCATCCCTTTTCATTTGTACACTCTCCATCAATTTTCATGTTTCTAATCTTTTCACATTTTTAAAAAGGATATAAAGTATTGTTTTCTTTATTATTAACTTTACCAAACACATCATTATATCTTTATTTTTAAACAAGTCAATTGATATTTTATACTATATCTATCATTAAAAAATTAAAATTATTTTAGTTAGTTGATTATTTGGAGGAAGTATTTGTGGAGATAATTTAATTATATTCTGGTGAATATTATCATCCTCATTATATTATAAATTTTATACTTATTAATGTATTTATATAAAAAATGCACATGTATATATAATATAATAAAATCATTTTTATTTTTAGCTTTACAACAGGTGTACATTAAAATACATGTACACATTTCATTTCCATTGATTAAATTTTTTATACATATTCTAAAATGATATTTAAATCAAACAAACAAATCTTTAAGTTTTCTCATATAAATTACACCACCAAATAGCATTTTTATTAGATTTAACGCTATAAGCAGCTTTAATATAATGTAAAAGTAGAATTTTGACAATTATCTTCAAAATACTCGTTATAAGATGATTTTAAAAAATAGTTAAAATAAATCAATCTCAATATTCACTCAAGGTCATTTTTGTATATATCCATTCTTTTATACAAACATATACTTTTGTTTTTACTTTCCTTTTCAAAATATTATATTTTTATCACTTTTTATTAAAATATACATGTATGTATTATTTAATAAAACCAATACTTGAATAATATATTATGTAATTCATTATTTTTATTATACCTATATTTGTGGTGCTTCTAATAATATTGTTATTTAAAATTGTTTATACATGAAAATAATTTGTATAATGAAATTAGTAATATAATATATAGGCAAGAGAGAAAAAAAACAACGTATTTTTGATGAAGACATGATGTGTAAAGTTTCATCTCTAATGAAAATACATTGATTTTGAAGTAGTTAAAAGTTTTTTTTTTAATTGGTATCATTGAAAAGTGACATAATGGAAAGAAAAAATTAGTATTGTAATTAGATGAATGTAATACAAAAATGTATAAATGAAAATCTTCAAATGGTAATACCTGTTGTTAAAGGTTAAAAGTTATTCCATTTAACAATAATATTTTGACATTTATATATTTTAATATATCTAATATATTGTATAGATATATCAATTATTACATGAAAGACAAATAGGAATATATATATGTACATGTATGTGTTAAAAAATGTTAAATAACTTTTGCAATAAAATTTTAGAAAGTATATAAATAATTATTGTGGGTGAAAAAATTTCCTTTTTAGCATAGATATTTTTTGACAGGCATTTTAATATTTTCATATATTATATAATAAATTTTTTATGTTATATAAATAATCATGATTATTATTTTAATACCCATTAAATAATATTTAATTAATCACCATAAAATATCATTAAAATATCATCATTATATATTTATAGATTTTTTATCAACGATATCAAAATAAATTTAAAAATCAAAGTCCTCATTTATAATCTTTACTCTCTAATTGCATAATGGACAAAAATTATCATATTCCAGACATTTCAAAATCAAAAGTCCACCACGTGACGACAATTTGCCACTCATTTTGACTTTATCTTATTATTTGCTTTAAAATAACTTATAATGACAGATAGTAAATATATAACTTATAACTACTCCACTATAAACAAATTTTATCTTAATTATATGTATTTTGAATTGGAGGAGAACTTGAAACGTGATTAATTAAAGTATTTTTTTGATTGTCTACTAATCATTATCTTTATACATTCTTTTCTTTTGTCATTTTTAACTTATTTTTCTTGACCAAACTGATAAAAGGTAACTTTTATTAGTAAAGCGTGATTATTAATCTTTGAAGGAATGATAAGGGATCATAGATACAGTTTGATTTTCGGTGCCTACATCCCTACAAAAGGAAGGACTTTGGAACCGTTTGTTATTACTAATACTTTTATACTCCCATAAAATGTAATCTTTATTTTTAATTTTTTGGGTATATACTACAAAATAAACTACATGTATTTTTGTATATTTATACACTTACGAATGAGACACACTGAATAATTAAAGTATCTTTCATTTTTCCTTATCAAAAATTAATTTAATTTCTTTCTATTTTAAGTATCATGTAACAAAGTTATAATCTTTACTTCTACAGTCAATTTTAAACTATTTAAAAATAGAATAGAATTTTACACATATTATTGATAAGAAAGAATTCACTTTAGTTTGATTTCATTTAATAGTATTATCCATCCCTAAGTGCCGTAAACTACGTAATAAATTTATTATAAAATACTAATTCTCTCATTACTACTATCACTCATTGATCTATAATATACAAAGACATTTTTAAAACTAATCTGTAATTCCTCTACAAACATCTGTTACTAAAATCACTATAGAGATGCTTTAATAAAATCGTGACCAAATAACAGAAATATGAAGTTAGAACACACGTGGTACGAGTGATATATCAAATAAAAGGTTTTTTTAATAATATATTTGCTATTATTGATGGAGTAGAAGGAAAATTTCTATCTATCAATAAATATCCCTCATTTAGTTCTCAATATAAATGATTAAAAAACAACTATATATAAATATACCATGTATTTATTTATCAAGATTTTATCTATTTACTCAGTGGAGAGAAAGTTTGCCATTTTATATTTAATGACGCATCTGTTTATATTCTTTATTTATATATAGGTTAAAAAGCAAAACATAGTATTTAATGTGATGTGACTTTAAAGCAACTTTTTTTGGAAAAATCCTTATTATATTTCAAAACAATGATTACGTCGTGGGAAACTGTCTTTTTAGTTTTTTTAACTAATGTTTATAGTGTTATCATTATTTTTCCTATCAGTCTTGTACCTCTAACGACTCTATTAGTATACTGTTTTTACCTCACTCATTCCCTCTAAACTTGATTATGACGTAAAAAATTATATTAAATATTTACAATTTAGAGAAATCCAACTCATATGGTTGTTTTAATAATAAAATAATATTAAAGTGTTGTTTATAAGAATTCTATAATATTTCCATTACAAAATATAACTATCCTATTTCATTGAATTTAACTCTTATCCATCTATGTAGTTAGAATAATTCTATACATATTTAACCAGTGACAAAAAGCTAAACCCACTCCAAATTATCGATAATCGTCAATAACATGCTTCTTTCTATTATATTAAAATAAATACATTTATTAAAGACACTCTCTTTGCCAATCATGTCATGTGCCCTTAACAACTATATCAAATATTTTTCCTCTTTCGCTATTAATAAAACCATTTATTTGTTGTCTGAGCAAAAAATCATGGGACAAAAAAATACATCACTTCCGTAATGATGATTATTTACCCATTATTTAAGCTTTGTTTTCCACATAATAAAAAGATTAAAAATTATTACTACCATACATATACGAGATAGGGGAGCAATTTTTAACACAGTTACCTACTATTAAGGTAGTGTGATTTTGAGAGACTAACATGTTTTATTAGTTATTAAACTTGTTTTAAGCTATAATTTGGTGTTTTTATCTATTGAGTGATGTTATTTTATTGTATAATTTATGCGCGAAGCTCTTTTGGTCAATAGACTTTCTCTTAGTGCATTATATTCCTTAAATAGGAGATAGCAAGTTTAATTTTTGGTGTTGTATGTAGAGAGATAAGCTCTTTGATTTTACTTACATATATTCTCTCTTGCTCATCTTATTTATGAGAAGTGTATAGTAAAGTAGAAATTTTAGAAGTAAATATTTTTCTATTTATACTTTTATCAATTTCGTAGTATCCCGTAGTACTTCGTAGTAATTAGGGTTAACATAATAAATTTTCCTCGATATTCCTAATAGTAAACAAAGAGGAAGTTTTTTTTATCTCCTACGATAACCCAAGACAAATTCTATTTTTAATATTTAATAATATCTAAAGTAAAGAGAAGTATTTAAAGTACACTTAACGTACATGTGATTAGACAATATTTTTCAAATAAGAATTTTATTGCGTCACCTAAATAATAATATATTAACTTTATGTGTACTTTTGTTTAAAATTTTAATAAAAAAGAGCTTTGATCGGTTATTTATTTGTTTTTATGTACGCGACAATATTTATTGAAGGTGCAATTTGATGTCTTATTCATTTTTGATTTTTAGTTAATAAAAGAATGTCGGAGTATATTTTGAATTCTAACAATACGTATAATATGGATCCCTATTATAATAGGGATTGCCATTGGATGAAGTCTTTGAATACACCTATGTATCCTACGACCTCGAATGCTATACAGTTGGATCCTTTGATTATGAGTGAAGTTATTAAGAAGTTCACACTTATTGCTCCAATAAAAAATGCCCTCTCTGCAAGAGTGAGTTTTTAAAAATATAATCCAAATGATTATGATTTAATTTGTAGAAAATAAACAACCTAAGTTATATTTGCGTAGCAAGTGGATTGGCTATAAACACAGAACTCCACATCGAGATAAAACACACCAATGCAAGTGACGGTGACTTCAGACCCTGTTTCACTGTTCAAGGTTCAAATATGAAAAACATTGAAGAGGCGCTGTCATACATAAACCTAATAATAGATAAGTCAAGAATGATAACAAAACTTGACATTGTAATGGAAATTAATGACTTATCTATTTTTAACCAACTCCTCCAACCAGTTTTGGAAAGTGATAAATGTATCTTGACGCACCTGTTACTTCGTAGACGGTATTGTGGTCAGAAGTTACCGATTATTGTAAATTTAATAAAAAAAAATAGAAAAACGTTAAAACAAATAAAAAGAATTGGCCTGTCTGAGGCTGTTGAGTGTTTTAATGAGGATATAAATCTAACCTCATTATCGATAATGAATTTTGATATTGTAAATAACGGAGATTTCGAGGATGATGAGCTAAATGACCGATCAAGGCAGATGATGTTTCAATTAGGAGAATCCGGAGGAACCTTTTCACACCTCTCCTACACAACATATACAGGTTTTGATCTCACCAACACTTCAATATTGGCTATGCTAAAAAAATGTCGTGTAAAAAGTTTAAAAATAACAATGCAAAAAGGATCCCCAATCTCTGGTTGTTTGTATACCAAAAGTCTTTTGGATGATTTACTTGAATTGGAATTGATAGGAGATATTGTTAAGCCTACCGGGGACCTGAATATTTTGTTCCCTAATCTTAGACATTTTTTATATTCGAAAAAGAATCTTGCTCATGGTCCACTTAACTAGATGGTTGGAGATACAGGATTATTTATTATGTATTTTTGATCTAATAATTATTGGTGATGTCAGAGAGTATATTCATTGTAGACAAATAATTTTGGGAAAATATTTGATGTTTCTGGTTAGACATCGGTTAAATACAAAAGCATGTACATTTTTTTCTTCTTCTAATAAAATATTTTAACTGTGAATTGTTTTTTTTTCTATATACAGGGTAAGCGAAAAGTCAAATGACAGTTTTACATAAAATGTTTAATAAATTTTTTTACTTTATTAAATTTTGTGATATTATATTTATTCGGTAGTATTATTTGTTTTCCAACAAATTTCAAGATCGTTTTTGAATATTAATTTTAAAGAAAATCATAGTTATTTATGTAAATGATATATTTTTCTTCACATTTTAATACAGAAAATTAAACATAACTTTTTTTCTGAAAAAGTAATTTTCAAAAATATTATTACTCATTCGATGGTATAACTTCTTTTCTATAAAGTATACAGAATTCATAATTAAAAGTTAATTATAGTAAAGTTACAGACGTTTTTATAGTTAACATTTTTTTGCAATTAGCAAGAACAAGTTTAGAAACTAAAAATAAAATCCGATCTTGATAATAAACAGCAATTAGCATTTAGACCTAAAAAAAGTCACAATCAACAATATAACATAAATATTTGTTCTTCATTCTTTCGTAAAATATTTAAAAGTTGGAAAATTTATATTGAATCTTTTTTAATGTGAACAAAAACACCCGCAATGTTTGAAGTTTTATGTTTTTACCTACTATTGACTTTAAATAATGGCTTTTTATGTATTTTACTGAATAGAAGTTGACTATGAAATAGTTATGATATTGTAAAAATGTAAGAATCTTAAAAATTACAATAGTTTTTGAGGAGATGAATTTTTATTTTATAATAAAAAAATTGGACTCACATAAATAACTATAACTTCATCTAATCTCACGCTTTTTCGAACAATCTTTGAATACGTTGTAGAAAACAAGTAAAGCTAACGATTAAATAAAATATTATGAAATTCTATAAAGCACAAAAAAAACTTGTTAAACACTTTACGCAAACTGTGATGTGACTTTTGGCCCACCCTGTAGAATACAAGTACTTTTGATAGACAAAAAAAATTTTTATAGGTATTTTCAAAGTGGATATATACAATCAAAAGGGAATGTGAACATTAGATATAGAAATATAAATTAGATATGTATGCATGCATTGCGTTAATTGCTATCACTTATTCTTTTATGTATATTGTTACAATATTTACAAGTTTTTCTTTAACAATGAATGTAGAATATATATATTACTTCAATTAATTTATATTATATTAGATTTATCACCTAGTATATTCGAACTTTCTCGATATTTCTAAATTTTTATTTGGAGTAAAGATATACCTTTAAGCGAAGTTTAGAAAGTTCCAAAAAAATAGGTTTAAGTTATAAAAATACATGAAAAGAAGTTTATAGTAATTATTTTCGTTTATACAACTAGTAGTGATTTTTTTAATTGTTATGATTTTTTTCGCTTGTCTAAGACGTAATAACTATTTAATTGTAATGATTTTTTCGTATTAAAATTGAAGGCATATTAATTTTAGGCTCTTAAAGGTTTCTAAGATGAGGAAGGATAAAGCGAAAACCGCTCCTACTGAGAAAATGAACAAAGAGGAAAAAGAAACCAGTAAGGGAGACGCAACCGATGATGAAGTATATAAGGTGGCATTCAACGTTTGTGTTGAAGTTGTGAAGGGTCTTAAATGTAAATATTTTGGCAAGTGGGAGAACTACAGGCACACTTTGATGATATGTGGGAGCAATTGAGAATTATGTCGTAAGTTTTTTGTCTTAAATCAACACGATAGTATGACTTTTCCTTTCAGAATAATAAAAAGACTATTGACGAGTTCTGGTGGGCATGACGTAAAAATCCCCAGAGAGTATGCAAAACTTTAACGAGAGGTTTGATACAATAGAAGCACCTACAAACACTAAAAAAAATATCTCCCTATAACTAATAAGTTTAACTGTAAAATATGTATATAATTGTAAAATATTGTATTTAATTGTAATATATGTAGATAATTGTAATTACGTATTTATTTTTGATGATCTTTACTTAAAAATTTGTACTTAATAAATGTATTATTATTATTCTATTCCGTATTTTGATAGTTTTAGTTTTACTTTAAATTTAATGCATGGAGAGTTGCTTTCATCGATGTTAAATCTTTTTGGATTTTTGTACATTGAATAGACACATCTTAGTCGATTCTGTTCGTTTATTACATCATAGTCTTTGTCACCGTAAACTTTTGGGTCGTAATATGGTAATGCACCGTTGTATTGAGTTGGGGTACAATCACAAGGTTCGGACTTCCACATTGTTGACCAGTTTGGTTGCCATGAATGATTATGGGGGATACCTTCAAAATTTTCAACCATATTTTTACACGTTATTGTTTTTTCTGGGCCTGCAGATACGTTGAAGTATGAGGTGAACCATTTATATGCCTTAATTCTACGGTTCTCCCCAGCACCTCCAACAATTTCCTCTATCTCCTCACCAGAACATTCATTGTTAATAACTAAAGATGTTGGACCAAAAACACTACCTTTATAACCTTTTTTTCTGTTTTTCAAACTTGATAACCATTTACCAGTAATTATGGAGTGCATTGATGGTTTTGGTGGTTGCGGTGTCATGTAAAACCACATTGATGCCAACATAGCTAATGGTGGGTCCATTTTAGTCATTATCAAGTTTGGATTATTCAATAAATCAACATCTATTTTTTGAGAATGTAACCAATACTGGAATTGGCCATAATTATAATTCCAGGATAATTGTAGTGGACCTCTACCGAAATAACAACCTTTATTCATCTCCACACCATCGATAGTTTTCTTCTTTTTATTGCATGGATACCAAAATTTGGAATCCGGTGTCTCACTGCAATATCTTCCTTTATCAGTACAATACTCACCATCTTCGACAGTGTATGTTTTGTTGGGTCTGAGGAATTTTGAATTTTGACCACCCTCAAACCAGTGGTAGAGGCCTCCTTGGTAGAAACATTTTAATGCCTCATCTTCTGGTAATGAAACATTGAAGTAATTGTAATTGTTTTCACCAGTCTCTTGGATTAGATGGGCAAAAAATGTAGCAACATCCCTTTTTTGGATTACCTCTTTATCAACACCGTTGACTTTTTGTGAGGACCCACCAAATTCTGGGAAATATCTCGCAGCAATTATGAAAGCCTCATATGAATATGGTAAACATGGATGTGGCCCTAAACCTAGATTAGCCCTTGGAAAAAGATCATTAAAAATCTTCCTCCTAAACCACTTCTCAATAGGACTTCTCGGCATTTTATTAGGATCTCTCGCTATCTTACACCCATCTTTGGGATATTCTCCATAAACCTCATGTTTAGGACACTCACAAAAGACATAAAAAATAAAAATAAATACTAACACAACAACACAAAATATATTCATGACAAAATACTAGGATTCCTCAAAGACATTAAAACTCATAAAACAAATATAAAGAGAAAAATGTTATTAATTTTCTAAATAAATTACTAGAATGGATAAGTTTCTTAATTATAAACAAGTTTCCTACATAATCCTCTATTTTTACCACCTTAAAGTAAATGAGTGTGTGTGTATGTGTACAAAGAAAGTCAAAATAATATTTACACAATCCTATTTATCTAACCTCCCTCCTTTTTTCTGTCCCACTAAATTTTCCTTTTTCTTATAACTTTCTGTATCAGTTATCGTGACTGGATGGTCTGGTATTTTTGTAAATATGTTGTAGGGGAAAAACAATTTTTTCTACTGGTGTGGTAGAATGATATTTATTAATATATTATGCAGGATAACACAGTTTTTTCCAATTTATCTATCTGTATTTATATGTTTTTTTGGAGACTGTTGTGGTGAGTTAAGAAGTTTTAACTTGAAAATATCATTACTATTGCTATTGTTGTGAAACCTAAGAAGGATGCTAATGTTTTCGAGAAGCGGTTATCTTCATTCTCCCTCTCTGGTCCAAGCATTTCAAAGAATGTTATATAAAGAAATGTTCCCATTGAAAATCCAATAAACACCGTCGAGAGTTGATTCTTCAACAACACATCCATATCCGAACTCTGTATAAGAATACCAATAATCGAGAAGATTGGTGATGTGATAGCAAAAATAAACACAAATATGACAACAAGTATTGGTCTGTTGGAGTGACACCGTGTTAACCTAACACCAACTGAGAATGAAACAACAGTCTTGTGAACGATTAATCCAATAAATAATGAGACTATTGTTACGTTTGTTGGTTGGACACCGAAAGCGAAACCTTCTAGTGAGGAGTGGATTATTAGGGCACAGATGAAGGAGAGGGTTTTGACGATTTTTTTCCGTTCTTCATGATCGAATTTGTGCCGCAGGTGGGAGTGGCCTTCTGAGTGGATTTCACAGTCGTCTGTTTGGGTGTTTCTCCTTGTTATGGCTGTTGATTGGTAGTTTGGTATGTCTAATATTTGGGGGTTTCTTGTTATCATTGTTTGGTCATGGTGTTTTACATGTGCATGTCCAATTTTGTGTGTTAAGTATTCCAATACGTCAATGACAAAAAATCCACCAACAACGATAACTTCAATGATTGGATAATCAACATTCCATTCTCCGTAACTTTTAACTATTTCTAAAGAAGCATTGGCATCTGGATAAAGATCAAGAAAGACAATACCCAAGAATACACCACCAGAGAAGCATGTTAGCAAAGTAATAATTAAAGTTGGTATCTTTGAGGTAGCATGACTGTGACCAGTACAAGAAACGGCATCATGTCTCAGCAGGGACCGTACTAACTAAATATGAAATAACAAAAGTTTAAAAAATAAATATAATAGTTATTATTAAATTACTTTAATAGGAATCAATCCAAAAATCATATTAACTGTAAACATTACAGCAATCAAAATACATTTCAATGTGTCAGCTTCCATTCCTTGATAATCCTACAAAAAAACAATCTTAGTATAAAAATTTGAATAAATTTAAAAAAAAAATCAATCAAGTTTACTAATATATACAAATATATGTTATTAAATCAAAAATGATAACGTCTACCATTTATGTAAATCACTTATATATTCCTTACACCAACTTAAAACAGTGATAAGGCATTAATAAATGATTATTAATAATTAACCTTATCAGGGGAGGAATAAAGATATTAAAACTAAGAAAAAAAGAACAATAATAATCCTAGGTACATTTATTGTGCTTTTTTTAATAATTTTCTTGATACATTCCTTAAAATGTTTTAAAGGATGATCATTGCATCAGACTTTGATGGTACTATTGATAAGAATAACATTTTTTCATTTTATAGTTCTACGTAAACTAACGTTAAAAATTAAATTGATTATAAAGTATATTATCTGTAACAAAATGAAGTCTGTTACTGTTAACATAGAAAAATTATAGGATGATTGGAAAATAAACTAAAAGAAGTATCTTTAACCCTATTATTTCCACAAAATCTTCTCCATTACTAAATGATTATAAGATGAACTTTATTTAAATAAAAAAAAACAAACAAACTTTATGATTGTGTTATCTTTTTATATAAAAATATACATGTATATACACAAAAATAATAAAAAAGAATACAAATAAGTTAAGTTGATTATTGATTAAAAGTGTAGAAAAAAAATCTTATTGATAAGTAAATCTCCCAACAGAATCGGGAAAGATTGTTTTTAATGAATCACTGAAATCTAACTCCTTACCAGATTCATTAAAAAACTTAGTGTTCTTGATATCTACTTTTATGTCGGGATTTTGTTTGAAGAACTCGTCTACACACCTCCCGAACATCCAGGATTTAGAGACGAGGGCACCTCTAATCTTCTGATTTGGTGTTGTTAGAAAGACAACAAACCTCTCCTGTTCTGGTATCCCGACCTTGGAGCCACGCATTTTTAACTTCATCGTTTCATACTTTTCCATTTTTAATCTTTCACCCTCCGTAAGAGTTTTAACCTTTTTAGCTGTTGTGTTTTTATCGGCTTTTTCCTTTTCATCCTCTTTGATTTTGTCAATAACGGCTTGGGGGAGGGTTGTTTTTTTTACTTCAGTTTTTGGTATACATTTACATTCATGTCCCTCGGGGTTTTTGTGGTTTAGACAGAAGTTGAGATTACAATAGGTACATTCGATCCTTGTGATTTCTTTGTTGTTGCAATTCTCTGCTGAACACATGAATACTTTCATGGGATTCTTTTTGGCATCTTCATCAGGGATTTGTCTGCCTTCTAAATCGCACCCATGACTAAATCTATGTTTTCCACAATAATAACTAGCACAAGTACCACACAAAAATGGAGTAAAATCGAGTTGATTACATGAACTCAATGAGCAGTGTTTTCCAAGATCAGGTAATTCGGCCATCTAAGAAAAAAAAATTAATATAAGTCTTTTTGTACTATCAAAACACATCATCAACTAATTAACATTTATCTCCACTCAGAAAAATAATCACCTCAAACGTTTAATCCCAAACAGAAAATAAAATTACAAATAAACATTTCCCCACTAAATTAGCATTGAGAAAAATTTGTAAATTACTCTTCATTCCCCTACAAAATACTTATAAATGAATCTCCTACGACTCTCACTAACGTTAAGGTACGTCTTCAAATCCCAAAAACACTCTCTCAATTTTCAGGTTACAAGCAAAAATACTACCCGTAGCTCCAATTCACCTCAATGCAGTGATCCAACAAAGAGTAGCTAGGAAGGATGTTAAAGGACATCAAAATGGTAACAGAAATGTACTGAAAGTCAATTTTGGGAATGATAAAATAGTAATCAAAAAAGCGGAATCAATTAAGAATGAACAGAGTAAAATGATCGTAAAGCATGTGTCTAATTTAGTGGGAAAACCAAAAACACTATTTGAGTTGTTAGACAAGATGGAGTACACAAATAGAGGTGGTTCAATAACAATGGAGGATTTTGCTAAAATGTTAAGTGACAAGGAGTTTGATTTGAATTTGTTGTCTGATAGGCAGGTTGCCTTGATTTTTAGAGCCTCCGGAGATCTGGCTTATTACTGCGACTCTGAATTTAAGGATAAATTTACGAATAAATACTTTGATATTTTACAGAAAAGGAATGTTAAGTTTGGAGTTTTGGGTTTGAATGGTTATTTTAAGACAAAGCTTGAGAATGGAAATCCAATATCTATGGGGGAGTTTTATGAACTTTTGTCGAGATATGAAGTTGAACCTAATGTGGAGACATTTGAAATCCTCGGTGATTATTTTGCCAAGAGAGGTGATAGTAAGAATGTTTATGATTTGATTAGTTCGATGAAGGAAATTGATTTGTCACCTACAATCAAGATGTTTACTGCGCTAGTTGAGTCATTGGTCATGTCCAACCAAATAGAAAAAGCCAGGAGTGTCATTTCATCTTTTGAAAACAAAAGAATTCTCGGTAACATAAAGGACTTGAAATTAGCTTTCATCAACGGTCTAGCTGGATCTGGTAAATTCGATCTCCTTTCCAAAGAAATCCAAGAATTTAAGGAAAGTTCTGTATTACCAAAAGATAGAAACGATTACCTACTACTCCAACCACTTGCATCATTCGCCAACACCACCGACAATGTGGAGCAGATAAAGAAAATTAGGCAACTTATACCACCAATAAAAGTGAATGAATCCTCAATGGACTACGATACGGAACTTCACAAGTTTTATAGCAAATGTTGTGATTTGATTGAGAGTAAAAAAATCGGTGAGGCATCGATTCTTCTTGATGTCTTACCACAATCATTTAAGGAAAAATCAGGAAGAAGGGTTATAAGTAATTTAAATAAGATGACTCTTGGTGAAAGTGATAGTACAAGTATTTTGGAGGATGTTGCCTTGTTGAAGGAGTATAACATCGTTGAGAATCCATTTATCTCAACGTTAAGTCGTTACGATGGAATGGATAAGAGTAAATTCTTTGAAATTTTTGAAAAGTTCAGGGAAACTGATGAATTCGAGGCATTAAAAGATAGATTTTTCGTAACCAAAGCTAATATCAAATATTTGATAAACCAATTTAATGGCACTCAAAGTGAGAATGAAAAAGTTGAGATCTTTTGTAAGGTATTTCCAATGATAGGTGATTATGATCGAAAAAACCTTAGTGAGAGTGAGAAAATCCAACTAATTCGTTTGGGAAATTCTTTCGTTGATTTAGTAATAAATAGCAATTTAAATTTAACTGAAGGAATCGTTGACAATCTGAAACCTCGCGAAGCTGCAAGATTCATGAAAAGTGTAGTGAGATCACTCCTTAAATCTAAAAACTATGGGGATCTTCAAAATGTCTTGGATATCGTTCTAAATAAGAGACTTTATGTTGATGTTTCAAATGAAACTTTGGATGTTGTTCAAAAAATCTTAACAGATAAAAAATCAGATAAAACAGCTTTCTTACCATGTTGTTCTGTTTTATCTGGCGTTTATTACAATAAAGCAGATAATTTTAAAAAAAATGCTGTTATTAAAATTTTGACTAATGTTATTTCAAATATACATATATCTGATGAGTCACTTTCTTTGATGGTTGAACGATGGGTTGATGAAAAAAGGATTATTCTTACTAAAGATCAAATGAATCACATATCAGGAGTTTTGAATTCTAAAGGACTAGTTTCACGTAGACGGTACCTTGAGATGCTTACAGAAAAATCATCCACCTACCTAAGATGGATTGGAATTAAAGATATCAGAGTTCTAGAAAGAGAATTGGTACATTTAGAGGGACTTGAAGATGAGAAAGGAAAAGGTGTGGCTGAATTTTTACGTACAATCATCCTTGGAAAATACATTCAAGAGACTCCTCTAAATCATGTAGCAATATTTGAACATTTGAAAAAAGTTTACGCTTCCGACAACATAGACAATAAAGAAAAAGTAAGACATATTCCATCACTATTAATGAGGTCACTGGTACATAATAATGAAAACAACCTAGCTGATGACTTGTGGAAGATTGAAGGTATAAAGTTAGATACATACGCAATCCTCCTTTATGCTTTTAATCTTTTCATAAGAAATGAAAAAGATAAAATGGATAAGACACTTGATTTTATTAAGTACAATGCTAGAGTTATAGATGACACCACAACGATGGCGATGTCAAATTTCATACCAGAAGTTGAGAAAGAAAAAATACAGAAATTCGCAGATATAATTGTTGAGAGATTTAATGTTAGTAAAAGTACAGCTGATAAAATATCTCTTAAAAGTTACCAGAATAACTTTGAAAGGTTGATGAATGAAAACAAACTAGAGGAGGCATTTGAGGTTGCAAAGGTCATTGGAAGTATAAACCAATCACCATATGGACAAATTGATATTATGTCAGCTTCCATTAAATCTTCCAACACAAAACTGTTTGGTGAGGTATTGAATTGGGTTAGGGGATTACTAAACAACTACTCAGCATACATTGATGCTTCTATAGCTTTACTGGAGAATGGCAAACAAGAGATAGCTGAGAACACCTTAAAAAGTATTCATAACGTCATGCTAAGTGAAAATAGGGTAAATTTTATAGTTCAAAGAGAAAAACAACTCAATAATGTAGATGTATTGAAATTTTTACTGAGATTTATTAGCCAAAAAGACTGGGTAACTGATGAAATGATAAACACCTCTCTCTCCGCCATACTAGAAATTTACGGTAAGTGATATCAATGAATAATTGTTTAATGTTTTTAATGATATTTTATAGAGAAACAAAATTCGATACCAGAGATATTGAAGTTTAAAGAAACATTGGTAAAAGAGAAATTCCCATTCACTGCTAAGGCTGATTTGTTGTTTAAAAAATATTCTTAGATTATCATATTATTAAACATTAAACTATAGGATGATATATATATACATATTATAATAATTGTTATTGTTACATTTTAATTGATATTTTACACAATAATAGTTTGATTCACAGTTATTTATAAATTATTGTTGAAATTTCTAGAAGTATAAAACACTGTAAAAATGTTGATATAAATTGTGAGGCTCCTCGATACGAGATCAGTTTTAATAATGAGCTATACTCCATACTTATTAGTTATTTCTGCAGCTATCTTCTTTGCCTACGAAAGCCCATATGTTGGTATAACCTACCCTGAACAACAATTTTTAAGGGAAAATGAAGGGAAGTGGAATATGAATAACTACTACAATCCTTATCACGGTTTCCACCAAAATGGACAAAACATCTCCAACGATGCATTTACCTTCCTCAGTACATTCATCAACCAATACGACATCATGGCTATGTACTTTTTCAAATCAAAAGGCTTCGATCCCGAGACTGCTAAAACTTTTTGCACCGAACAACAACCTATTGTTTATAGAAGTCCTTACCTTAATTACTATTGTAGTTATATTAATGGAACCATCGAAGGACCTAATGCCCCAAAGACGGTTGTTGCTCCGGAAACATTAAATAATAATACTAATAAAAATTGATTTATTCTTATAAAACTTAATAAAATAATATACAAGTGTTTAAGGTTTATTTTACAAAATTAAAAAAATATTAAAGTATTTAAATCAATCTAACATGCCTCAGTTTCTGCTTCACTCTTCGCATCCTCCTTCACAGCAACTTCCTCAACTTTATCCTTCTCCCTATTCATCTTAGCATTCAACTCAGCCTCAGAATTAGGTCTAAGACTCAACTTTCTCCTCTCACTATAACTCTGTACAATCCCAAGCAAGGCAGATCTACAAACAATACTAACATTAATCATAAGATTTGGTTTATTGAGATCAACTCGGAGGTGTTTGTAATTCTCCTTCATATAGCTACCGATCATTTCTATAACCCAATTTTTCTTAATTTTCCCATTGTTACGAGATCGGAAATTTATAGCAAAGGTTGGTCTGAAGTCTACCCATAAGTCTTCTCTGAAATGGTCATCGATTAAAGCCTTGATGTTCTCCTCTATGGTTGTTTCGTTAACCTCACATGTTACCTCTACTGGCTCTATCCGTTGGAGGTACCTTGTGTTTAGAGATTCCTGGCATTTGTGTACAATTTTATCACAAATATTATATATATCCTTTGAATTAGTTATTTGAGGTGTCGTGAGGAATATACTGTTCTTGCAACCTGTAGGTTGTTGGCGTGACCATAATTTGTTTCCCCTCTTACTTTTATCATTCTCTGCTGCTATCTCTTTGGCTAATGCATCAACTATATCCTCTTCTTTCTCCTCTTTAGGGTTGTTTTCTTCGCCTTTTGTCTTGTCATCTTCTTCGATTGATGTGTTAACTAATCCCATCTCCTGGACTGCATCGTCGATTAAACTTTTCGCCTCACCCACAGCCTGTTTTTCATGCCCATCACAGGTGAAGAAGAGACCAAATATCCCGGATTCAACCCTTTTATTCGCCCCAACATTGTGGTTGTATGTCTGCTTTCTCTTCTTAGTCGGCGGCCCACCCATATTAAAATTTCCACTATAAACAAATTAAATAAGTAAATTTCAATGACAATAATAATTTAAAAATAATATAAAATACAAAATTCTAAAAAGACGTGACTCCAAACATACATCCCACATAGAATGTGTACATAATTCTTACATTCCAGCTCTCCTGCTACGTATGCAAAAAATTGCAACCACATAATTTTATTAATTACTCCTACTCTCCTCAAAATATTTACCATTCAAATTAGGCATGGGTCTTTGTAAGTGCCCCAAAAGGAAAGTTACAACCTTATTCTGTTATGAACACCGAGTTAATGTTTGTGAATATTGCATGATAGATAATCATAAATCAGTACGTCTTCAGATGATATGGGAGAGTGTTTGTTTTATTTAAATTTTGTTTTTTTTAGTGTGTGGTACAGACTTATCTTGATTGGTTATCTGATAGTGGATATGATTCTTTTTGTATTTTGTGTAATCAATCATTCACTGAAAGGGATACTATTAGATTGAAATGTTTACGTAAGATTAGATCGTCATGGAAATAAAGTTATCGTTTACGTTGTTTTTAGATTTATTTCACAAAGATTGCCTTCATGCAAGGGAGGCAAATATGGCAAATGATACGAAGGTGGAATCGCGAAGATGTCCTAAATGTAACGATAAAATATTTCCAGCACAAAATCAAACTTCTCCAACAGTAGAAGTGTTAAAGGTATGGTTGGCCACAACAAATTGGGGAAGACAAGGTCTTGGTTTACCGATAGATAGTTCTATTAACGATAAAGCCATTCCTCCACCACCGACATTCAATGAGAAGGCAATACATGAGGGACCTCAGGAACGTACACAAACACCAACAGTGATTAATATGGATGGTAGAGTAGATAGTCCACAGATGGGGTATAACAATAAACCACATGAGAGAAGTTACTCCTCCAGACATGGAGCATCATCCATACCATCTTTTAACTATGAACCATTCACCTCACAGACGACACACCTTCTGAACGATGAAGAAGAGGTAAAATATAAGAAGAGATCAATAAAAAACAAGATTAAATATTTCCGTTTCTCCAAATTCAGGAAACCCTTAATTTATTTTTGCCTTTCCGTTTTCGCCGTATACTTTTTCGTTCTTTTTCTATCACATTTTGTAGAGAGAGAAGAATAGGTGATTATGTAAATTAAATATTTATTTAAATTAGATCATGGATTTTTCATTTATATTATAATCTTTATAATCAAATAACCTTTTATTTTGGAGACCTATCGTCAATTGGGAATATGAAGAATGTAATGGATTTTTATTAACAAATGAACATAGAAATATATATTATTGTTATTGTTATATAAGTATTATGGATTATAAATAAAGTATTTATATAAATAAATAAAAAAACAGTTTAAAAGTTATACAAATTTAATGTACAAAATTACAGTGATATTTACACAAATAATTTAATTTCTAAAAGTTGTCTCATGTAAATATATGAAAGATGTTTTAAATGTCATTTATATTATATTTTTTGATAAATATAATGTGACTCCACAAATGATGCTTTCTTTTTTGTTGTTTTATTGATAATGAAAATGTTTTTAATCTATTACAGTGTCTAATATGATGTTAATCAACTATTGATAACTATAATTCATCTAAAGTTATATTGAGTTACTCAAACAATCTCTCTCTTTAATTTGGGTGAACGACAACTTTTATCATCAAATTCACAACCATTCCTTTTTATTTACCTTCCCCAATAAAATAATGTTAACTAAAATTATTTTTTTAAATTTCCTAAAAAATACTTGATACAAAAAATATTTTCTCGCCATTTCCAGTCTCCTTCTGTACTAAAATCTCAACACGAACCACTCCACTAAACATTGGTGATATTATTCTTTAGCATCTCCTATTTATTACTACTACATAGCCGTCTTATCAAAAATTTTTTATTTACACTTTTTTATTTACTACACACTATTTTTTTTAAATAATCAATTTTTTAACATTTTTATTTATTTTATTGGGTATTGACTGTTTTTTGAGGTTATAAGTATTTGTTTGGAGGATGACAAAACCTATTCCTGAGTATGTCTATTTTTGTTTTGATGTCATTGTCAGCCACCTAAAGGGTATCCGTAACATTCCGGTACCCTCTTACATTCCAACTGACAAATTGTTAGTTTACACTTTTTAAACATCTTTTTTAATGGTACTTTTTAAGTCCCCTCTTCATAACATGGAAGATCGGTAAGGAGAAAGAGCTGAGAGGATGTATAGGGACCTTTGACAGAGAACTATCCCTCCGAAGGGGCCTGAAGGAATTCGCACTCTCCAGTGCCTTCCGGGACAGTAGATTCGATCCAATAACCATAGAAGAGGTCCCGGACCTGTCATGTTCCGTCTCGATCCTCACCAACTTCGAGTGGGCCAGAGACTGTTTCGATTGGGATATCGGAACCCACGGGATTCGTATCGAATTCGTACCCCCAAACAGTAAAAAAGAGTATAATGGCGTCTTCCTACCTGAGGTTATGGTTGAACAGAACTGGGACAAGGAAACAACCCTTCGGTACCTAGTGAAGAAGGCCGGCTACAATGGTCTGTTCAATGAGGACCTGTGTAAGGCTATCAAAGTGGAACGTTTCCAATCACAAAAGATATGTAGAAGTTATGATGATTATATTAAGTTTAAAAACTCAAATTGCCACTGAGGGAGGTCCACTGTTATTACTTATTAATTTAATTATGTAATGATGCTTTGATTAAGTTACTTTTATTTAATGGGAAATAAACTAAATAAAGATGTTTAATTAAAAAGTGTCCTATTTTATTAGAGGTGTATGAGAGGAGAAGTTTTAGTCATGTTCCTTGTGGTGGATGGTATAATTTTTTCTTATCGTCTTATCCATAGCTAACTCAACAAATGCGTCAATTGGTTTAACAATAAAAGGTATGGTGGATAAACCAATAGCTGTTGTTAGGGGTTTTGCCAAGATAGGTGATAACTTAATACCCTTCGTCAATATCCAATTACTAAACTTGCAGATTCTATTAATAGTAAAACCTGGTATAGCTACAGAGGCCAGTGTCTGCCACAATACTGTATCCCCCATCGTTATCATGACTGATTTTCTTCTTTCATCCTCGTTTGGAAATTTTTTACCAGCCACTTTTGAGCCTTTATCCATTGTGTCGGCAGCAACATACCCAAATGCTACGAGGTAGGAGAGGCGTACTATATTTACATGCACAAGAGCTCTGAATGCTTCACCAACCTCGTTGGAGTAACCTAGAAATCTTATTGGAGTATCCCTGTATATGTCTATCTGTTTTGAGGCAGTTTCTAAATTGACGTCAGGTGGTTTTACGTTTTCCTCCATAGGTTTGTTGAAATTTAGAAAACCTGTTAAAAGTTAATTGATTATTTCTTAATTATTGGAATATAAAAAAAGGCACTTACCTAGAAATCCTTCACTTTTTGCAGGTTCATTTTTTCCATACTTCAAAATATCTTAAAAGAATGAATCTACCTCCACTCCTGATCTTTGGCAACCACTATAATACTAGAAATAAATAAAATTATCTCTTATTTCCTATCACTAGAAATATATGCGTCATACCAATCTCAATACTGAAATAATAGAAGTATTCTTGTTACTTTTGAATATAATTGATTATATTTACTTGTAAAGTCATTATTGTGTACCAGGTAAATTATGTCAATTGTGAAAAAATAAATTCAGATTTTTTATTATCGGTGGCCGGGAAAAGGCTTTACTTTATTTGGGTTATTAATAATAAATCTTAAAATAGTAACATTTTGTTGATCATTAAACATAGACTGTTTGTGGTTTTCCCTCAAAATATTGTAAATAATGGTTTTGATATTAACTGATAATAATGTTTCAATAACGGCAATACAATATATCCAGTGTCCTTGACATCCTCTTACTGAATTTTGTACACCATCAAAGACTTCAATAAATACAGTTTTATTGGATGTCTGTTAGTCAAATTTAATATTATTTCCTTTACAATACCACTATTGTCTACTGAATTTTTTTATCATCTTTATCATAAAATATATTCCTATTCATATATTGCCTTTTTTTCCTCCAAAAAAAGAAGTGAAAGTACTTTTTTTTGTATATGTAAATATTATGAAAAATGAAGGGCATAAGAGATAAGATCCAAAGTACTATAATTGTCCTTATAAAATTAATTTTTTTGTATATTCCTAAGGATATTTTGCGTTATATCTCACTGTCACAAAAAGATGTCACGTCAAAGGTTATTGTTATTACTGGTGCAAGTAGTGGTATCGGGAGAAGGGTAGCTGAAATTTTAGCTTTAGAGAAGGGTGCTTATGTAGTGATAATTGATGTAGATAAGGTATATTTATTTTTAGATATCTCATTTGATGATATTTTTTATAATATTATTATTAGTGAATATTATTATTGTTTGATTATAATTATTTTTAGGTAAATGGAGAGGAGACAGAAAAGGAGATTAATGATAAGAAAGGTCATGCAAAGTTTTATCATTGCGATGTCAGAGATAGTAAAAAGTTAAATGAGATTAGTAATAGGATTGAGAAAGAGTATGGTAAGGTTGATATTGTTATTTGCAATGCAGCAATACTTTATTTTGCTCTTCAACACCAATTAACTGAGGAGCAATTAAAAAAGGCTTTCGATGTCAATGTACATGGGACATTAAATACCATACGTGCATTTCTTCCCTCAATGGAGAGGAGGAATGAGGGACAGATAGCAACGATATGCAGCATCACAGGTTGGGCTGGGGAATCATATGGAATGGCTTATTGTCCCACGAAGTTCGCTGTCCGCGGAATAATGGAAACCCTACAAATGGAATTTGATGATAGAGGCATCGATGGTGTCAAGACAACAACCATCTATCCCTACTTTGTAAGGACACCAATGATATTAAGCAAAGGAATACACCCAACATCACGGTACGTCTTAAATAAACCAATATCTATCTTCTTTTTTTTATTATTGCTAATGAATGTTTATGATATATATTATTACGTAGTTCACTACATTTATATACATAATAGTTCGTCTCACCTATCAATAATATTATATATAAATGTAGAAAACTTCCACGTATATACAGATATGTAAATAATAATTTCTATACTTTTTTTTATTCCAGATGGATACCTTTTATGTCGGTGAATCGTTGTTCTAGGAGTGTTGTTGATGCAATATTGAAAGAGAAAGTACATGCTTTTATACCTAATTATTTGGCAATAATTACTTTTATAAATAGGTAAATATATCACAGAGAGGCACCTTCCATCTCCAATATATGTTTTATTTTTTTCCCCTAACACCCATCATCACTTTTTATGACACATAACATTATTTTTTATTTGTTTTTTATTAAAGGACACCCGTCCTCATATGTAGTATCTTTACCTTTCACCACTATAGAATACCTTTTTCTATACCCTTTGATAGATAAAAAATAATGTTAAATAACAAATAAAAAATCATGCCATATAGTAAGCAGAGATAGGTGTTATACAAATATAAGAGATAGGAATTTGAGAATAGACATAAGAAGATATTTTTTTCTAATATTATTTCAGTCTCCTTGGTAGACATACCCGTCGTCTGATGCGTGATTACCTTAATTGCAAATGCTCTCCGGCTCCAGAGTCTTCATTTACTATCATAGATAGAGACTGTAATGAGATAGTTTCAGGAGAGAGATTCACTAAGATGGCTCCTAAGAAGGAGATTTTTTATTTCAAGACTCCTTCTATTTTATGGTGGATTGTTATACCGTCCGCTTTGCTTTTCAATTTTATTGTTTATAAGGATGTTACCTGGCTTCCTTTGAGTTATATGGGACCTGTTGGAGGTTTTCTGTCAAGATTTGGTTAGTTTTAAATGTTTAATTAAAGTTTTTTATTTGTTTTTTTAGAAAGTGAATTGAATTACATTGCTGAATATACGAACATCTTTGCTTTAATAGCTCATTTTGGTGAGGCATTCTACTCAATGCACCTATGTTCCTCACTAAAAATATCAACAGATGCCTCAGTTATGTGGTTCTTCCAAACACTCATCCTCGGTTTTCCTTCCCTCTCAATATTGTTACGAAAAAAATACAAACAACCAAAATATAAGAAAAGAGGAGACTAGATGAGAAGTTAATAATAATTATATTAATTTACACTCTTCAAATATTATTATGAAGGAGTATAAGAAAAAATTAATTGTTTCTCACTATTGTAAACAAATTAGTTTTTTGCCTTGGTAGCATATTGCCTTCTTTTTTTATAGTTAATTTTTATTGTTAAATAAAAGTTTTTTATGATTTTTTTGGAGGAATTTAAGATTTTAATATTTAAGTTGG
This sequence comes from Strongyloides papillosus, assembly GCA_005656395.1. Lineage (NCBI taxonomy): Eukaryota > Metazoa > Nematoda > Chromadorea > Rhabditida > Strongyloididae > Strongyloides > Strongyloides papillosus. The sequence continues at coordinate 340,989 of SRSI01000002.1, forward strand.
TAGACTATAATATTTCTTCATAAATAATTCAGTAAAAAATGAAAGCATTGAATAATAATGACTTGAAACATAGTTTCTATAGATCTTATAAATATTATAATTTCTTTTTTATTCCATATTTCATGGAATGACATCACCAGACACAGATGTTTCCTTCACCTTAATAAAATATTTATTGAAAAATTATAATTATGTTTGAATAATAAATGTTTTGTTTTAAAAAAGAAATCAAACTATAAAATAATCTTTATACTCCCTGAAAAATGTGTATTGTATTATTGTATATCTTTATATAATAATTTTTTGCACCCTCCTGGAGGAGGAGTTATGGAAAGTTGGAAAAAAACCAAATAAAGATTGTAGCTTAAAATTTCATCTCCTACCTCAATATATATTGAGTTTTATTTTCACAAAGTCCTGGAAGTATGTTCTACAAAATATTGCTTCTTCTAATATTTTGCGCTTTTGGGTATGGGTATCATATGCAAATGGAATTACAGGATGAATTATTCAGTGATACGGATGAAGACTCTGTTGTTAGAGGACCGTTTACGGATGATTTTGTTGAATGGCTCGATTCTAACTCGGAATTTGGTAGTAGATTGTTTGTGAATAATTCTCTTATGAATAGGGAATTAAATACATTTGGAGGTAAAGAGAATCGTGAAGAAAAGGTATAATTTATAAACAATATTTTTTAATATAAAACTAATATTTTAAGATAACAAAAACTCCCATAATCTTTTTCCATGGAAATGGTGATGGAGCTCTCAGAAGTGGAGAAGATGAATTCGGTAGTGGATGGAGTGATATTATGCTAACATTCACGAAGCATGGTTACAAACCATCTTCAATGTACGCCTATACCTACGGAGATAGAGACATGAAAACAGCCTACAGTCGTGAAATGCGCTGCAATTTGGTTGTTCAAGCAAATAGATTCATTGCCGCTGTTCTTGAGTATACAGGTGCAAAACAGGTTGATGTTATTGGTCATTCTATGGGTGTATCAATTGCAAGGAAAGCTATAATTGGAGGGAGATTTATTGATGATGATGAGAATTGTCCTGAATTTGAGATGCTGAATGATAGAGTTCGTAATTTTGTTTCTATATCAGGGGCACATTATGGTATGTGTTTGTGTACAAAGGATTTATCAATATTTGCCAAGGCTTGTGGTCAGGATTTTGGATTTTATTCAGGGGGAAGGTGTGATACAGCAAGAGATCAAGTGGGTACATGTAGCTCGTTTAAACATGTTAAAGGGGAATGTAAAACAGAAGATTATTCATTGTTTCTTAAAGATATTAACGATAGAGAGGTTAAAGAAGGAGAGAGAATCTTAAGTATATGGTCTGAGAATGATGAAGTTATCGGTCCAGGAAACTTCGTATGGGGACGGAAAACTTCACGTCACCCATACTCAGATAAGGAAATAATTTTTTTCAACAAAACACATCATCAAACTAAAAATGATGCTGGAATACATATATATAATTTTATCAACGAAAATTTTTTCTTTTAATAAATATTTTATATTAATTATACTTTTATTAGTATGGAAAAATTTAAAAAAAGTGAAAATTAATCTACTAGTTCTTTTTTTTGTTAAAATTTATAATAGGGTGATTAATTATTAGTCAAAAATTATGCACTTATACTTTAACTAATTGATGAAAAATAAATTTTTATAGATTTGAGTTAATTTTGATTATGTCAGTGAACATTAGTTCATACTTCAAATCATATAAATAATTCTCATACTTTGTAATTTAAAAAGAATTATTATTAATTCTTTAAGAAATAAATCATGAAAAATTTCTTTAACAATTCACGGACAATACATTTTCCAAAGACAAAAAGAAATGAATATTTCATTTCATGTTAATTTTCAATGTCTTATTTTTAAATTAACATATCTTTGAATATGTATTGAAATTTATATAGTTGCTATGATGACTGAAACAATTAATTTTTTTGACAAATTACATTGCATATCAGCATAAACGAATTTGGTAAATTTTCAATGAAATATAAATTCTGGTATTCCCATAATAATATTCATTTTTAAATTTTTCTCTTATGTTAACTGAATTATTACAATATTTAAATTTTTTTTACAATATTGGAAAGAGATTTTTCGATGAATTATTGTGAGATAAAAATGTTTAAAAAATAGATTAATTATTTTTTTAATTTACCTTTTTGTAACACATGATATCATAACTCGTGATAAATAATTTTGCAAAAGATTTTGACTATAGGTCATGAAAGATTTTCATTTAATGAATGGTTATAATTTTGTTAAAATTATATTTCAAAGACTTGTATTATTGTTGTAAACTTGGAAAATTTTTTATTTCACGTGTGCTATAGATTAATGAAGTATACATAAGCAAAAAGTATAATTATAAATTGAAATATTAAAGTCTATCTTTCTGTGAGGTGACGCATTTAACCTGTAATATATTATTAACTTTGCTTCAAAAAAAGGTAAAAGTATAAGTAAGTATTAAATTATTTATTTGCACAATAATGACAAACAAACTACAAATTTGGGTTATCCTATTTTCTTGCAAATACGTAACGACAAAATGACGACACATCGCGTTAAAATATAATAAATAAATAAATAATAAATATACAAATTATTTTTTAGTTTTAATTACAATTAATACTGTTGTTGTTTAGTTCAAGTGTAAGAAATTTATCACAAGCTTCTGAGAGGTAGATAAAGGCTTCTTCCACTTCTTCTAGAGTCATTTGTGGATTGTTAATTGATATCCTGATGATATGGAGATTTTCTATGTGTGTTTCTGTTAGATGTAATCTTTTATCAACATTATTAATATAATGAAATAATCTTTCGTTCTCCTCATTTGATTTTCCTTTTAATCGAAATGTCACCAATCCTCCTATTTGTCTTGAAACAATTTGTAAAGTATCTTTTGAAGATATTAAATTCTCAAACATCTTTGCACATTTAATTTGTTGTCTTTGTAATTTTATTATTGAATTAATACCAAAACTTTTTAAAACAAACCATATCTTGATGGCACGATTCCTCCTTGGAAATGTTCCTAAACTATTAAGAAACTGTGAATTACAATAGTCATTCGAGAGGAAAAACATTGATGAATCATTATTTATACAACCACCTTTATGAAGATTAATAACTATAGAATCACTGTACTCAAAACCTTTTAGTAAATGTTTCATTTCTGGTAGAAATAAAAATCCTCCTAGATATGCTGCATCGATATGTACCCACATGTTTTCTTTTTTACCTATTGGGCCATATTTTTCAGGGTAATCAATACCACATGTTGAGGTACTCCCTACGGGTAATGTTAAGAAAAATGGTATCAAACCATTTTTTCTATCAATAATAAGTGCTTTCTCAATACTGCCATTTTTTAATGTATAATTACCTGCACCTTCATCATAAATAACAGGAAATTTCCTTATCCTAACATTTGCTAAAAGGTACCCCTTCTCAACAGATGAATGAGCATGCGATGACGTATAAGGAATAAGATAATTATACAAAAAACAACAAAATGGATCATTATCCACATCCCATTCATCAATATATGGTAAAAGACATCTTTCTATACAATCTAAAGAATCAAAATTCTTTAACTCACCATTATCTACCAAAGAATGAAGTTTTTTAAATTTTTCAATCACTATTTCCCTTCCCATTAACACACTTTTAAATGTTCCCTCACTGGCTGTACCATAAAACCATTCTCTATAATCTTCATTTTGAATCTTCCAAAATTTCTGTGGTAAATTCATTGCCCTCCCGATAGTCTCGATGACTTCACCTTCAATTATTTTTAATTCTATATTACTACGGTAACCAAATGTTCCGGCAAATAGGTCTCCTAAGACACATGAATAATTTGTGTGGCATGGAAAGTATGCAAGGAAATTTGAATGTAGCCATTGTGTTGTGTTGTGAAGTAATGATTCATAGATAGGTATTGCTGATTTGAGACATTTTCCATATTTAGGTGGTTTGGGAGATAGAATTTTTGATATTGTTGAGGGTGGGGATGTTGTACTTGGGAGGTAGTTTGTTTTTAGTTCTTTCCAGTATTTAGTTATGAAGTTGAAGGCTTCAGATGCTGCTTCGTGGAATTTTATTGAATCGTAAGGGTTGATAATATCACTTGGTTTATTCTATATGAAAAAAATTATGTTCGTGGTATATTTGAAAGACATACCTTATCATTTTTGTATTTATAATATTTGGCCAAACCATCTATCCCAAAAGTCCTAATAATCATCCATAACCTTATCCCTCTAGGTCTCTTACTAAATCCAAAACTCAGATGCCTTAAATCAGCAACCATTCCCTCATTAGAATGCCTCAGATAAGTTGGTGTAATGGAAAGTGTAACAGCAGCTTCACTATAATTCTTCAACCAACAAACAACACAAAGTTCATTTGTCAAAAATGTCTCTCTTATATTTACTACAATCCCATCAACATCCTCCAAGAGACGTGTTAAATATAATGACATTTCAACAAGTAAATCACCGACAACATTTGACAAGTCTACTGTTATCCATAAACTTTTTTTCTTACATAATTTTATCATTTCGCGATATAAAGAAAGATTTTTAAATTTATCTTTGTCAATTGTTAATATAAGAACAAATGGATGAAAACCATCTTTTTCATCTTTCTCCATTATTTTACAAAAATTATCCACATAATCTTCATCTATACCACCATCACATGGGACAACTTTCACATAAAAACCCAAATTAGCACCTAATTTATGGTTACTAAGTTTACTCCTCCCAAAAGTATAAGCTCTTAATTTATGATTAAACTTTGGATCATGCCTGGAGAAGTATTGATATACATCGGAATTTTTGTCTTGTGATGTCTTACCAACGATATTGTAATCGCTGATGATTTTATTCCTCATGTCCTCGTCGTTTGTCTCTTTGTGGAGTTCCTTGATTTTTCGTGCTTTTGCGCAGATGAATGATAATGCTACACCTTCACCGACGGTGTAGTGGAGGGCACCGTGGCCGATGTTGTTTTGGTTTAGGAAGATTGGTGGGATGCCTATTGCTTGACCGACCCAGTCGACCATTAGGAGTTCCATTTCTGTTACGAGGGGGGAGGCTTGCCATGTGAAGCCTGGGGAAGCGAGGGCTGTCATGAATATTTCACCGACTATGGCTGGGTATGACATTTCTTTGTTAATGTCTATTCGTAGTGTATCTTCATTTTCTTCGTAATTTAGGAATCCTTTAAAGGATGGTATTAGTTTTGGTGATGTTATATTTGAATAAATGTTATAATAAAAATCTGATAAAATATTTTCTTTGTCTATAAATTGTTCCTCGTTAATTAGATGATTCCTCAAAATCCTATTTATTATACTGTTCCTTTCATCTTTTTTAAACTTTAAAACTTCTCTAATAAAAAATATCAAAGGCCTATCAACTGGACTTGGTGTCCATTCTTCAAAATCGTTCCCAATAGATTTATTTTCAGAAGTATCAAATTCTTCTAAAAATACTTTCACTACATAAACAAATTTCGGATAATCTCTCAGTAAACCATCGGGATCCATAAATTAATATAAATTTTATATATACAAGTCAAACTGAAAACCAATATATCCCTTAACTATAAATCAAAGAGAAAAAACGATGAAAAAGATGAAAGGCAACTTATTTTGCATGATAAAAAACTTAATGAAAAGTGATACTATTTCATCCAATTATTTATACAAAGCAAAAAACTTTTATTGTTATTTAAATAAGAGAAATTAATGCTCATTTTGAGATGTATTAATGTAAACAAGTGACAAAAAGAATTTATAAATAGTCAGTTGTTAGATGATTCTTCATTTGTTGTTGATGTGACAATTGGAAGCGTAAAAGTTTTTATATGTTGTTGGTTTATTTTGTTGTTATTTTATTTTTTAGATTATTTTATATTTTTTTATATTTTGCATCTTCAAATATTGTAAAGTGTTTATAGTATATGCTTGTGATTGCCTTCTTTTTTGTGAGATCAATATTTTAGAATAGATTAAGTTTGTTGTCATTTGTTAAAATTTTGAAGAAATTTATAGATGTAAAAAAAGCTTTAAAACAAATATTTGATATATTGTTGAAGGAATAACTTGTTTTGATAAATTATTTTTTAGTGATTTTGATGTATTTCTAGGAGGTTTTATGTTTTTCATAAGGCAATTTTAAATTATTGATATATTTCTATGTGTACTTAGTCATGTTAAAGTCTATTTTTTATTCTTGTACCAAATTTTTTATAAAAAATTTCTAATTGTTTCAGTAATTTTATAAAAACAAGGAAATTTATTCTATTTTTAAATTTTCCTATTAATTTACTGATAAAACTGTACTTGAAATTCACCCTTTAAAAGTACATAAAAAACGACATAAAAACTTTGTCAAAGATATGATGTGTAAATGTTTATAATTAATGTAATAATACTTTGTATTGTCAAATAAGTAGCAATATTTTTTATGATGTCTCCTATTAAAATAAGCAATATTATCACAAAGATAAATAGACCATATTTTTGTAGTGATACACTATAATAAAAGATAATGTTAAGGAAATTGTTTTAAAAATGATCTTGATTTGATGTTATTCAAATTCAAACATCATCATAAATTTAATGATAATGAAAAATGCTTCGTTTGTTAATTTTAAAGAAGGAATAGTTAATTAAATATTGCTTTTACTTTATAAAATATAGAAAATTCAATAATTTTTCTCTACCATTTCCGCATTGATATAAATGGTTTTTTTATAGAATTATGTATGAGGAATCTTTAATAAAAGTTACGGAACTTAAAGCATTTTTAACATCTTACGTCATCGTTTTGTACTAAAAACAGAGTACTTATATAAAGAATTGCTTAGTCATTTTCGAGTAATGTTTTCTATTTTAATTTCTAAATACCATTCTTTATTTAAAAAGAAATTCTCATTACCAGTAGTAATTCAAATTAAATTCAAATTATATAGTAATTCCTTGTTATTACTCCCATGATGTAATGTTTATAAAAATGTATAGTTGTTTTGAGGAAAACATTGTCTAAATATAGTCTAAAATGTCGTCATTGTAACGTAAATTTATCAATTATTTTACCGCTATTTTTAACATTATTAGTTGTTGTAAAATAAACAGCCTATAATAATTATAAACATATCATTATAAACATTTTTTTCCCCTGAAAATTGTTAAATTGAAACGAAACATGATAGATGTCTTTATAAATATTTATATTTAAATTTGATTATTATTGTTTTACATATAATAGAAATAAGCATTTACTAATGTTATTAAGATAAAAAATTTAAATTTTATTCAAACAAAAAATAATAAAATATGTCGAAAACAATAAAAAGGGTATTGGTTTTTTTGATATTTACAATTATGACAGAAGAAGAAGAAGGTTTCGTAGATATGTTAATATCTGTACCAAATATTAAAGATTACCTTTTGGCAGGGAATGTTGTCACCGGTCTTATGATGGGGATTTTTATAGTACTAAGTATAGTATATCATTGTGGGACTAGTCGAATTGAAAAAAATATTAAAATTAGAAGAGATAAAAATAATCAAAGTGTTACGAATTAATATATGAATAATGATAATAATTTTTAAATAATCTCTATTATTATTTAAACAATTTCACCCTGTTAGTATTGTACATAAAATATTATATTTTATTTTTGACATGTCACATTTTTATTTCTTATTACCATATTTGTAAGTCTAGTAGTAATTTTTTTTATTTATCTCCATATGTTTATTCTCTCTTCTATTATTATGTGCATTTAATAATACATTTTAAGGCGTATGTCATAAATAAGCAGTTGTCTGAATAAGAAAAAAGTTTTATTTTAGAGATGAAAGAAATAATTAGTTAAAGGAAAAGTTTAAATAAAATATGTAATATTTAATATAAAAATATGGTTTATTCCGAAAAAATCACCATCTTCAATACAATCTTAAATGTTTTATACTAAATGGCAGCTTTTTAAAAAAGGTTGCGGCCTTATTTTGGATATACTTTTTAATACATTATCCATTTCTCTGCCCTGTGTTTTTAGTAGCCCATCTTCTCGACGTTCCAAATTGATAGGGAACCTATCTATCTCGATGTAGCATTGTATCTAATCACATTTATATATGTTGACTGGATGTGTAGGTATACCAACAAAGTAAAATATTATGTCGTTTTTTAAATGAGGATATTTTACACGGAGAAACAAGACAAAATATATTTATTTTATTATTTCCATAATTTTTGTTTATCATTATTTCAATCAATATTAAACGTGACTTCGAAAGATACTCTCGTCGTTATTATTATTGTAATATATACATAATATTTGTTTCCCATATGTATGATGTAAAAACTTTAAAAAAATAATCAAAAAAATGATAAAATATTTTAGTTATATTTTAGTAGATTTCATCAATAGTTAACCATTAACAACTAATAGCTGTTATATATATTTACAATTATTTCACATCCTGTTACTAATATTTATTAATTATTATATATATAAAAATAAAAGCATATAGTTTATATATCAAAAAAAAAGTTTAAAAAGAAAGAGAATGACTGTTACCTCTGATGCAAAATCTTTATTTTATAATGATGGTAAGGAAGTGAAAAGATAAAAGTGAAATTAAAAAATATCTCTTTTAGAAAGTACTATACGTGGAGGGCAGACAGTTGAAGAATTCAAGGCTATGATGTATCGTGTTCAATGTCATAGGAGAAAGATAGTTGAAGATTTGATAGAAGGAAAGGTTCTTGATAATGATTGTTTAACAAATATCAAACAGTCCCTTGAATTTTTGAATAATAATATGAAGAATGATAATGAAGGTTTTATGGCTGAGATGATTATCAGTAGAGAGAATTCTAATGAAAAAAAGTTTCTTGTCAATTTAAAAGATGAAATAAATGGTTTAAGAAAAGATGTTAAGTTTCTAGAGGAATGCACAAAATATATAAATGATGGTAAAAAATATCAAAATATTAATCTATCAGAGTTACTTGGACCATGTCACCCTATATCACAAGAGAAATTTGAAGAAGAACTTGAGGAATGTTTTAAACTACTAGAAAAATTTGTTAAAGAATCTTCGGATGGTAAAAAACCAATCTTCGTAACTGACTGGGATGGCACAATGAAAGATTACTGCTCACAGTATGCAACAAACTTACAACCAATATACTCAGCAATCTGTATGACACAATTTGCCAAATTATTCACAAGAATCACTGCCGTCTTAACGGCAGGACCATTAAGAGGTCCTGGGATTTTAGATTTAACAGCAATCCCACTAAATGAACATATCTTATTTTCTGGATCATGGGGTAGAGAATGGTGGATTAATGGAAATAAAGTTGTTCACGATGATGGTATAAGTATGGAGGGTTTCAATGCCTTGGAACAGCTGAATACTAAAATGCAAACGTTAATACATGAGAATCCCGATTTCTCACAATTTGCCTTAGTTGGTTCTGGTATACAACGTAAAGTTGATAGATTGACATTGGGTATACAGACAGTTTGCAATCATGTTCCTGAAGAATTGTCTATTAGATATCAGGAGGCGGTTAAAGAGAAGATGTCGGAGATTGATCCTGATAAGAAGGTGTTAATATTTGATCCATCTACGGAATTGGAGGTTGAGGTCGTGGTTGGAAATGAAGGTGTTGTGTGGAATAAGGGTAATGGTGTTGCTAAAATTGTTGAGATATTACATGATACCTTAGAAGGTCCTGGTAATGTTTTGATTTGCGGTGATACATTCAGTGATATACCAATGGTTCAGAAAGTTGCTGTACAAAATGATCAGGTAAGTTTGTTTAATAGAAAAATTTTTTATTATAATATTTTGATAATAAACTTAAAAAAAAATCTTGATATATAGAAAATTTTCATGCAAATAAAAAACTATAATATAACAAAATAGGATAAATTTAAATAAAAATTGTCATAACTCATTATATAGATAAGTTATTTTTTCTTCCGTATTACTACGCTTAAATTTTTTTTCAAAAAATATTGGGATTCTTATAGTTAAGGGATTTTTCCCCTTCTCTGAGTTAAAGGCTTCACAAACAGTTTCAGATTCCGGAGAAGGCACAACGTGTATAGAGAAATGGTGTTTCCCATCCATCGGAACATCATTCTCCGTAATAAATATCAATCGTATTAATCTTGCCTCTCCAACATCAGCACTACTAAAAACAGGAGAAATTTTAAACATCTTATTATTCGTACATTTAATTTTCACAGCCACTCTCTCATGCCCATTATTTTTAATTAGCAAACGGCTTTCTGAAGTAACATTACCAGGAATTGGTTTTGGGAACGTTATCTTATCAAATGGTTTTAATTTTAGTAGAAAATTTTCCATACTGATAAAAATGTCTATAAATATGTAAAATTATTTTATATATAATTTATATTTCAGGGAATAATGTCGATATTTGTTGGGACAAATGAAAAATTACGAAGTAAAGTACGTGAACTGGTTAATGATGAGAGTAGAGTAGTTTTCGTTTCCTGTCCTGATGTGGTACATGCAGCAATGTGGAAACTGATACAAGAACACCAAAAAATAGTATAAAGAAAAACAAAAAATATATTAGAAAGATATAAAAGATATAAAGAATTTTATAAATATCACATGTATTTTTAAAAAAAAGAAGTTTATTTAATGCTTTAAAATACTTTTTTTTCTTATTACACAAAAGTTATGTTAACACCTAATGAATAATATAATGGATATAATATATTAATATTTGATAAGAAAAAAATGTTATAAATGTTATTGTAATAGGATTAAATATTTATCTTTTCGAGTTTCATTAAAATGTAACAATTGTTACTAGATTTATTAATCTTACTTATACTCACTCTTTTTGATGAATTTATAAGTAAAGAAAGATTAATCACTCTATTTTTTATCTAAATTTCTTCCTTGTCTTTTGTTCGATCAGATATCATTAAAAATATATATAAATTAAAATTAGATTATATAAAAACGAAGAAATATTAAAATGTCTTAATTATTTTGATATAATTAAACTTGTCTAGGAATGTCTTAACGAGTGGTTGTTGATGCGGTACATCCTCCGGACAATTCTGTTAATAAATCATAACACTTTTACCTTTATCACATGAGTGATCAGTGATATTGGTTAATTTATTTTTTTTGCCTTACTCTTTTCAATTCAGATTGAGTAGATGTTAAACTTTCTTTATTTTAAGTTAACCGTTTTCATATGCTTTACCCGATAAACTTTTAACAATGTTATAAACACTTTTTTTAAAAAATAATCAGATTGAATTTTATTATTTTACCATGTGATCATGTATTTAATTATATTAAAAATGTTTTTTTTCTCTTTTTTATATCGGGAATTGAATATTCTATCAAGAAATGTCAAGAAATATATTAAATTACGTAACAATTGAATAACAAATTATATAAATAATTTTAAGAACCCATAAAAATTATTTCCTTGTTTAAAAAAATGATGTTATTTTATTTACTATTAAGTAGATTGTTTAAAAAAAATTTTATAGCATTTGTGATGGTTTAATATACTTTAAAAAAATACTAAGAACAAAAATTAAAGAATAATAGCGTGTTTTTGAGAGTGATGGTGATTGGTACCTTAAATTATTAAAGGATGTTACCTAGAAAAGATTCTTTTTTTTATTATTAGAGGAGATATTGTTAAAGAGATGTTTTTAAAGAAAAAGCCAAAAATCAAAATATTCTGGTTTGTGATTTTGAAAAGTGAAATCATGAGAGATGTGCGGTATATTTTTTGAAATATATTATAAGGTGAATTTTTGCGAAAATGATAAAGGCTGATGTGCAAAGGGTATAATGATGACATTTAAATACAATTTTGTACCTTGATTGGATTGATTATTAAAGATATTGAAATTTGCTGATAATTCATGAAAAAAATACTAATATCAAATGTCATTTAACATTCCTTTAAAATAAATTTAAAAAGATAACATTTACAAAAATTACTTTATTATACTTATTTATTTTACATAAAATGTATGAACAAAGAAAAAATCATAAAAAAAAGTATTTTTCTCTTGAAATTTCTATTTATAACTTTCATAAAAACAAGCCCATTATTCCGTTTTATAATATTCAGAAAAACTTCCTAATAGTATTAAAGCAATATCTTCATCTAGCATAATAACAAAATAGAAGTATTTTTAAAATAATGATACGTATAGATGAAATACTGTTATTTTATATAAATAATTCAGAAGATAATTGGATGATAAAAACATGAAATCTACTTGTTTACCTACTTTAATTTTTTAAAAATTTATGTAATTAATTCAAAAACTGGTAATAAATATTAGAACATTATACACGTAAAGTAATACAAATCTAGGATAATACTATAACATTACATCACATAAATAGAAGTTAGGTGATGAAAATATGAAAGCTCTTGCAAGGAAATTGGGCGAACATTATTTTGGTTTTAATCGTAAGAAATCAGATTTTGTAGAGTTTATAGTGACTATATAAATGATTACTTTTTATAATGTCATATTTTTTTTCTCATTTAATTTATGCTAATCTAGGGATATTATTAAATATAAATAAAATAATGTTATGTTTGTTTGTATTTGTAATAACGTAGTTTATTTGTTCTATTTAAACAAATATCATTTATTTTTATCTTTATTTTAGATATTCAAAGTATTTCAATTTCTCTTGTGATGGCTTTCAAACCAAGACTTCATTTAATCTGGGCCCAAGACATTAAAGGCGGAATTGGAAAAAACAATACCTTACCATGGGATATTCCAAATGAAATGGCCCATTTTCAAAAAACCACCACCACTGTTACTGATCCAACTAAAAGAAATGCCGTTATTATGGGAAGAAAATGCTGGGAGAGTATTCCTGAAAAATACCGTCCACTAAGGAAACGCCTTAATATTGTCCTCAGTCGTGCTTTACCTCCTGTTAACGAGAAGAATCTCATCATCACTAATGACTTTGATAATTTAATGGATCGTCTGTCCACTGATAAGGAAATTAATAGTGATCTTGAGAATGTGTTTGTTATTGGAGGAAGTGACATTTACAAATTGGGTTTAGAATCAAAGTATTTGTCAAAATTAATAGTTACAACAATTGAGAATGATTTTGGATGTGATATAATTATACCATCTATTGACTATTCAAAATTTAATTTGGTTGATAGTAGAGATTCTGCTGAAGGAGAGCCTTATAAATATTGCATCAAGACATATGAAGTTAAGGAGGAGAATTGTTAAGAAATACTACTTAAATACTAACATCTTAATTATGAAACAATCCTAATTTGACCATATCCGTTAACTGTTTGCACTTTTTTATCTTTAAATAAATTTAGAATATCAGTAAAAAAACTGTTGATACATTTTCTATATTCATGAATTCTAAAATAATAAATGTAGAAATTACATGAAAAAGAAAGTAGGACAGGAATGAGTCCAGTGGTTTCTGGTTGTATTATGACTTTTGAATCCTCTTTGATATTTAATCCATTAAAAAGAATAATTGAACTAAATAAATACAATACTGATATTAGTACCATTATTATTATTAATGTATTAGCTATTCTCGTTGAATATTTGCTTTTATCACTGGTATCTCTATAGGTACTTTATTTAACCAATTTTAAAACAAGCTTACTTAAAAAATATAAACCAATATACATTACCATTTGAAAGATAATTATTAAAATTGCAGGAACAAGGTGTTAATAGTTTGAAATTTGTTAAATAATCATTAGCATTGCTCTAGGTAACATACAACTTGTAATAATACGTTCTTCGAGAAGGAAAAAACTTGTAATTCAAAAAAATATGCTAAAATAATTCCTGGAGTAACTAAAGTAATGATATATATAAATTTATATATTTTGTAATTGTTAATTGAAAATGGAAAACAAATTGACAAACTTCTATCCAAATATAAAATGGTAACAACATAGATATCAAGGTGTTCAGTGGAAATATGAAGAGCACTAGAGTAATAACATCTAGAAACAGACATGTTGAAATCTCCGATTAATATTTTTACTGCTGCAACAATCTATGATAACAAACAGATAGAATAACTAAAACAGAGTATTGATAGAAGTATGCCTGATGAATGTTTTAAATCTTTGTTTATTATTGTTACAAGGATGATAATGGTGTTTCCGAAGATTCTAAATATTGCAGACAAAAACGTTATGTATGGTATAAATGTTGTAATATTGAATTCCATAATTTAAAGAATAATTATAAAGTAAAAATATGTTTGAAATTGCTTTAAAAATGTAATGATAGAAAATATATTACTTTATCTTTGTAACAAAAAATAGTTAATTTTTTGGAAATAACAAAATTATATGAGAATTTTTTAATAGCAACTATTATAATTATTTAATTTTTTTACTACATTTGTTAAGATAATTTTTGATATTAGAAGAAATTCTATAAAGAAATAACTATTAGAAATTGCAGAAAAAGAATATGATAATTTTTTTATACCACAAAATAACAAGATAAAAGATACCTTTATTTTAATTTAACAATTCTTTAGTTATACCTATATATTCTAACAGAACAAATCAACAAAATGCCAAAAGGTAAATAACTATTTAACATTTATAAAACTTTTAATAAAAAAAATATAATATCATGGAATGAGTATTTATGAGTGATCTTTCATTAACAAACTATTATTAAATTGACACCTAGACTTTTGACTCAAGAGACATTTTTGCTCATTCTTTTGAACACATATTTTAGTAATGAAATTAAATTAACTGAAACAAAATCAAAGATATATATGAAAGCAACATAAAGTATTATTTTATTATACAGTAAAACTATGACTTTATTAAAAATAAATAATACACACGTGAATTTATTAAAAATTATCAATTTTTACGATATTTCTATTAAATATTTTTGATTGTGTAACTATCTAGTATTTGTGTATATGTAGATTTAATACAATGAAATTTAAATATATTTATTTTTTTCGTTTAGTCTTACTCTGAACAACCTTTTCAGTTGTAGATGCTGCAGTCACGTCAAAATTCTTCAAATCAACAGTTTTTTTCTTATTTTTACCTTTATTCTTCGTTTTTGATCCTTTAGTGTGGTTATTATTCTTTTCAACTTTAGAAGCAACCTTATCTTTTGGTTTATCCGCACTTTCTTTCTTACTTTTGACGGAATCTGCATCATTATCTTCAGAAGTATTTGTCTCTGTTTTTTCCTTGGGATTTTTTTGTTTTGGTGTATGTGAAGTATCACCAGCAGAACTTGATCTACTTTCAGTACTACTATTTTCATAAGAGTTTTTCTTTTGCACTTTTGTAATATAAAATATTACACCAACACCAATAAGACCTATTATAGCTATGAAAAAGACATACGTGCAAATTGAGCTTCCTCCACTTTCAGCGACATTGCTGAGATGAGTAGTTTCACCCCTTTCCTTCGCCTCCTTATGTTTACTGTCTACGTTGCTGACAATTTTTGCAACAACAGAAGTACTGTTGTTTGTTTTCACTTGTGAAACACTTATTTGATAATCTGTTTTTGTATTATTATTAGTGGAGTTCGTAGTAACTTTATCGGTGATATTAGCCGTATTATTAAACACATTAGCTTGTAACGACATGTGAACACTACTAGTACCACTTCCATTTGATTTTTTAGGTTCTCTGTATCTGCTACATTCTTTGGTTTTTCACTAACAACAGTTGCTGTACGCTTATGACGACGATAAACTTTATAAGCTGTTTCATCGGAAAACATTTTGATATCACAGTTAGATATATAAGACAAAATATTAAATTGACAATAAAAAAATGCTTGTAAGAAATTTTTATGCTGTAAATTTAAATATAAACAGAAATTTAACCGCTAATATTTAAACAATTTTACTAATTAAAAAATTTTGCCTACCTAATTATATTTATTTATTGTAAATTTTTCTACATAGAAACTGTGAATGTACTAAAAAAATGCGAATTCAAGAAATGTTTATGTAAAATAAAATCAATTGATAGATAATAACATTAATACACAAGACCAATAAATTAACACAATTTATCAAACTCTGTTTTTTTAAAAAATAATCTCACAACTTATAGACATTTTTATATTCAAAATTCACTATAATATTTAAAATTTCTTCTAAAAAATTCAGGACTTATAATTTCTTTTCATTAATGTTTATATTTTATAATATTCATATTTCAGTATGACAATTTGCAATAAATTGCAACTTTAAATTGCAGAATCTTTAACCTGTGTGTAATGTGACAGTGTTAAATTATTGAAAAAGTTCATTTAATTGTCAATTAAATTAAATATAGGCATTTTTAATATATATTTTTCAAAATTTACTGTTATCATTGATAACTTACGAATTCCACAATGTGAGAACACGTTATCACTAGATAAAGTCAATAATGAGCTTTTTAAAGATTTTAGAATAAATCCATTTTTGGCAAAAAGTTTTAGACCTGCAGCAACAAAACTACCATTCCGACTGCACCCTGAAGCAGTCATGGTAGTTTGTTGTCGGTATGCTTAGAAAGGTCATCGAACTTGTCGCCATATGGTCAACACTAACACACCTAGCGAAACTCCGTTCCTACAGACTAAGCTACCGGGCAGGCCCGGAATATATATATTTTCAAGGGTTATATATTTTAAGTTCTTGATTTAGTATAATTTCGAGATTAAAATTATCGGTTGATTTTTTTAAATCCTGTTTTTGGAGTCAGTCGTACATTTTTAAAAAATTTGAGACAACTTAAAATTTTACCCCCATTTTTATTTTATTAATAAAAAGAGGAACTGAATTACTATATGTTGGCAAATTTATTTGGTTTGAAACTTTGAGATACAGCAGCTGCAGTGATACAAATTCGTTTAAATTGAATTTTTTTAGTTTTCAATAAATAGATTGTTTTTAGAAATAAATATTGGTTCTGGGAGTAATTTTTTATGAAACAACGAATGAGCATAGTAGGAACATGCGATTTTCTAATTTTTGTACTAAAATTAAAGAGCTTAATGATCTACACTTTTTATTTTCTTTTTGTTCATAAATTTATATGTAAAATTACATAAGAAATCGAATGAGCATAGTGAGAACATGCATCTTTTTGATTTTTGTACTCAAAAATTGAAAAAACTAAAAAAAATTCTAAAAAACAATAAGGACGTAAATTTATGAAGTCGAAGATGTGCTCATTCGTTTTTTTTACAAAAAATTGCCACTAGAAACATTATTTGTTTTTAAAAAAATCTATTTACGGTAAACTTATAAAAATTAATTTTTTCTGACTTTGACTTGCTGCAGCTCCTATATTTCAAAGTTTCAGGCCGAAAAATTTGCCAATATATATTTTTTTAGTTGCTTTTTCTACTAATAAAATAAAAATGGAGGGTAAAATTTTTAGTAGTATTTCTAATGTCTGATTGACTCACAAAGCGGGTTTCTATAACAAAAAGAAATAAGGAAAAAAATTTTGTCTCTCACATAACTCTCTTCAAATTCAACCAATTTTTATTGGTAAATAGCCAAAAGATGTGTTTTTTCTAACTAGAGGGGCTGGATCAGTTTTAAAAATTTTTGGCCAAATTTTGGCCAAATTATATTTAAAAAACATCGTTTTTTTGGCCTTTTTTAGCATAGATTTGACCAGGGTATAACGTTATTTTAAAAAAGATAAGATACAATGATTTATATATCATTTGAAAGGTCTAATTCCAGAATAGTGCGGAAACACAGTCCTATTGAATTGTAATAAAAATTAGCCGAGTTATGGTCCAAAGAGTGCTAACCATTTTAAAAAAATTATTAAAAAGTTAAATAGCTATAACTTAGTCATAACTTAATAAAATGAAATAAAATAGTATCTGTTATATAGATGTAGGTCTGACTTAAAAAAGAAGTATCTAACAAAGTTTTTAGGTTAACAAAGAGAAGAGTTATATTAATTTGAATGTCAACTTTTTCGCTTTTTTTTCATTTTTTTCACAAAAATCAATTTTGTCTTCAGCATAACTTTCTTTAAACTTAATCAAATTTTACGGTTAAGTAAAGATTAGATGTGTTTTGTTTTAACTTAGTGCGGAAAATGGGTCTTAGAACTTTTAGTCTATAAATGGCCAAGTTATGTTTAAAAAATACCACATTTTTGGACAATTTTTTGCATAGTTTTGTGCAGAGAATAACTTTCTTCAAAGTTAATGAAATAAATTATTTTTTTAATGATTAAACAGATTTAAATCTGGAATCCTGGGGAAACACAATACGATAGAAATATATGAAAAACTGACTAAGTTATGGACCCAAATATAGTCACCATTTTTTAAATAAAAACAAAAATTTTTTAATGCTGTAATCTAAATGAAAGGTTGTTTAAAATAAATAAATTCAAAGTATTTTGTAGATCTATGTCTAACTTAAAAAATAAAACTACAACGAATTATATTCATTAACAAAATAAAGAGTTATACTTATTTAAATGTCAATTTTTTTGCTTTTTCTTCATCTTTTTCACAAAAATCAATTTTGTGATTGACATAACTTTTTTCAAAATTAATCAATTTTTATGGTTAAGTAGTCATTAGATGTATTTTTTCTAACTTAGTGGGGAAAACGATCTTTGAAAATATTGGTTCATTGTAAGCCATGTTATTTTTAAAAAACACCATCTTTTAGTCACTTTTTTGTGTAGATATGTCTTTCAAAAAATCTTTTGTGAAAGTAAGTGAAATGTTATAACTTATGACTTTTTTGAATGTACAAGTCAGGAATAAGGGGGAAACACAGCAGCATTAAGATTGGTAAAAAATCGCCCAAGTTATGGGTCAATAAGTGATGACTACTTTTTCGGTAAAAAATAAAGAGTTAAATAGCTACCACTTAATGGAAACTTCATAAAATTAAGTAGCCATGCTTTCTTTTATATAAATTAATGTCTAACTCTAAAAATGAAACTATTGCGAAGTTTACAGCTTATAAATAAAACGATTTATACCAATTTTAGTGTCATTTTTCTTGCTTTTTTTTTGCAAAAATCTATTTTGTTCTAGACATAACTCTTTTTAAAGTCCATCATTTATTATGATTAAATAGTCATCAGATGTATTTTTTCCTAACTTAACGGGAAAAATAAGTCACAAACCTTTTAGTCCACAATTGATAAAATTATGTTAAAAAATATTACTTTTTTATATACTTTTTTTTGTATAGTTTTTCTCTTTCAAATAACTTTTGTAAAAGGAATTAAAATTTTATGTTTTATGATTTATTTAGAATGTACGAGTATGAAATTGAGAGGTAAAACTCAGTATTAAAAAGATTAATAAAAGATAAATCAAATTATGGATCAAAAAGTGATGATCATTTTTTTAGTAAAAATTAAACTTTCCTCATGTTATAACTTTATCAAAGTTGTTTAAAGTAAATAAAACTAAATTTACTACATATATCAAAGACTGGCATAAAATATGAAAAATATAACGAAGTATGTAGATTAAAAACGAAAGAAGTTATTTTTAGGTATCAATTTTTTGATGTTTTTTTCCTTTATATATTTGTAAAATTAACGTAAATATGTAGTTAATAGAGCAATAATATTAAATTGTTTATACCAATTCAAAGGTATGATGAAAAGTCACTTTAATTGTTACTTGAAAATATTTGAATATACAGTTTTATTCACCTTTTAGATAATAAATGAGATTCTTTTTGTTGGGTAGATTTTTTTTTAACTAAACAGTTTCAATAAATGCAAACGTTATGAAATGATTCTCAAACTCAGAAATATTTCATATTTTATGACAATGTATTTTCGGTTATCTTATATCTTCAGATATATATAATTTAATGAAATAATTTTTTTATACACATACTTTGATTTATAATTTAGTATAAAAATGCTTTTATAAAAAATATGCTCCGCAGACCAGCCCCGACCTGCCGAAGGCGGGTCTAAGGCTGGTTTAATAAAAAGTAGTAATAAAATTGCATTATATTGAATTGTTAACTGTCGTATTTCCAAAAGTTAAAGGTATAAAAATAAGATTAAATATATAAAAAATTTAAAAAATTCGTAGTAACATTTTTATGTGATAATAGTTATGCTAAAAAAAATATGTGAAATAATAATAAGTAATGTAAAAGTACTGTAGTTTTAAAAAAATTTTGTTTACAAAAATAATGTAAGATTTCTTAAACAAATCCGAATAAATGAGTAAATTCTGAATATTGACTAATCTTATTATTGTCTACAATTTTAATCTGTGCATAAAATTTCTAAAAAAATAGCATATACAGTTAATTTTTTTTAAATTAATAAAATTGAAGTATTCAAATAATGATAACAATATTTAAAATTATTTAGTAATGTTACACATATTTAATGGAACTCTTTTTAATCTATTAAAACAACAAAAATATTTTCATTAACTACTTCAAAAAATAACATGCATCAACGGGTAAAATTACCTGGCACCCAACCCGGAAAGAAAAAAAAAATTAGAATTTTTTTTTCGACCCGGAATGAGTTAATTTTTTTAACAGGTCGACTTTTTTTATTATCTTGACACGAAAAACAAGGTAAATTTTTTGGAAAATTAAATCATTTATATCATAATTTTTTTGGTCCTGGATTTTAGTTACCACTAAAGCTAAAAAGGTAAGTTAGTACTTCCTAAATGATTAAGTACCATTAATTCCTTACTTTAGATATGTAAAAAGATGTGAAACGCAAAGGAAAACACTCTAAAAGGGATGATGGTGATAGTGTTAATGATAAAGAAGCACTTTTAAATTTTACTGATAATTTGATAGGTAATATTTGTTCAAGATTTAAATCACACTTCAATCATCCTTTTATAAACTTGAGCTTGTTTTTATGTCCTGGTATGGTAAATAAAGAAAAAGTAATTGATATTAAACAGGTAGAAAAATATATCATTAACAGTTGCTCAAAATATATCTCTCATTTAAACAACAATAATGAAAAATATGATGATGTCCCAGAAAATTTTAAAAATCTTGAATTTATTAAAGTATCTTCTGACGACAAAAAAAAATCTTTGTTTTTGAATCAGATAAAAGTAGAACTTAAACATTTTAAGTTTCACTCTTCTACCTCAAAATTAGAATTTAGAGAGTTTTGGGAAAAACATGGAGATGAATTAATACATTTGAAACAAATAGCAGTGAAAATTTTTACATGTCAAGCTACAAGTGCATCTTGTGAACGTTTAAATTAATTTTTTAAAAAAAGATTATTATCTAGGCTACGACTATCAAACAATCAATTACGTTCTGAAACTCTTGTATCACGTAATATTTTTTGATTATAATTAAATTTTTTTTATCTTAAAATAAACTCTATTAAATAATTTGTTATTAATATGTATATAGTTAAGCTTTAAAAAAATGAATATTTCAGAAAAAATATATTTTATGACCCGGCAATACATGGAAATTCTTATGACCCGACCCGGCACTAAAATTTTTCATTTTGATGCATGCTACTCAAAAATTACTAAAATATAAATATTTAATAGTTTATCTTGGCTATACACTGAAAAAATTCTAATTTATTTTATGTCACATTACGTTATTGACAATTTTATAATTTAACTATTAATAATTTAATTATTTTTTAACAAGAAAGACGGATATGACTTTAAACTTATCAAGAAAATATTCATGAAACATCAATAGTTATCGATAACAATTGTAGACAAAAATAAATTTTTTTTCTCTTTGTCTAAAGGTACTGCCCGAAAATCGAATTGTTTTTCAGTGTCAGAGCTGTGTGTGTTATTTTGAAAGTTAAGGTCTGAATTAATGAATGAATCTTTGAACAATTCTTTAAATTCATTTTATAATAGCAACACATTTGATCGCGATTCCAACCCATTTAAGATTAAAAAAATAAACTTTTTACAAAAAAATTGAATATTTTATCAAAATAACAATACCAAAAACTTCGTTTTTGTAAAAAAACATACTATTATATTGAGATTCATTTTGCAAACTCAAAAGTATAAAAATAAATTTTGCGCACTCAAAAGGATAAAAATAAATTTTTATTTTTATATTATCACTTTACCTGGCAATATAAAAGTATCGCCGTCCGAGGCATTTGAATACTTTATCGTTTGTGATTGAACAATAGTTGAAGCAAACATTTCTTTTAAATTATTTACATTTTGATTTTTATTGGTTAGAAATTAAAATACTTACTTTTGTAGAGACTTGTTTGTAAATGTTATATTAGGTATATCTTTATTTTTTATTATTTTAATGAGAAAAGCTCTTATTATTTAATATTCAGTGATATCTTTTTGTAGTCTTTAACAAATATTTATATGCTTCGAACGGCGATACTTTTATATTGCCAAGTAAAATGATAATATAAAAATCAAAATTTATTTTCATACTTTTGAGTGCACAAAATGAATCTCAATATAAAAGTATGTTTTTTACAAAAACTAAGTTTTTAATATTGTTATTTATTTTCATAATTTTTCGTGACAAAAATTTAATTATCTACAAACTCTACAATGAAAAATGTTTATATTGTAAGTAGCCAAAAAACAGTTTCTAGGCACATCTTTTCAATCATGACATTAATTAATTTTTAAATCATTTAAATTTATATTAAACATAAGAAAAAACAGTAAAAATTGTAAATTTACAACAATAAAAAGAAGATAATTTACAAAAATCTTCACTTAAATAGATTTTAGTTTCTAAAAATATATATTGAAAAGTTAAAAGTTAATGTCTAAAGATTTTAAATCTAAAAAGTTAAAATTTTTTCTAAAGTCTAACTTGTTTTTAATATTATTGTCACGAAAAACCTTCTGATAATGCAAAAAAAACTACGATTTTTTTTATCTTTCTTGTAAAATAATTATTCAACACAAAGTAATGACACACATACATAGTAAATTTGTATGTGTGTGTGTGTCAAATCTATAGTTAATTTGTGGCCCGGCTATTAATTCAAAAAATCACCATTTTTGGCACTTTGATCTTAATTATCTCCACTTTGGAGAAACTTTTTTTAAAATTTCTTTTTAAATTATGATAGTCAATGTTGAAATCTATCTCCATGCAAAATTTCAGGATCTAAATCTCAAATTAAAGGGTTCAAAAATTCTAACGTTGCATATCTCGTTGCATACGTTAACGAGTCAATATAAAAGTATATAAAAATTAATTTTTATGTTAACATTTTTTGTTAAAAAAATATGTCTATTATTTTAGAATAACTCCATTTATTGTTAATACCAATTTTTTTATCATAATTGTATCTTCACTTTCTGATAATACTAAATCCATATATATAGATCATAAAATTTCTTAATCATAACGGAAATGAAAAAAATAAAAATGTAAACTTTTTAATTTTTACTATAATACACCCGATGTAATTGAAATAATATTTATTTGCTAGATGAGTGTGTATCCTCTCCTGTTTTTATATGCCCAGTCTATTGGCACCCAAAAAATTTTTCAATTTCCTTTTTATCATAATTTTTATCTCCTTCATTATTCTTACTTATATTTAAATTTTCTAATTTACATTCAATTTTTAACTCAGCTTCCAACTCATCTAACGAAAAATTTCTGCCGATTTATCCTAAATTTTTCAAATTGAGAATCTCTCTCAACTGTCTCAATATCTCATAGCGAATTCTATTATCTTTATCCTTTCTTGCAAAATGAACATTTTGCACAGAGACAATATTCTTAAGTTTCTTGAATGATTCTTCTACATTTTTTTTAATTTAGCTTGAAGGTTATTAAAAAACTCAAGATTTTCCGAATCTATCTGCTCAATTCTTCTAACCAAATAAGTAAGCTTGGTACTATTTTCATCACTTTCAATGATTCTTCTGACCAACTTCTTTTTTGTCCCTGACTCTTGAAGTTCAAAATCCTTATAAGTCTGAATTAATTTTGTTTTCAAGTTGTACTTGACCAATAATTTGTATTCTTCTATTAAATTTTTTATATTCAAAAACACAATAAACAAAAATTTAATAATACAATTTTATTAAATATAAAATTATATACTGGGTACAATATAAATAATATAACAATTACTAATAATAAACATATAGCGATTATTTATTTTATTCTCATTATTAGATTTATTATATAGATTTATTATTAAATTTATTTGTTCGTCCACTCTTTTAAAAATACTTCATTTTTTTTTATTGTTTCATTATCTGCTTATTTTCTTATTATCATCAACAAATTATAGATTACATACTATATTACTCTGGACGAACTAAAAAAATAAACTGTATAAAAATCGAAATAATGTTAAATTTTTACTCAGACAATTACCTGAACTACTAACTATCTTAACACATTGTTGATCGCGTAACTAGATATTATCTACATTCAAAAAAAGTAAAAGCGCCAAAAGACTATATTAAACAACTTAAATAATTAATAGATTAATATTATTTTCTTCTTTAAAAAAAGTCGTAATTGTCAATGTGTTAATAATTAGAATATAAGTAATACTAAATACTAATAATAAATCGAATATAATAAAAATAATAATTAAAATTTTTATTATTTTATAAGGCTAAATAACTTTTTTTCTTTATTATAATGTTTTAAAAATAGATAAAAAATTAAATAACATTATTTGCTTTTCATATAAGAAATAAACATTTGTTTTGTAAAAATATCTAAAGTGTAGAAATCTATTACATTAATTAGAATAACGATTTTATAGCAGAATCTATGACAAAAAGTTTTTGCCTCTTAGTTAAATAATAATATATTACCACATATATATGGTAAAGAACAATAAAGTTATTAATGCTTAATATGAAAAGATACTTTTATGTTCTTATGTACTCATATGATATAATACAAAGTTAAAGTAAAAACAATAGTTCTACAACAAAATATGTTTTAAAATTATCTCTATCATTCCGATTTTAGTAGACACCTAGTATACGTTCTTTTATCTAAAGATACTGTATAAAAATAAAATATTTATTAAGACTTGTAGCTGTGTATATAGATTATTGATAAAAAAAATCTATAAAACTAAGGATAAAATAAAAATATTTTAAAATGTTATAAAATTATTGATAGTAAATAAATGGTTTTTTTTTAGATTTTAAATATTATTTTGTTTCTTTTTTTTATTTTAAATTATTTTTTTCTCATTATTGTGTTTAATTAATTATAAAAACATTGATATTAACTAATAAATATTATTTGATAATAATATAATTTTATATTAAATATTCCTAAATAAATTATTTTGTTTAAACTTACTATCAATTAATGTACATTTTAAATTCATATTTTTTCTGGATGCTACAAAATGTACTATAATAAATATGCGATTATTTTCTTGTCCCTTATTTCCCACTATAATCTGATATTCATAATTTCTTTCATCAATTATTTGATCTGAACGCATTTTATCCATTTGCAGGACGTAATAACGTTCTAACAATGATTTTACTTTTTCGTTACTCTTACATTCTTCCGTTACAATATCATTATTTACAGTTGGCCATCCGTCTATATCAATTTCTGGAACACATTTTGGTTGACCAATATTAGCTTAAAATAAATTGTATAAAAAGTCCAGTTAAAGTTAAATTTTAAGTCAGACAATTGCTATAGCCAATAACTACTCTAACACATTGACAATTGCGTATCTGAATATAAGACACAGTCAAAAAATAAATAAATAAATAAAACTAAAAGAGTGTATAAAAACACTTAAAATCGACAATTAACTAATATAGGCTAATATTAATTTTTCTTTAAAAATAGCTATAGTTGTCAATGAATTAATAATTAGAATATAAGTGACACCAATTAATAATATAAATTAAATATTTTAAATTTATTAATTAAAAAATTTATTTACGTATATGTTAAATAACTTTTTCTTTTATATGATGTTTTAAAAATAGATCGAGAAAAAAAAAATAAACTTCTACTATAAGTAAAAATAATACTAACTACATTTCACATAAGAAATTTACATTTGTTTTGTAAAAATACCTTAAGCGTAAATATTTAATAGATTATTTGAAATTACGATTCCATAACAAAGTCTATGACAAAAAAATTTTGCTCTCTTAAATAAATAATAATATATTTTTATGGTAAGGACAAAAAAGTTACTAATGTATTATTATAAAAAGATATTTTTAAATCCATATGTATTCATATGATATAATACAAAATTAAAGTAAAAACAATAATTCTACAACAAAATATGTATTTAAATTATCTCTGTCATTTCGAACTTAGTAAACACTTAATACATGTTTTTTTTATCTAATAATATCATCTATAAGTGAAATAGTTTTAATGACTTTTAGCAATGTATGTAGATTATTAATAAAAAAAATCTATAAAACTGTGAAAAAATTAAAGTATTTAAATATGTTATAGAGTTATTACTCCCTAATAAATATTTTTTCAGATTTTTAATATTATTTTGTTCCTTTTTCTTTGTACTTAAAATTAATTTTGTTTTTCATTTTTTTGTTTAATTAATTAAAAAAACCTTGATATTAACTAATAAATATTATTTATTTATTTTAATTTTATATTAAATATTCTCAAGTAAATTTTTCTATTTAAACTTACAATCAGGTTTTTTACAAATACCCATTGTGCTATTTTCTTCGATCTGATATTCTCGATATATGCATTTATAACTTCCATCATTTTCTTTCATTCTAAATTGATATTCAAAAATTTTATAGATTGCAAAATTATAATAATTATATTTTTTTATTTCTAAGTCTTTATTTTTAAACTCTTTATCAAATGTTCCTTTACATGCACTTAATATTTCATCATTATCATTAAGAATAAGAAACCCTTCTGTATCAAAATCAAATTTACAATATTTAGAGTAATCCTTTGCTAAAAAATAATTTGTATAAAAATTTGAAATGTATTTAATTTTTTAGTTTGTTAATTACTTTAGCTACTAACTATTAAATAATTAAAAAAGAATAATACTCAGTTTAAATAATAAATATTATTGATATAATATAATTTTATATTAAGTATTTCCTAATAATTTAATTTTTTTTGAACTTACGAGAGAAAGATAAAGAACAACTAGGCCCTTCGCCGTCATGATGTTCGCTAAATCGTCTCTGTTCACATAATATTTCTCCATTTCTTCTGTTTCTATATATATATAGATAAGTATTAGCTCTGACATATGTTTCATTCTCTTCATCAATTTTTTTTATTTTATAAAGATAATAATCAGATGTTTTATATAATCCTCCTCCTGATTTATTACATGTTTTTATTTCTTCTTCCTCATTATAAATTGGAAATCCATTCTTGTCAATATCTAGAAAACATTGTTCAATAGATTTATTAGCTTTAAAATAAACTGTATAAAAAGTCAAGTTGAAGTTGAATTTTTAGCCAGACAATTACGTTAGTTATTAACTACTTAAACATATTGACGTCTACGTAGCTAATTATGGTTTACTGTCAAAAAAAAAATAAAATGTCCTAAATACTATATAAAAACAATTAAAATCATTCATAAACTAATATTATTTTTTTCTTCAGTAGTATTCATGGTCGTCAATAGATTAATAATCAAAACATAAGTAATATTAACAAATAATAATAAATTGAATATACTTATCTACTAATTAAAAATTTTAATATTTTATATAGCAGAATAATTTTTTTAATCCTTATGATGTTTACAAAAAAAAAAAGATGAAAATAGAAAAATCTTTCACTATTAACAAAAAAATCATGTTAGTTGGTTTGATATAAAGGTTTACATTTGTTTAATAAAAATATTTTAAGTGTAATAATTTACTACATTAATTGAATTACGATTTCATAACTAAACTTATAACAAAAACTTTTAATCTTCTTACATAAATAATGATATATTATCACATTTATATGCTAAGAACAATATAGTTATAATGTTTTAATATAGAAAGATACTTTTAAATTGTGTGTACTTATATGATATAATACAAAATTAAAGTTAAAACAATAGTTCTACAACAAAATATGTGTTAAAATTATCTCTGTTTCCCTGACTTATAAAAAAATAATACACGTATCTTTTATATAAAGATACCATCTAAAAATTTAATAGTTTCTATAATTTTTAACTTTATGTCTAGATTATTGGTAAAAAAAATCTGTAAGACTATGAAAAAATTCAAGTATTATTATATTTTATATAGAATTATTAATTACAAATAAATATTTTTTATATTTTTTTGTTACTTTTTTTTACTTAAAGTTAAGTTTTTCTTATTGTTCTATTTAATTAATCGAAAAAGAATAATCATAATATTAATTAATAAATATTATTAATATAATATTATATTAAATATACTCTAATATTTTATTTTTTTAGAATTAAATTTTTTTACTACACTTATTAAAATTAACTTTCTAAAAAGTCGAGTTATAGTTAAAATATTAGTCAATTATTACCTCGATTTTTAACTGCTTTAATATTTAGAATATAAATTATATTAATTAATAATAATAAGTAGAATATACCAAAACTATTAATTAAAAATTTCATTATTGAATATGACTAAATAATTTTTTTCACCCTTTTATAGTAAAAAATTTTTGAAATTTATGCTGAACAAAATGAAAATTAAATATTTAAGAATAGTATATCTAAATATTTTTTAATAATACTATATTATCATTAATGTTTTAGATTAAAAATATATTACAATAGTATAAGTTCAAATATTCTTTTTTGATTTTATAGAAACGTTATCACACAAAATAAAAAATTTATACAGTGTTTCACAAAAATTATTTCGCACTTTTAGTATTAGTAATCTTTCTTATTGTTGATATAAAATTTTGTACCATAGTTATTTTATGGGTCAAAATAATAAAATCATAAATCTTTACTTTAATCAAAAATTCTGATATAAGTAGAATTACTGACTTTGGCTCATAGGACACTCAGCTAAAATAATTTTACCTTTTGGTAAAGTGTAACCGTAATTGAATTTTACGGTAAACAAATTTAATAAAAGTGACTAAAAGTACAATAATGAGAACATCTTTTTTTAAATAAAAGGTATTTAACATTAAAGTAATTGGTAGACTTTTTTATTGAGTAAGAAGTTTTCTATAAGAAGAAAATATTCTAAAGTTGATTGTATACTTAACTGTAATTTTTGATCACAATCATTATAAATCATACATTTTTAAGGTATTTTCTCTCTTTTTTTTCTAAAACTCGAAATAATAATCATAATTTTAACATTTAATTTATCATGCATCACTAATTCAATTTAAATTAAATTTTTATGTACATCACACCGATATGCAGTCACTATATGTACTTTTATATAGGAAAATTTTATACTATAAAGAGTATAATAAATCCTTGAATATTAATATTTTTTTTTGAAAATTGGTCAAATGTCTTTAATTTTAGTACAGATTCTCATGATATTTTTATTTTCTAAAAATTCCTTTTTATGGAAAAAAATTTTTTTGATGGGCATTTTTTTTATTTATGTTACCTTTTATGTTATGACACCTATATCATTCGAAAGCCCATATTTTCTTCTGTATATCTACAAATTTTAACACATTGACTGCCGTGTGCATTACTGGGTATGCACGTCTTTGAATTTCTAGTTTTCTGTACAAGTAGTATGATTTTCGATTTTTTTCTGTTAGTAATTGTTAATAAGAAAAGTTTTATCAATGTTAATAGTATTTTCAGCTCTATTCCCATCTTTGTTGTTTTCCACCAGCACTTTTTAAGCTTAAATCCGGGTGGTATTGCAAATTTATCTTAAATCATACTATTTTTACGAATGAAAGAGATGATTCGGAATAAGGGCGAACATTGTTGAACAGTTATTTATTGCAGTTTTTTTGGAATAAAAGTTATTTCTAAATATGATAACAATAAATAAACACATTTTGTAGATTGATCATTGGATTCACTGAAATGTGAAACTGAATTTCACCGCAACCAACACCCTAATTAAATTAAGTTCGACAATGAACGCCCTTATTCCGAACCATCTCCTTCGTTTATTAGCAGAAAAGAATCGAAAACCATACTACTCGTACAGAAAATTAGAAATTCAAAAACGTGCATACCCTGTAATGCACACGGCAGTCAATGTGTTAAAAATAATCTGAACTAGATTTTTTAAGTTATTTTAATTTTACTGTAATTTATTAACATTTTAGCATATTTTACACTTATTAATGTAGTAAATTTTAATTTTTTAAAACTTTTATTACGTAAAATTATGATCTGATGGTTTTTAAAGTAATTACGATTACATTGTATAAGTTATAAAACATAAAATTATTGAATACTATTAAAATAACATTTTTTTACTAAATAAGATAATGTTATTTTTTACAATAGAAAAAAGTATTTAAACACTTTTTTATTGTTAATTGACAAAAATATAATGAAAAACTTTAAATATTATGGTTTTATGGACAAATGAATATTCCCAATTATAAAAAAAAATTTTTAGCCATTTATCCTCTAAACCATAGTTAAGGAATATTAACTTTATACGATTATTAAGGTATTTATAGAAAATAACTAAAAAAAATGTTAATAAAAACAAGTTTTATTTAAGCTTGACATTTTTTTACTACAATATTATTCTAATAAATAAACCTTAAGTGTAGTATAAATTTTTACAATTTAATTAATAATTTATAAATTTTATGTTTTAAAAACTTATCTTATGTAATTATAGACATTTCATAAATGATTAAGTAACTTTTTTTGTATGTAAAAACATTTTAAAAAGCCTTATTTAGTAATTTATATGGTTATTATTGAATATAAAAAACAAATAACAGTTAAATTAAAATAACTCAAAAAGTCTAGTTCAGATTATTCTCAAAATTTGTAGTTATACAGAAAAGATGATAGGCTTTTGAATAATATAGATGTCATAGCATAAAAAATAACCATAATTTAAAAAAAAAAATGTCATCAAAAAAAATTTTTTTCATATAAGACATTTTTAAAAAATAGAAATATTATGAGAATCTACACCATTATTAAAAACACTTGGCAAATTTTCAAAAAAAAATATTGAAATTAAAAGATTAAATTTTTAGAAATAAAATTCTTTCTAAAGTAAAAGTGCAAATAAAATTTATTACACAGAAACATATCGCTGTGATATATATATATAGATCATAAAATTTCTTAATCATAACGGAAATGAAAAAAAATAAAAATGTAAACTTTTTAATTTTTACTATAATACACCCGATGTAATTGAAATAATATTTATTTGCTAGATGAGTGTGTATCCTCTCCTGTTTTTATATGCCCAGTCTATTGGCACCCAAAAAATTTTTCAATTTCCTTTTTATCATAATTTTTATCTCCTTCATTATTCTTACTTATATTTAAATTTTCTAATTTACATTCAATTTTTAACTCAGCTTCCAACTCATCTAACGAAAAATTTCTGCCGATTTATCCTAAATTTTTCAAATTGAGAATCTCTCTCAACTGTCTCAATATCTCATAGCGAATTCTATTATCTTTATCCTTTCTTGCAAAATGAACATTTTGCACAGAGACAATATTCTTAAGTTTCTTGAATGATTCTTCTACATTTTTTTTAATTTAGCTTGAAGGTTATTAAAAAACTCAAGATTTTCCGAATCTATCTGCTCAATTCTTCTAACCAAATAAGTAAGCTTGGTACTATTTTCATCACTTTCAATGATTCTTCTGACCAACTTCTTTTTTGTCCCTGACTCTTGAAGTTCAAAATCCTTATAAGTCTGAATTAATTTTGTTTTCAAGTTGTACTTGACCAATAATTTGTATTCTTCTATTAAATTTTTTATATTCAAAAACACAATAAACAAAAATTTAATAATACAATTTTATTAAATATAAAATTATATACTGGGTACAATATAAATAATATAACAATTACTAATAATAAACATATAGCGATTATTTATTTTATTCTCATTATTAGATTTATTATATAGATTTATTATTAAATTTATTTGTTCGTCCACTCTTTTAAAAATACTTCATTTTTTTTTATTGTTTCATTATCTGCTTATTTTCTTATTATCATCAACAAATTATAGATTACATACTATATTACTCTGGACGAACTAAAAAAATAAACTGTATAAAAATCGAAATAATGTTAAATTTTTACTCAGACAATTACCTGAACTACTAACTATCTTAACACATTGTTGATCGCGTAACTAGATATTATCTACATTCAAAAAAAGTAAAAGCGCCAAAAGACTATATTAAACAACTTAAATAATTAATAGATTAATATTATTTTCTTCTTTAAAAAAAGTCGTAATTGTCAATGTGTTAATAATTAGAATATAAGTAATACTAAATACTAATAATAAATCGAATATAATAAAAATAATAATTAAAATTTTTATTATTTTATAAGGCTAAATAACTTTTTTTCTTTATTATAATGTTTTAAAAATAGATAAAAAATTAAATAACATTATTTGCTTTTCATATAAGAAATAAACATTTGTTTTGTAAAAATATCTAAAGTGTAGAAATCTATTACATTAATTAGAATAACGATTTTATAGCAGAATCTATGACAAAAAGTTTTTGCCTCTTAGTTAAATAATAATATATTACCACATATATATGGTAAAGAACAATAAAGTTATTAATGCTTAATATGAAAAGATACTTTTATGTTCTTATGTACTCATATGATATAATACAAAGTTAAAGTAAAAACAATAGTTCTACAACAAAATATGTTTTAAAATTATCTCTATCATTCCGATTTTAGTAGACACCTAGTATACGTTCTTTTATCTAAAGATACTGTATAAAAATAAAATATTTATTAAGACTTGTAGCTGTGTATATAGATTATTGATAAAAAAAATCTATAAAACTAAGGATAAAATAAAAATATTTTAAAATGTTATAAAATTATTGATAGTAAATAAATGGTTTTTTTTTAGATTTTAAATATTATTTTGTTTCTTTTTTTTATTTTAAATTATTTTTTTCTCATTATTGTGTTTAATTAATTATAAAAACATTGATATTAACTAATAAATATTATTTGATAATAATATAATTTTATATTAAATATTCCTAAATAAATTATTTTGTTTAAACTTACTATCAATTAATGTACATTTTAAATTCATATTTTTTCTGGATGCTACAAAATGTACTATAATAAATATGCGATTATTTTCTTGTCCCTTATTTCCCACTATAATCTGATATTCATAATTTCTTTCATCAATTATTTGATCTGAACGCATTTTATCCATTTGCAGGACGTAATAACGTTCTAACAATGATTTTACTTTTTCGTTACTCTTACATTCTTCCGTTACAATATCATTATTTACAGTTGGCCATCCGTCTATATCAATTTCTGGAACACATTTTGGTTGACCAATATTAGCTTAAAATAAATTGTATAAAAAGTCCAGTTAAAGTTAAATTTTAAGTCAGACAATTGCTATAGCCAATAACTACTCTAACACATTGACAATTGCGTATCTGAATATAAGACACAGTCAAAAAATAAATAAATAAATAAAACTAAAAGAGTGTATAAAAACACTTAAAATCGACAATTAACTAATATAGGCTAATATTAATTTTTCTTTAAAAATAGCTATAGTTGTCAATGAATTAATAATTAGAATATAAGTGACACCAATTAATAATATAAATTAAATATTTTAAATTTATTAATTAAAAAATTTATTTACGTATATGTTAAATAACTTTTTCTTTTATATGATGTTTTAAAAATAGATCGAGAAAAAAAAAATAAACTTCTACTATAAGTAAAAATAATACTAACTACATTTCACATAAGAAATTTACATTTGTTTTGTAAAAATACCTTAAGCGTAAATATTTAATAGATTATTTGAAATTACGATTCCATAACAAAGTCTATGACAAAAAAATTTTGCTCTCTTAAATAAATAATAATATATTTTTATGGTAAGGACAAAAAAGTTACTAATGTATTATTATAAAAAGATATTTTTAAATCCATATGTATTCATATGATATAATACAAAATTAAAGTAAAAACAATAATTCTACAACAAAATATGTATTTAAATTATCTCTGTCATTTCGAACTTAGTAAACACTTAATACATGTTTTTTTTATCTAATAATATCATCTATAAGTGAAATAGTTTTAATGACTTTTAGCAATGTATGTAGATTATTAATAAAAAAAATCTATAAAACTGTGAAAAAATTAAAGTATTTAAATATGTTATAGAGTTATTACTCCCTAATAAATATTTTTTCAGATTTTTAATATTATTTTGTTCCTTTTTCTTTGTACTTAAAATTAATTTTGTTTTTCATTTTTTTGTTTAATTAATTAAAAAAACCTTGATATTAACTAATAAATATTATTTATTTATTTTAATTTTATATTAAATATTCTCAAGTAAATTTTTCTATTTAAACTTACAATCAGGTTTTTTACAAATACCCATTGTGCTATTTTCTTCGATCTGATATTCTCGATATATGCATTTATAACTTCCATCATTTTCTTTCATTCTAAATTGATATTCAAAAATTTTATAGATTGCAAAATTATAATAATTATATTTTTTTATTTCTAAGTCTTTATTTTTAAACTCTTTATCAAATGTTCCTTTACATGCACTTAATATTTCATCATTATCATTAAGAATAAGAAACCCTTCTGTATCAAAATCAAATTTACAATATTTAGAGTAATCCTTTGCTAAAAAATAATTTGTATAAAAATTTGAAATGTATTTAATTTTTTAGTTTGTTAATTACTTTAGCTACTAACTATTAAATAATTAAAAAAGAATAATACTCAGTTTAAATAATAAATATTATTGATATAATATAATTTTATATTAAGTATTTCCTAATAATTTAATTTTTTTTGAACTTACGAGAGAAAGATAAAGAACAACTAGGCCCTTCGCCGTCATGATGTTCGCTAAATCGTCTCTGTTCACATAATATTTCTCCATTTCTTCTGTTTCTATATATATATAGATAAGTATTAGCTCTGACATATGTTTCATTCTCTTCATCAATTTTTTTTATTTTATAAAGATAATAATCAGATGTTTTATATAATCCTCCTCCTGATTTATTACATGTTTTTATTTCTTCTTCCTCATTATAAATTGGAAATCCATTCTTGTCAATATCTAGAAAACATTGTTCAATAGATTTATTAGCTTTAAAATAAACTGTATAAAAAGTCAAGTTGAAGTTGAATTTTTAGCCAGACAATTACGTTAGTTATTAACTACTTAAACATATTGACGTCTACGTAGCTAATTATGGTTTACTGTCAAAAAAAAAATAAAATGTCCTAAATACTATATAAAAACAATTAAAATCATTCATAAACTAATATTATTTTTTTCTTCAGTAGTATTCATGGTCGTCAATAGATTAATAATCAAAACATAAGTAATATTAACAAATAATAATAAATTGAATATACTTATCTACTAATTAAAAATTTTAATATTTTATATAGCAGAATAATTTTTTTAATCCTTATGATGTTTACAAAAAAAAAAAGATGAAAATAGAAAAATCTTTCACTATTAACAAAAAAATCATGTTAGTTGGTTTGATATAAAGGTTTACATTTGTTTAATAAAAATATTTTAAGTGTAATAATTTACTACATTAATTGAATTACGATTTCATAACTAAACTTATAACAAAAACTTTTAATCTTCTTACATAAATAATGATATATTATCACATTTATATGCTAAGAACAATATAGTTATAATGTTTTAATATAGAAAGATACTTTTAAATTGTGTGTACTTATATGATATAATACAAAATTAAAGTTAAAACAATAGTTCTACAACAAAATATGTGTTAAAATTATCTCTGTTTCCCTGACTTATAAAAAAATAATACACGTATCTTTTATATAAAGATACCATCTAAAAATTTAATAGTTTCTATAATTTTTAACTTTATGTCTAGATTATTGGTAAAAAAAATCTGTAAGACTATGAAAAAATTCAAGTATTATTATATTTTATATAGAATTATTAATTACAAATAAATATTTTTTATATTTTTTTGTTACTTTTTTTTACTTAAAGTTAAGTTTTTCTTATTGTTCTATTTAATTAATCGAAAAAGAATAATCATAATATTAATTAATAAATATTATTAATATAATATTATATTAAATATACTCTAATATTTTATTTTTTTAGAATTAAATTTTTTTACTACACTTATTAAAATTAACTTTCTAAAAAGTCGAGTTATAGTTAAAATATTAGTCAATTATTACCTCGATTTTTAACTGCTTTAATATTTAGAATATAAATTATATTAATTAATAATAATAAGTAGAATATACCAAAACTATTAATTAAAAATTTCATTATTGAATATGACTAAATAATTTTTTTCACCCTTTTATAGTAAAAAATTTTTGAAATTTATGCTGAACAAAATGAAAATTAAATATTTAAGAATAGTATATCTAAATATTTTTTAATAATACTATATTATCATTAATGTTTTAGATTAAAAATATATTACAATAGTATAAGTTCAAATATTCTTTTTTGATTTTATAGAAACGTTATCACACAAAATAAAAAATTTATACAGTGTTTCACAAAAATTATTTCGCACTTTTAGTATTAGTAATCTTTCTTATTGTTGATATAAAATTTTGTACCATAGTTATTTTATGGGTCAAAATAATAAAATCATAAATCTTTACTTTAATCAAAAATTCTGATATAAGTAGAATTACTGACTTTGGCTCATAGGACACTCAGCTAAAATAATTTTACCTTTTGGTAAAGTGTAACCGTAATTGAATTTTACGGTAAACAAATTTAATAAAAGTGACTAAAAGTACAATAATGAGAACATCTTTTTTTAAATAAAAGGTATTTAACATTAAAGTAATTGGTAGACTTTTTTATTGAGTAAGAAGTTTTCTATAAGAAGAAAATATTCTAAAGTTGATTGTATACTTAACTGTAATTTTTGATCACAATCATTATAAATCATACATTTTTAAGGTATTTTCTCTCTTTTTTTTCTAAAACTCGAAATAATAATCATAATTTTAACATTTAATTTATCATG